>CM077296.1:10015000-10465000 GCA_039654925.1 Anguilla pacifica
GGGGTATACCAAAACAAGGCACTGGAGACCTGGTGTTGCTGTGGTTACAACATGACATCATGTAATAAAAGAGCCGTTCGTCCTTGCCACTGTTTTTCTTTTTATGATGTAATCAAAACGTACGTAAAACATTTAACCTGCATTTATGAAGCGTTCACTGTTTCTTTGTCCAGTGTCCTTGCTTACCGCCTTCCTCTCTGTGCTGCAGCCAGACGAGGATCTCTTCAACCCGGATTACGTGGAGGTGGACCGAGTTCTGGAGGTGGCCCACACAACGGACACCGAAACGGGAGAGGTGAGGTGCCATTGTGGCTCAGTGGGAGGAAATGCCGTGCCATTATCGTGGTTCATTATGAGGAAATGCCGTGCCATTATCGTGGTTCATTATGAGGAAATGCAGTGCCATTGTGGCTCAGTATGGGGGAAATGCAGTGCCATTGTGGCTCAGTATGGGGAAATGCAGTGCCATTGTGGCTCAGTATGGGGGAAATGCAGTGCCATTGTGGCTCAGTATGGGGAAATGCAGTGCCATTATTGTGGTTCATTATGAGGAAATGCAGTGCCATTGTAGCTCGGTATAGGGAAATGCAATGCCGTTGTGGCTCAGTATGGGGAAATGCAGTGCCATTATCGTGGTTTAATATGAGGAAGTGCAGTGCCATTGTGGCTCAGGACTTCAAAATATGTGTTCAGCTTCCTCACCGTTCAGCTGTTGTTCCTCCCACATTATGTAGGTTTGAGCCATCAGGATATGAGTGAAATAGTGATTTCTTGGTGTTATAAAAGTCTGTGTGTACTGTTTTAAAATGCATCTTCAGTGGTTCTATTAGAAACATAAACCGCAGGGAAAATGTTCAGTTAGTCTTCACAGGAATTTCTAAATTGGCCTTGTAAGGGCTTATTCCCTGTGTTACGTATCTCTGTTTATAGAAAACGTTTCATTAATCCAAGCTGTAGATATACGTATGTGTGAAATGATAATTGTGAGGTAAAGTGATGCCTTATAAATGTGCGTATATGAATGTTGGAGTGGGAGGAGCCAGTTGACTGTGTGTCTGTGGTCTGCCAGGAGGTGACTCACTACCTGGTGAAGTGGTGCTCGCTGTCCTATGAGGAGAGCACCTGGGAGCTCCAGGAGGATGTGGACCCGGGGAAAATCAGAGAGTTCGAGGACATAAAGAAAGTTCCGGAGCTCAAGCATGTGGTAGGAAAAGGAGGGGAACTCCAAAAATCGTGTGTGTGCTGGTCCTCTCTGTGTAAGAATGATTTATTAATCTGGATTCTGTGTTGATTCATTTCAAATGGACCCAAAGGGGTCATTTGTGTGTGTGTGTGTGTGTGTGTGTGTGTGTGTGTGTGTGTGTGTGTGTGTGTGTGTGTCTGTTCGCGCATGTGAATTTTAATTTCCTGCAAGACTGTGTTTGTGTGCGTGCGTTTATGTGCATGTGTGTGTGTGTATGTGTGTGCTTGCCAGTGGTTGTGTGCGCGTGCATGTGCTTATGTGCTCGTGCATTCATCAGCACGTGCTGTATCTGCTTGCATGTGTGTGGGTATATATGTATGTGCGTGCGCGTGTGTGGGTATATATGTATGTGAGTGTGCTTGCGTGTGTGTGGGTGTATATGTGTGTGTGTCTGTGGGTGTATATGTATGCGAGTGTGCTTGCGTGTGTGTGGGTGTATATGTATGTGCATGCGCGTGTGTGGGTATATATGTATGTGCGTGCGCGTGTGTGGGTATATATGTATGCGAGTGTGCTTGCATGTGTGTGGGTGTATATGTGTGTGTGTCTGTGGGTGTATATGTATGTGAGTGTGCTTGCGTGCGTGTGGGTGTATATGTGTGTGTGTGTGTGCGTGTGCGTGTATGTGCGTGTGCATGTGGGTATATATGTATATGTATGTATGTGTGTGTGTGTGTGTGTGTGTGGGTGTATATGTATGTGCGTGTGTGTGTGTGGGTGTATATGTATGTGCGTGCGCGTGTGGGTATATATGTATGTGAGTGTGCTTGCGTGTGTGTGGGTGTGTATGTGTGTGTGTGCATGTGTGTGTGGGTGTATATGTCTGTGTGTGTGTATGTGTATGTGTGTGTGTGCGTGTGCGTGTGCGCGTGTATGTGTGTGTGTGGGTGTATATGTATGTGCCTGTGTGTGTGTGGGTGTATATGTGTGTGTGTGTGTGTGTGTGGGTGTATATGTATGTGCGTGTGCTTGCGTGTGTGTGGGTGTGTATGTCTGTGTGTGTGCGTGTGCGTGTGCGTGTATGTGCGCACGCGCATGCATACGGGCTGTTCCTCAGGCTGCTCTCTTGCAGGAGAGGCCGCTCCCGGAGCAGTGGAAGAAGCTGGAACGCTCGCGGGACTACAGGAACGGAAACCAGCTGAGAGAGTACCAGCTGGAGGGCATGAACTGGCTGCTCTTCAACTGGTACAACAGGTACGCTGGCACCACCGTGGCCTCCGTCCGCCCGGCTGCACTGGAGTCAGTATAACACCGTCATGTACAGCAGGTACTCTCACAGTGAAATAGAAACCGTCGGGCTGCGTTGGAGTCAATATAACACCATTATGTACAACAGGTACTCTCACAGTGAAATAGAAACATTCAGGCTGCACTGTGGTCAGTATAACGCCATTATCTACAACTGGTACTCTCACAGTGAAAGAGAAACTGCCAGACTGCACTAGAGTCAGTATAACGTCATTCTGTATGACTGATACACCCTCATAGCGAAAGAGAAACCGCTTTTTCATAGGAGAAACTCAGCCGTCTACGCTCTCGCGAAGCAGACGTTGGGTTTGCGCATGAACGCAGCCGCTGTTGTAAATAATTGGACTTTCCAAATGTTCAGCCCCACGTTGGGCACCGAATTAATTTTTAAAAAGGATGATAAAAATGCAAAATGAGATGAAAATGATTGGAGCGCTGCTTGGCCAGATGATTGACAGGACTGGGGTCTCCACAGGAAGAACTGCATCCTGGCGGACGAGATGGGCCTGGGGAAGACCATCCAGTCCATCACCTTCCTGTACGAGATGTTCTCCATGGGCCTGAAGGGGCCCTTCCTCATCATCGCCCCGCTGTCCACCATCACCAACTGGGAGCGGGAGTTCCGCACCTGGACCCAGATCAACGTCATCGTGTTCCACGGCAGCCAGATCAGCCGGCAGATGATCCTGCAGTATGAGATGTACCACCGGGACGAGCAGGTGAGCAGCCACTCGGAGAGCAGCGGCGGCTAGTACAGGCGTCGGTACGGGCCTCTGTAGCAACACGGCCGAGTCTGTTGTACATTTATTTACAGTACATTCGTTTGGCAGACACTTTTGTCCAAAGTGCATACTGAAGGTCATTGGAGCAACTACGAAACACAGGTCCGATAAGGTACAGTAGTCATTTTGTACAGTTATGCATAGCCGTGAAGACATTAAGTCCAGTTCACACAGTAAACGTTACTCCCTGACCTAGCCTGCGCTAAGTCATACTAGGAAGCTTGACTTGCTAGAACATCAAGACAATGATACAAAGTACAATAAGTGCTGGATGGAGGTAGATCTGGCTTGAAATTGGCACAGGAGGTACATGTATAACATGAAACTTCTATAGGAACAAAGTTGAGGGATTTAAGTGGTAAAAATGATCGCAGATTGGGAGTGCCCTGCAGTGTGGTGATAGTCCAGGTACAGTCTGTAGAGATGCGTCTTCAGACCACAGCAGAAGAGGGGCAATGAGGGAGTGGTTCGTCGAGGAACAAGGAGTTCGTTCCACCTCTGGAGAGCTAGGGTAGAGAAGCTCCATGGTAGGGAAAAGGAGAACCCTTTACCCGGCTGGCAGGGGGTGCAAGTCGCTCTGCTGCCTCAGAGCGGAGTGGTTGAGCTGATGTGTAGGATTGAATCAAGTCCTGTAAGTAGGCGGGGGCTGTCCTGTCAGCTGCAGCGTAGGTGTGGGTCAGAACCCGATCCTGGCAGCGACCACAGCACACACGCGTGCACACACTCTCACGTGTGCACATTCACGCGCACATGTACACTCTCTCCCTTCACACACACTCCTTCATGCACGGGTGCACACACGCACATACATTTCATGCACATGCATGCACACCTTGCTGTTCTTTATTTGGAAATAACTTTGAAAATCATGTTAACTTTTCTAAAGGCTATCTTTTTGGTTATTATTAAAATGTTTTGTACACTGTACATTGGCATTGGATCCTCGAACCGTAAGTTTGGCTTTTGGCCTCGACGGGCAGGAACGGGAGGTCCCCGCTGATCTTCTCCGTGCTGTTCCCCCCCCCCCCCCCCCCGGCCCCTGCAGGGAAACCCCGTCTCCGGCACGTTCAAGTTCCACGGGGTCATCACCACCTTCGAGATGATCATGGCCGACTGCCCGGAGCTGAAGAAGATCCAGTGGCGCTGCGTGGTGATCGACGAGGCCCACCGGCTGAAGAACCGCAACTGCAAGCTGCTGGAGGGCCTCAAGCTCATGAGCCTGGTGAGGCCCCGCCCCCTCCCCGCACGCATCACGCCAACACGGGCGGAGCTACCGACGCAAAGGCGGGGAGGAGGAGCGATGCTTCTTATGAGGCGATGGCTGTGTCCGAAGTCGCTCCCTGTTCACTGCATAGTGCACTTCGTTCGCTTTCCGTCATTTTATGTTGGTGTTCGAATTCCAACTGTAAAATTTACGCACTGTGCAGGGCCCTCAAAAATTCCCACTGTGCAATGGAAAATATACCGTACTAGTAAGCATGTACGCTATTCGCGCTAATAAATACCACAATGCAATGCTTCGCCTCTGCCCTTGCACTCCGGTGGGTTGAAACGGAATGAACACATTACATTACATTTATTTCGCAGACGCTTTTATCCAAAGCGACGTACAAAAAGTGCATATCATGGTCGTAGGCAACTGCTGAACACAGGTTCAGAAAGGTATAATACTTATTTTGTACAGCTATTTCTAGCTAAGAACACAGTTCACACAGTGAACACTATTCTAACCTAACCTCTGCAAAGCCAACTAGGCAGAAGTATAAGCTACAGTATTAGGACAAAGACAAATACAAGTGACATGAAAAGGGGGGGTTTTTTTTTTTTTTTTTTTTTTTAAAAGAGTGGAATATACAGCATGGTGGTGGTTAATCTAGGTATAGTCTGAAGAGATGAGTCTTCAGGCCACGGCGGAAGATGGGTAATGAGGGGGAGGTTCGGAGAGGGACGGGAAGTTCGTTCCACCACTGGGGAGCTAGGGTGGAGAAGCTCTGTGATCCCTTTGGGCGGGTGGGAGGGGTTACTAGGCGCCCTGCTTCCGCAGAGCGGAGTGGTCGAGCAGGCACGTAGAAGCGAATCATGTCCTGCAGGTAGATGGGGGCTGTCCTGTTGGCAGCAGTGTAGGCAAGGGTCAGGGTTTTGAACCGGATCCTGGCGGCGACAGGTAGCCAGTGGAGTGATCGCAGCAGAGGAGTGACGTGGGAGAATTTTGGAAGGTTGTAGATGAGTCGGGCAGCGGCATTCTGAATCATCTGAAGTGGCTGTATGGCACAAGCTGGCAGGCTTGCAAGGAGAGAGTTGCAGTAATCAAGGCGAGAGGTCACCGTAGCCTGGACGAGCAGCTGGGTGGAGTGCGTCGTCAGGTATGGTCGAATCCTTCTGATGTTGTACAGAAGGAATCTGCAGGACCGTGATGTTGCCTTGATGTGCTCCTTGAGGTCCAGTTGGTCATCCAGGACCACCCCCAAGCTCTTGGCAGAGTGAGAGGCAGTCACTGTGGTGCCATCAACCGTGATTGAGAGCTCACGAAGTAACATGACGGGTAACGGTTAACAAGTCAAACAGGTAAAAATGTCAAAACATTCACTACTGTTTTAGATAAATTTGAGGACGGACACGTGCTGTAAACTAAGATATTTCTTCAGCGCCGCTCCTGTCTACGGTGACTCAAGGGTGATTCATCCGTCTGAAATGAGGATGTGCTGCTCCTCGTAGAGTGTCCTATCGAGTGTTTCCCCTGTGGGGAATAGCCATCGAGCGAAAGAGGGAGCTGGCTGGGACAGCACGTGTGAAGATGTGATATTCAGTTGCTTTTTTTGGGGGGGTTATTTAGTACTTTGTATGGGCGCGGTGACTCTTGGGCGCTGGTGTGTGTAGGCTTTTGCTTTATAGTGCGTGGTTGCTAATGGATGATGTCATAAAGCTGGCGAGTTCCGGACCCCACAGAGCTCTTTCCTCCCTGAAATTAACGGCCTAGCACACGACCGCGTCGACACAGACAGGAGAGGAGGTTTATTACTATATTATTACGGATTTATACTATGAACCAGGACGTATGGCAGTGCACTGAAGTTATTTAGTGCCCTTCATGGTTCGTAGTGCTCTACAGCGGGGGAATTAACATCCATCTCCGGCTGTGTCAAGCACCACCAGGGCTGTGCAAAGCATCCGGTTTGCACCAGCAGTTTACATGCTGTGATGTGTACAGTTGGTATTTAAACCCATTTATTATGGAATGCATATGCATGTGTAATAAGCACTCTTGGCCTGTATCTCCATGCTGTTATAAAGCACTTATAAATCTGTAATGAGCATAATTGGGCTGTATATTTGTACTGTTTATAAAGCACATCTCATTCTGTAATAGGCATCATCAGGCTGTTTACTTATTATAAGGCACATAAATCAGTAATAAACATATTTGGGCTGTATATGCATGCTGTTATAAAGCACATATTATTCAGTAATAAACATATTTCAGCTGTAAATGCATATTGCTATAAATCACATATAAATCAGTAATAAACATATGTGGGCTGTATATACATACTGTTATAAAGCACATACAAAACAGTAATGAACATATTTGGGCTGTATAGACTTGCTGTTATAAAGCACATAAATCTGTGAGAAGCACTATTGGACTGCGGTTACCTGTTATAAAGCACTTATAAATCGGAAATGAGCATCATTGGGTTGGATCTACCTGGTGTTAAAGCACATATAAGTATGTAATAAGCGATGTTGGGCTTTTCTCCAGGAGCACAAGGTGCTGTTGACAGGCACTCCCCTGCAGAACTCTGTGGAGGAGCTGTTCAGCTTGCTCAACTTCCTGGAGCCTCTGCAGTTTCCCTCCGAAATCAGCTTCCTGGAAGAGTTTGGAGACCTGAAGACAGAAGAGCAGGTGAGTTTTTTTTTTTTTTTTTTTTTTTTTTGGAATAGTGTTTTGAATGAAATGAGCAGAGGTCCTCACACTGCTGATGAATTGTAGTTACTCTTCTCACAGTTAACCTCATAAATCCATATTTGGCTGCCTTTTTTTGAAAATACAGAAAGCCTTTATCGTCATTATTGGCATGTTTTCCTGACCTTTATGAAACTGTTTTTGTTTGCTGCTAAGGTACAGCTAATGTCCTTTTGTGCTTGTGTTCTAGTACATTCACTGTCTTTCATGGGGAAACAAGGTCACAGTCATTGACAGAGTCAGTCCTCACTGTTGTTGTCTGCATAAGAGCTCTCGTATTCCTCAGTTTACTAATAACCTGTACCAGCATTCCTCTGTGTTTTTCTAATTGGGTTTGAGATTTCTGTTGATAAGAGGGTGATGAAGTGTTACGGTGTGGACTAAAGCATAGGGCTATGATCGGTCCTGAGGACGTACTGCTTTTTCAGACTCTACTTTTCTCAAGCAGAGGCAGAGGAATTGGGCCTCTCTCTCTCTCTCTCTCTCTCTCTCTCTCTCTCTCTCTCTCTCTCTCTCTCTCTCTCTCTCACACACACACACACACACACACACACACACACACGCTCACAGAGCTTTTGCACTCTCAGCTGATAGCAGGATGTGCAGAAGTAATGGATGTAATGTAATGTACAGAAGCAGGATGTACAGAAGAATTTCAGTCCCTCAGAGACCGAGAGGGACTGAAATTGGGTTTTTTTTACCTGATGAACCGTCGCGGCGGCGAGCTGACGGCGGGGCGTTCCGTGTGTGTGTGTCCCCTCCCCCCCCTCCCCAGGTGAAGAAGCTCCAGGCCATCCTGAAGCCCATGATGCTACGCAGGCTGAAGGACGACGTGGAGAAGAACCTGGCGCCCAAGGAGGAGACCATCATCGAGGTGGAGCTCACCAACATCCAGAAGAAGTACTACCGCGCCATCCTGGAGAAGAACTTCACCTTCCTGGCTAAGGGAGCCAACCAGCACAACATGCCCAACCTCATCAACACCATGATGGAGCTTCGCAAGTGCTGCAACCACCCCTACCTGATCACAGGTAACAGTAACCCAGCACCTGCCACCACCCCTACCTGATCACAGGTAACAATAACCCAGCACCTGCAACCACCCCTACCTGATCACAGGTAACAATAACCCAGCACCTGCAACCACCCCTACCTGATCACAGGTAACAATAACCCAGCACCTGCCACCACCCCTACCTGATCACAGGTAACAGTAACCCAGCACCTGCCACCACCCCTACCTGATCACAGGTAACAGTAACCCAGCACCTGCCACCACCCCTACCTGATCACAGGTAACAATAACCCAGCACCTGCCACCACCCCTACCTGATCACAGGTAACAGTAACCCAGCACCTGCAACCACCCCTACCTGATCACAGGTAACAATAACGCAGCACCTGCAATCACCCCTACCTGATCACAGGTAACAATAACCCAGCACCTGCCACCACCTCTACCTGATCACAGGTAACAATAACCCAGCACCTGCAGCCACCTCTACCTGATCACAGGTAACAATAACCCAGCACCTGCAGCCACCTCTACCTGATCACAGGTAACAATAACCCAGCACCTGCAACTACACCTACCTGATCACAGGTAACAATAACCCAGCACCTGCAACTACACCTACCTGATCACAGGTAACAATAACCCAGCACCTGCCACCACCCCTACCTGATAACAGGTAACGATAACCCAGCCCCTACAATCACCTCTACCTGATTACAGGTAACAATAACCTAGCACCTACAACCACCCCTACCTGATCACATTGTAACAATAACCCAGCACCTGCAATCACCCCTGCCTGATCACAGGTAACAATAACCCAGCACCTACAGTCACCCCCTACCTGATCACAGGAAAAAAAACCCAGCCACAGTCCCCTCACTCGCTTTAACCCAACATAACGACAAGAACAGGCCATTCAGCCCAACAATGCTCGTCATTTTCCTATCTAAATTAGTGCTCTGATTACCTACAGACTAGATAGTATCTAACACAGAATCAGGCCTGGTCTTGAAAATCCACAGAGTTACTGCCTCTACTACGTGACCTGGCAGGCTATTCCACACGTTGACTACTCTCTGCGTGAATTTCTTCATAATGTCTGTACGGAAGTTTCCTTTTGCTAATTTCCATTTATGTCCCCTCGTTCTACTATCTGAACTCAACCTGCAGAATCTCTTATAGTTGACTTTGTTGATCCCCTTTATGAATTTAAAAGCCTCAATCAAATCACCCGAGTCTCTTTTTTACTAAGCTTGAAGAGGTTCAGCATCTTAAGTCTTTCCTCATCTTTTATCTTTCATACCAGGAATCGATAATCGATTTTGTTACTCTTCTGTGAACCTTTTCCAGAGCCTCTATATCTTTCTGGTAGTACGGTCCCCTGAACTGCACACAATACTCTTTAAGTGTGGTCTAACAAATGTATTGTATAACATAAGTATAACTCCCTTGGATTTATACTCAATACTTTTTGCTATATATCCCAGCATCCTGTTGGCCTTTTTTTTTTTTTTTTTTTTTTTTACTGCTACAGCATGGTGCCTAGAACCAGAAATGCGTAACATGGTGATTTTCACACTTTCTCGGTTTTATGTGGTATTTGCACAAGAGGCATTGAAGAAACACGATGAGCAAAGTATTAAATATGTCCGTTCTTTATTTTTGGAGAAATATGCATTTTAAATTTATCGTCCTATTTTCAACCGGTTGAGAATGTTATTGACTTAGTGTGTCACAAGTACAGTAACCACACCCTTTTCGACACCCCGTAAAGAAATCTGACTGGACACACCGTCCTGCTACAAGTGTGCTGTGAAGTTTAGCAAACAGCAAGGCTGAATCCTTCTGACGTAATTTACATAGAAACTATATGCTCAGATCACCTAGTTTCACGCACTGTGGCCAAGCGGAATCGATAACGTTTCAGAAAATATAGAACTTTAAAAGGTTTAATTCAATCTTCTACTGGGACTTTTGCCATTTATTGAGGGTGTGAAAGAAAATTTTGGTGCCGCTGACTATAATCAAATGTTTTTCAGATTTACCGTTCGATTGAGCAAGTATCATTCAAAGTACATTTTTATGGGTTAGTGCTGTCCGATTGTGCTACCTACTTCACATTAACTTTGTACGGCGATCAGTAAAGGCTAACAGCACAGCACCACTTAATTATTGCCACTTGTATCACCACTGTAATGAACTAAAAAAAGGTGTATTGTCGAGGTCATGCGCATGCACTGCTGGCAACATTCTAAAGCTCCGTTTTGCCCTCCCTACTGTCAGTCAGATTGCTGTGATAGCTCATTCTAAATCATATTTGGGGACCCATGGATAACTTGTGACCCATAGTTTGTGCCACTGGCTTACAGGCAAGACAATGCAAATATTTGACTAACGTTAGGTTCACTTATGAGAGTGCATTTTAAGGACTATTAGACTATCTCTGGTTGGATATATTCATTTATAGCTAGCTAACGTTAGGATATAAGTCAACGTCCTTAGCTATCGGTACTTGATATACTAAGTTAGCTAGCTTCTGAAAATTCAGTCTCCCAAGATGACCGCGTATCATGGCAGTGGCTATGGTAACGGGGCACAATCTGTCAATCATAGCTAACTGACAGTTCTCATTACCACGCCCAGATAGTTCGGGTGAACTTTTATAGTGGGAAATTTAGGCTTAGAAAAATACATTTTAAAATATATTAAAATGACTGAATAATAAAAATATGCACATTTGTTTTGTTGTAGCCTAAAGACAACTGGCAAGTGTCACATTCAACCACCATGTTACTCCTTTAGTCCCAAGTCTTTTTCAAACTGAGCGCATTCCAAATTTGTTCCTCCCATAAAGTAATCCTGCCTTATGTTTTCCCACATGCAGAACTTTACATTTGGCTATATTAAATTTCATTTGCCAGGTTTCTGCCATTTCTGGATTTTGTTTAAATCTTCTTGGATTACTTTAGTATATTCCTGACTATTAGCTGGGCCCCCCAGTTTTGTATCGTCTGCAGTTTTGACTAATGTACTTTGTCCCTGTCACGGTCATTGATATAAATGAGGAAGAGCAGTGGTCCCAGCACCGATCCTTGCAGGACTTACAGGCCTGTAGCTTCCAGGATCAGTACGGTCCCCTTTCTTATATATTGGCATTATATTACCTTGCTTCCTGTCCTCATTTATTTCTCCAGTTTCTAAGGACTGACTAAAAATACCCGCCAGTGGTTTAACTGCTTTAATATACACGGATTAAATCTAATATGAATCTCGATGCACATTTTGAAGGATCCATGCCATGGCATGTCATTTGCAGCGAATCAAAACAACTTCAAACCCAGTTGACAGTCAAATCAAATCTAGGCAGAGATCCAATGAATTGTAGCCAGCCTGCACGCGTTAAACTATACATAAAAGACCAAACTTGGCATGGCTACACAAGCTGAATTTAACCGATCAGCCCTCTCGTCATGTTGACCAGTGCAACTACAGGGAGTGGTTTGCGCTAAATCTTGTTGACCAATGTTGCAACTACGGGCCGTGGTTTGGAGACAAAAATGTCACACTTTATCCGGATATGCTCCCTAGGCATGATCTGGTCAATTTCTTGAATTGTCTGCACATTAAAATTTATTTTCTTTTACATAGAGAGCTACACCCCCCACCTCTCTTACTGGATCTGTTCTTCCTGATGAGTTTGTACCCTTCTATATTATATTCATCCCCATCCTCCTCCCCAAGCCATGACTCTGTAATCCCAACTATGTCATAGCCCCCACTATTCATAGCAGCCTCAAGTTAGAAAAGTTTATTTTTAAACTTCTAGCATTTAAACAAAGACATTTCAGATTATTACTTCCACACGTCCTCTCCCGTTCCCTCACCCCCCGCCGTCCCAAGCCACCCGTACTACAACTTTGCTTTAACAAGACCTCATCAGTGTTCGCACTATTACAGGAAGCCCTGCCAGCTTCCATCCAGGCAGTCTGCACCTCCCCACCCTTTTCACTCTCTGACCTCCCTGCCCCCCAAAGTCCCTAACTCTTTATCCGCATGCATTTTAATTTATCTTAGATTGTTTCATTTATTTATTTTCTGTCTGTTTATTATTTTATTTATTACATGGTATTTTATTTATTACATGGTTTAAGGACTTTGAATGCCTCTAATGAGGAGTGCCATTTAACTAGACCTATATTTTTGTTGTTGTTGTCGTCCTCCTTGTTGTTACTAAACCGCTCTGGTGCTCAGGACAGTGGCACTTCTCAGCAGAGGAAGCGTATGGAGATTTTAAAGGTCATCTCTTTACTTAGAAATCCTCTTTTTTTTAAATGGCCGGACTGGCTGTGCAAATTAAGCCTTCTTCCATTAACGAGTCTTTTGTGTAGCTTTGTGTTCGAGCTCATAGCACAGGAAAGTAACGGGGCTGGACAGGCCGAACGGGCTATCCTGCTCATTAAATCATAATGCGTGACTGTGATGTTGTGCATGCGCAAAAGGACCTGTTTGAAGTCTGAAATTAGCACGGATGTTGTGGTTTTAGTGGTTTGGGGTCAGATGTGTATTTCTGTCCATGTCCTCTTATGTAGATTGGCAATCTGTTAATGTATAAGTCAGGGTTGGGCGGTATCAGAACCTTCCCAGCGTGGTGGTGGGTGTAAAGCGCTTTGAGTTGCTTGCCTGTGAGGAAAAAGTGCTGTAAAAATGCAAGGAATTAAGTCAGGCTCTGGCGATATCAAGATTTTCTCATTGTCATACTGTCTGTGAGAAATATTGTGGTGTTCTGTATACCCTTTAAATAGCTAAAATGCATAAGTAAATTATTATCATCAGTGGTTGGGCTTGGTGTGAAGTAGCCCGCTGTAATGTTACCACAGGGTTGTCTGCACTTACGACTCGCACAGCATTTGGATTATATGTTGAGCCTGCGTCAGCTAAGCTCCTTTGCGTTAGCCGCAATGCTGTTTCAAAGACCAGTTTGTTATTATTTCTAAAATGAATTTCACACTGAATTTGATTTTTGCCAAGTCTCCTTCACGGGGCTCGTGGGCCACTGCTGGTGTCAGAAGGGTGACCGGGTAGCGTGGCCTGGTCTTGTAGTGTCCAGGTATGTTTTTAAGTATATTCCATGTATCTTCCTCTTCTTGAAAGGTCATACTAAGGGCTATATTTACTAAGCGTGCCGCAAATTACCATCAGTGCCCCAAAGTTGTGCATTACCGTGTGTTTTCAATTTAGTGGGCTGTTTTCACGAAGACTGGTTATGTAAATGAGCACAGCCACAGCAAATTTATTTAAATGTACTGCCAGTATTTAAGATGCGTCTTGCTTGTGGCAGGAAAGCAACACTGTCGTACCGCTCCATCTGCGGTGGAGTCGGATTTTGGGCGGATGTCAGGATTCACGCAATGGATAGGCACTGTCACCCTTAAATGGTAACACATCTCATTAGTGAAAACGTCAGAACACAGTTTTAATATTTCAAGGTGTTTAATTCCATACTGAATAGCCAACCATCTCTGAACTTCTCTGACGTGTAGGGGAGAGTCGCCGTAAATGAAGCGCTTGGTAAATGCAACAAGGTGTCACATGCCAGCGTGACGCCCCTGGGGGGGAGATGCGGCAGTGCCGGGGAACACCGTTGGTTGCCGCAAGGAATCAAATAGACGACCCTCTTCACCCTTCCCCCTCACGCGTTGTGGGTGAAAACAATAAACTAAAACAACAAACTAAAATAAAAAGACAAAACGAACAGTCCATAGCAGCTTGCCTGCTCCTCATTGGTGCAGCTCTCTCTCTCTCTCTCTCTGTCTTTCTCTCCCCTCTGCTCTCTCTCTCTCTCTCTCCCCGGTCACAGCCGCCTGCTGGGAAGAGAGCACACTTTAAATACCCAAACTAATTGGTAATGCACTCCAGGCGCGTGTGCCCACTTGGTCCTTCAGTTGCCCTGAACCTCTCCCACTAACCGAGGCCCGCCACACAAGGTCAATAACAATGTGGCTGCCGTAGCTATTTCTGGTTTGTACATATGCAATTCAGTCCTCTTATTTCTATTTGCAATAAATCAAATAGTACTTCATTTAAAAAAAGTTATTGCATCATTTATCAGTTAGTATGGTTTTCTGAGTGTATTCTAGCGGGAATTGGACGCTTGGGTGACTAAAAAACATCCCCATCTGTATAAATGTAAGAGCTGTTACAATTACACCGCCTGTGAGTGGCTACAACAAACAACGTGCTTTTGGCTGTTGTATGTTTACAGAATGCCATCTAAAGAGAAACCGAGAGGGCTGGTACCCACGGAGGTCATGGAGAGGGCTTCAGATTTGGAGATTAGCGAAGCTGGATGGGGTTGAAAACCAGCTACTGTACATGTTGTGTTCTTTTGGGGAAACCTTAAACATTTTAAACGGTATTTGTCTCAGTATCGATTACGCCGATGTATCTTTAGTAAATACGGTCCTAAATTTGTTAACAAGACTCACGTTGATTTGATATAAAACTGTTTTATATCAAATCGATGTGAGCTTTGTTAACAAATTTAGTGCGGTCTTTCAAGAAAAAGAATGTACTTGGCCCAAATTACGTTGTCAATACAAAGGCGGTGAGTACTTACCAATTAAGACATTTCAAGGCTTTTATTTTTTAATATCATCAAAATGCTGGATTTCATTTTGACAGTATAGGGAGTTCCTCAAGTAGGGATAGAGAACAAATCCCAGTTTAATGTTTTATTTTGACATTGCAACACAGCGAAAGATAAACGGAATGTTTCAGAATACTTCCTGTGTGTGAAGTTTTGCCTGTCTTTGTTTAGTGCACATTATCACTTTAACAGATTTGTCCACTAGTCACTGCTCTGTCGCAGTTTAAAACAGAGGCGCAGCCTGAATAACTGTAGGCGAGTGAAGTACCGTGACAGAATTTGCACAGCTCACTATACCCTGTTTACTCGTGTTGATACAACGGCTGAAAAACGTTGGCTTATTAAGATGTGTGTAGGTCCACTGGTCGTAATTCACCGCACTTGCGTACTCTGTGTTATCGTAAGCGTTTCAGAACGAGGTTCACATTCGCAGCACTGCTGCTGCAGTGTAATAATCGTGTAATAAATAATCTGCCACTACAGCGGGGTGACTGCGGTTGACAACTTCATGCGATTTCCATCTGGGAGATTTTCCGTGGGGGGGGCTGGGGAGGGGGGGGGTGGGTGCTGGGGGAGAGCTCGTTCTGTGCCATTGCCCGTAGATGCACAACGCTCAGAAGCACATAGCACAGCACGGATAACACAAGCCGCCAGTAGCACAGGCACAGTACAACATATCTTGCGCGGTGGCGCTTCTGTTTGGCTCGAATCTAACGTGACTCGTCCATCGACATATCCCAGCTGCTGTAACTGACATAGCGCATGTAGGATTTTGTGTTTGAAAAGAACATGACCGCAGTGGCTTAATTATCCACAATGTTAATTATTATTTAATTATTATTAACATTTATTCTGTAATAACATCAAAAAATAAATAAATCTCCCAGATTGAATGAATTGCATTCTGGGAGACCTCAGCCAATTATGGGATTCTCCCGGCCTTCTTTGGCTATCGTAGGTGTGCTCTGCATCCTGAGAGAGGTGGTGTTTGCACTGTGTGGTAGTCACACAGACCGATGATTAAATTTGGGTTTCTGACATGGATACGCTCATGTTTTTCTGCATGTCCGTTTCGTGACGAGAATCGCGTGTTGTGGGTTTCGTTCTCATTTCCAAATTCTGCCCATGCAGCCGGCTCGCTGCGCAAAGTTTTTAGTTCAAATTATGTTTTTAGCGCAACTGCACGAGTGGCCCCGAAATTACCTCGCCGCGTATTGCGGATGGAGGGTAGCACCGTTTCCATAGAAACCCCCTCTACCAGGACAAGAGAGGAGTAGCAGTGTCCCAGTGCAGCTCAGGAGGGGGAGAGAGAGAGAGAGAGAGAGAGAGAGAGAGAGAGAGAGAGAGAGAGAAATGGATGTGAATGCTCATGGTTACCGCACAGAAGCGTAAGATTGCAAGGTTATTGCGACGCGCGATGCTTTGATTTTATTTAGAATGCGGTACGCCGAGACTCTCGCAAACGTGCCTGAAATGTTTATTTTGCCTCTGAGCGGGACGCGAAACAAGCAAACTGCGAGAGGCGTGCGGAAGAGAGGCCGTTTGAAGAGCCCGGTGGCACGCCGCCGCGCGTCCTGCGCTGCTGTTTTTCACGTGACGCGCGCAGCTGATGGAGACACAGGCAGCGCCGCGCACGCGCTTCAGCGAATGCGTTCTAAAACTGGCGCTGGGTGGTAGGGCTCTACAGGAGAGTACTGCCGCTGCGTCGGTTCAATAGCGCTGCGTACGGCCTTCCCGCCATTTCGCCCTAGCCGAGTTTAGAGGTATGGATTGCGGTGGCGCTGCGGTGTCATATTTCAAGTGGCGTGCAGATACGAATTAAGGACAGTGGAGATGGGCTATTATTAGTCCCGGCTGCGACGAGCACCGTCATAATGAAAAGCGTGAAAATGGATCCGACTAAACGATCGCGCCTTCCACTTCTTAGATAATCTCCGAGCACGCAGAGCCCAAATATAAATCTGTTGCCTGGAATTGCGTTTATTCTGGAGGGAAATACAAATTTTCTCCCAAATAGTCCTGGCTGATTAAAAAAAAAAAAAAAAAATAACGGTTTGATAATTATGATCGCTATTTTAATCATTGCCGATGGGGGAAAATGTCACCGCTTGTGTATCTTGTGTGTTGATATCACAGAACATCACTGGTTGTGTCTTTTGTGTGTTGATATCACAGAACATCACCGCTTGTGTATCTTGTGTGTTGATATCACAGAACATCACTGGTTGTGTCTTTTGTGTGTTGATATCACAGAACATCACTCGTTGTGTCTTTTGTGTGTTGATATCACAGAACATCACTCGTTGTGCCTTTTGTGTGTTGATATCACAGAACATCACTGGTTGTGCCTTTTGTGTGTTGATATCACAGAACATCACTGGTTGTGTCTTTTGTGTGTTGATATCACAGAACATCACTGGTTGTGTATCTTGTGTGTTGATATCACAGCCAGTCAGCAGCCAGCCTTGCAGCCTGAGGTGTGTTTTTGTTTATCGTATATATGGAAGCTGCACGGGCTGCGCTGCTTACTGTCTGTCACCTCAACACCCTGCGGAAATTCGGTGATTGTCACCGCAGTTTATCGCCCAGTCCCGCCCCCAGATGAACGTGTCTGTAAACCGCTGAAATTAGGAGCGGCGTTTCGGGATAGCGGACCGTGCTGGACGCTGTGGTCTCTGTGAACGCAGGCGCGGAGGAGAAGATCCTGGAAAGTTTCCGGAAGACGCACAGCCCCGACGCCTGGGACTTCCAGCTGCAGGCCATGATCCAGGCCGCCGGCAAGCTGGTCCTCATCGACAAGCTGCTCCCCAAGCTGATCGCCGGCGGTCACAAGGTGCTGATCTTCTCCCAGATGGTGCGCTGCCTGGACATCCTGGAGGACTACCTCATCCAGAGGAGGTGAGGGGCCGGCCGCCAAAACAAAACAAGCACAGTCATAATCCTAAAGGCAAAATCCACCCTTGAAAAATCAGTCATTTGGTATGTTCCGTCCTGCCCTCAGAATAGTTGGTTTGACCTGCGCTGTTTCAGACTGTATTCTTGTGTTCTGTGCTCTTGTGTTCTTGTAAGAAAATGCTTCCAGGTACACTTACACAAATAAATATTCAGTGTAATGACACTTAAATTCTGTTCAATTTTAAATGTGCTTGTACTTTCATGTTTACTGACCTCTAACCTTAGCAAGAAAGATATCGACACTACAGAAATTCATAAATAAAATATACCTAACACTTATACACTACTTCCTCCTGCCTTTTAATTGTTCTTTGCCCTCAAATACACAGCAATGGCAATGGCTTCTGGGAAGGGAAAGTATGTTCTTCGAAGTGTACTTTGTTTTTTAGTCCTTCCTTGAACTCAGAGAACGTCCGATGACATAACTCACCATATGCCCTTTTACAGTTATTGATATAAGCATTTATGAATGCTCATGTAGTGCTGAAGAATGGGTTATACAGTGCTTGTGAAGGCCTTGTATGATATGAACGAGCGTTCACCTCAGCTGTTACCCGCGCGCGTGGCGTCCTCAGGTACACGTACGAGCGCATCGACGGGCGCGTGCGGGGCAACCTGCGCCAGGCCGCCATCGACCGCTTCTGCAAGCCGGACTCGGACCGCTTCGTCTTCCTGCTCTGCACGCGGGCTGGGGGGCTGGGCATCAACCTGACCGCCGCCGACACCTGCATCATCTTCGACTCGGACTGGAACCCCCAAAACGACCTGCAGGTCCGCCTCGCCCCAGCTAGCCCAATGGCCTTTGTTTATTTAACTCTGTTTATTTTAAATTTGGTTTTTTAAAATTGGAAAAAAGTTATTGTGTTCTTGTTATTTTGACATAGCAAGCATATCTTTCTTTTATTTTTTTTCTTTCGGGTAAAATCTGGACCTACTTGCAGCATACCTGGAAAGGTTTTTGGAGAGGAAACTTAAAAAAATGTACGTCTAAATAAATTGTTGCGGTGTCGTTCTGTACAACCTTGCGGGAATGTTGTAAAAAAGTTGCTGTAACGTTCAGTCCGCGCTTTCCTTTGCGATGAAATTCCGCATATCAAAGTACACACAGTAAGTCCACACGCTATGCACATAATTGAAATAAGATGGTGGAAGAATGGTGGAATGATTACAGCACTGTGTTTTTCACAGAATGCGGTTATTTGTATTCATGGAAAGTCCTGCTCGTAGGGGACAGCATGTCTAAAACACACATTAGTGGAATAGGAGTAAAATTAGATTCAATCATTTATGCTCAACTCCGACAATGTGTTACTTTACTTTGAATGTGTTATTTTTCACAGTTCGACAAGTTCAACAGGAACCGAAAGGAACTTGGCAAACTGTCTTTGCAAATAAAAAAAACAAACAATTCTATTGAAACATCAGTCGAAGTTAAGGACGAACGTGGATAGGGAGGCTGAAGGGTCTCTGTGTGTGCTGTTCGATGGCATATGAAGATGTGCTTTTATGAAATTTCTGTTTGCTGTGTGATTGACAGGCTCAGGCTCGCTGTCACCGGATTGGACAGAGCAAGGCGGTGAAGGTGTACCGGCTGATCACCCGGAACTCCTATGAGAGGGAGATGTTCGACAAGGCCAGCCTGAAGCTGGGCCTGGACAAGGCCGTGCTGCAGGACATTAACCGCAAAGGCAGCCTGAATGGGGTGAGAGACTTCCTCATGCACATGGGCTCATGGGAAATGTAGTCCAATACGGACTTAGTTTCCCAAAGGCTTTAGCATACAGACAGAACATTAGTCTGTTTGACCACAAATCTTTGGGAAGACATTAAGATGCAGAGAAACAAAGTCTGTTCTGCAGGTCTTTTGACCTGTTATTGTAGTTCTCCTGGTGGGTGAGGGGAGAACGAAGAGGGAGAGTGCGCCTAGGCACATGCCTCCTTAAATAAAATAAACAGAAAGTATTTTCTCTTCTTCCTGCAATGGAAAAAAACAATAAACTAAAATAAAAGAGGAAAAACCATGTCTTTCAGCAACTTAAGCTTTTCAGCTTCTCTCATCCCTTCTTCCTCTGTCATCGTGCGTCTCCATGTTCCTGGCACCTGCTGAGGTCAGAGCAGTTTATATGTTAAAGAGCTAAGGGGGCTCACCTGTGTGCAATCTCTGCTCTGACAGTTGGCGTGGTCTTAATCAGCCTGATTCCCCCTGCCCAGACCCACACCTTCCACATCATCCTTTATATTACACATGAGATGGTCCAGATCCGTATTTCACATATTGTGGGTCAGGTTGCCAGGTCCTGTGGCAGAGGCAGAGGCTTGGCGGCTCACTGATTGCTCTGTCGTCTGAAAGTGAATGAAATGCCTGGATGGGCTGAATAGCCTGATCTCCTCATTATTCTCATGTTCTTATCAAAGCCTGCCTAACAGATTCATTTAGTTAAATCCCAAACCAAACAGGAAACCATTATTAATATGAGCTGTGATGAAGAATTTTTCAGCTCGCTACTTTTAATTTTAGGGGTCAGCTGATAAATTGCCATGGCCAGTTAGTAGGGCTAACATGAGAGAGATGAGAGAGATATACTTTTATTGAGCCCCGTGGGGTAATTTGTCCTCTGCATTTGACCCATCCTAGTTACTTACGAGCAGTGGGCAGCCACAGTGCAGCGCCGGGGGCCAACTCCAGTTCTGAGGCCAGTGCCTTAGTCAAGGACAACTGCAGGAGCTCACCTAACATGCATGCCTTTGAGTGTGGGAGGAAACCGGAGTACCCGGAGTAAACCCACGTGAACACGGGGAGAACATGCAAACTCCACGCAGAGAGGATCCGGTCGGACCCGGATTTGAACCCGGAACCTCCTCCTTGCGAGGCAGCAGTGCTAACCACTATGCCACCTTGCCCGCCCTTACATTGATGCCGATTATGTCATTTCCTGTGAAAACACGCCCTCTAATGTCGAATTGGGTCTCCTTCACACTGTGTCTGTTGAGTGTTGTCTCAGACACCCGAAAGCTGTGGTCCTGAGAAGGTGCAGTACATCTAACGGATCCCACAGTTGCAAAACAGCCCCATAACATCAAAGATCCACCCCTGTATTTTACCCTTGGTGTGATATCCTTTTCATCCTTCATCACACCACTGGTGTGCTTGGCCAGAAAGCTCACTTTTACTCTCATGTGACCATAACACCTGGTTCCAGTCAAAAGTCATCATTGGAACATTAATTGTAATCACCTCGGATGAGACCAAAATCAAGCTTTTTAGTCGTGTACCCAAGCAATGGGTTTGGCATCAGAAGAAGCACAGTCGTGTTGAAAACGACATCATACCTTGTTAAATATGGTGGCTCTGATGTTATGGGGTTGCTTTGTATCTGCAAGTGCTGGGGCGTTTGTTGAGGTCAATTGCATCATGAACTCCAAGGAGGACCAAGACAATTTTGCCAAAAAGAATCTCTGATACCGTCCACTCCCCACCCCTAGAGAGAAAGCACAGCATTGGCTACAAATGGATTTACAGCTTCTGCTATATGCACATGTACAGTACATCAGATACTGCCTTGGCATCGATGTCATAGTTTTATGTGTGTCTCTTACTGATGAACTGATAAATAAAGGAAATGGGGGGGAGGGTTCAGTTCCTCTCATTTTAAGGCAGTTTAATGGGGCTGCTGCATTACAAAGAAGAGACAGGGCTCTTTTGCAGAAATCATTTATCACATGATCATATTGATGGTTTTTTGGTTTGTAAGCCTCAGGTGACCTATGCAGTCCAGTCTACGTATGGACAGTTAGATGTGCAGATGTCTCACTGGTTCTTTTGTTCCTCCTGACTTAGTCCCCAGTGTATGGACTGTTAGATGTGCAGATGTCTCATTGGTTCTTTTGTTCCTCCTGACTTAGTCCCCAGTGTATGGACAGTTAGATGGGCAGATGTCCCGTTGGTTCCTCCTGACTTAGTCCCCAGTGTATGGACAGTTAGATGGGCAGATGTTCCGTTGGTTTTTTGGTTCATCATGGCTTAGTCCCCAGTGTATGGACAGTTAGATGGGCAGATGTTCCGTTGGTTCCTCCTGACTTAGTCCCCAGTGTATGGACAGTTAGATGGGCAGATGTCCCGTTGGTTCCTCCTGACTTAGTCCCCAGTGTATGGACAGTTAGATGGGCAGATGATCTCTTGGTTCTTTGGTTCATCATGGCTTAGTCCCCAGTGTATGGACTGTTAGATGGGCAGATGATCTGTTGGTTCTTTAGTTCATTGTGGCTTAGTCCCCAATATATGGACAGTTAGATGGGCAGATGTTCCGTTGGTTCTTTGGTTCATTGTGGCTTAGTCCCCAGCGGCTCCATGGGTTTAAAGCGGACGGACGGAGACGCCACATAGCCGCGTGGCGCGCACGTCCAGGGCGTGCCCTGGGCCAGCGGTCGAAGGTGACCCCTGGGATGGCCTCCGCAGGTGCAGCAGCTGTCCAAGATGGAGGTGGAGGACCTGCTGCGTAAGGGTGCGTACGGGGCTCTGATGGACGAGGAGGACGAGGGCTCCAAGTTCTGCGAGGAGGACATCGACCAGATCCTGCAGCGTCGCACGCAGACCATCACCATCCAGTCAGAGGGGAAAGGTTCCACCTTCGCCAAGGTAACCGCCTGCACCAACTCTAACTGGGCAATCGAACCATCAATCAGTCACTGTGTGTGCTGATTCTGGGCTGATCGATCAGTCACTGCGTGTGCTGATTCTGGGCTGATCGATCACTCACTGTGTGTGCTGATTCTGGGCTGATCGATCACTCACTGTGTGTGCTGATTCTGGGCTGATTGATCAGTCACTGTGTGCTGATTCTGGGCTGATCGATCAGTCACTGTGTGTGCTGATTCTGGGCTGATCGATCAGTCACTGTGTGTGCTGATTCTGGGCTGATCGATCACTTCCTGTATGTGCTGTTTCCAGGCCAGCTTTGTGTCGTCCGGCAACAGAACGGACATATCTCTGGACGACCCAAACTTCTGGCAGAAATGGGCCAAGATAGCGGAGCTGGAGATCGACTCCAAGGCCGAGAAGGTGAGCGCTGTGGACCCGCCGACGCTTCCCAACCCCGACTCTCCTGGGAGCACTGCAGACAGGCTGGAGTTTACTCTGAGAAACTAAAGACCGAAGGGCACACGAAGATGCTGCATGCCTCCTCCTGGGATGCATGGCATCGTTTATCGTAGAGAGTATAATATGGGGCACAGAGGGGTGGACTTCATTACTTAGGCATGGGCTTTTTTCCTAATCAAGATGCTTATGTACTGACCCAGGGGCTAATTATGTGTGAATGAGGTAGTTGGATATGATGGTGTAGTTATGCGTGATGAGAGTAGTTAGTTGTGGTGGGGTAGTTGGTTGTGATGGGGGTAGTTATGTGTGATGGGATAGTTAGTTGAGTTAGTTGTGATGGTGGTAATTAGTTGTGATGGGGGTACTTATGTGTGATGGGGATAGTTATGAGTGATGCAGTTAGTTGTGATGGGGGTAATTAGTAATGATGGGGTTAGTTAGTTGTGATTGGGGTAGTTAGGAGCGATGGGGGTAGATAATTGTGATGGGGTAATTTGTAGCAATGGCGGTAGTTAGTAGCGATGGGGGTAGTTAGTTATGATGTGGTAGTTAGTAGTTATGGGGTTAGTTATGTGTGATGGGGATAGTTAGGAGTGATGCAGTTAGTTTGACGGGGGTAATTAGTAATGATGGGGTTAGTTAGTTGTGATAGTTAGATAGATGGGGGTAGTTAGGAGCGATAGGGGTAGATAATTGTGATGGGGTAATTTGTAGCAATGGCAGTAGTTAGTAGCGATGGAGTAGTTAGTAGCGATGGGGGTAGTTATTTAGTTATGATGTGGTAGTTAGTAGCGATGGGGTTGTTGGTTGTGATGGGGGTAGTTGTCATGGTGGTAGTTAGTAGCGATGGGGGTTGTTGGTTGTGATGGGGGTAGTTGTCATGGTGGTAGTTAGTAGCGATGGGGGTTGTTGGTTGTGATGGGGGTAGTTGTCATGGTGGTAGTTAGTAGCGATGGGGGTTGTTGGTTGTGATGGGGGTAGTTGTCATGGTGGTAGTTAGTAGCGATGGGGGTTGTTGGTTGTGATGGGGGTAGTTGTCATGGTGGTAGTTAGTAGCGATGGGGGTTGTTGGTTGTGATGGGGGTAGTTGTCATGGTGGTAGTTAGTAGCGATGGGGGTTGTTGTTATGGTGGTAGTTAGTAGCGATGGGGGTTGTTGGTTGTGATGGGGGTAGTTGTCATGGTGGTAGTTAGTAGCGATGGGGGTTGTTGTCATGGTGGTAGTTAGTAGCGATGGGGGTTGTTGGTTGTGATGGGGGTAGTTGTCATGGTGGTAGTTAGTAGCGATGGGGGTTGTTGGTTGTGATGGGGGTAGTTGTCATGGTGGTAGTTAGTAGCGATGGGGGTTGTTGGTTGTGATGGGGGTAGTTGTCATGGTGGTAGTTAGTAGCGATGGGGGTTGTTGGTTGTGATGGGGGTAGTTGTCATGGTGGTAGTAACACGGGCGCTTTCCCTCAGGAGAGCCTGGTGATTGACACGCCGCGCGTGCGGAAGCAGACCCGGCACTATAACTCGTTTGAGGACGACGAGCTGATGGAGTTCAGCGAGCTGGACAGCGACTCCGAGGAGCGGCCATGTCGCACCCGGCGCCTCAGCGACCGCAACCGCCGATACCTGCGAGCCGAGTGCTTCCGCGTGGAGAAGAACCTGCTCATATTCGGGTGAGCCACCGCAGAGCCACGCCCGTGCCAGAGCTCTGTGTGTGTGTGTGTGTGAGAGAGTGTGTGTGTGTGTGTGTGTGTGTGTGAGAGAGAGAGTGTGTGTGTGTGTGTGTGTGAGAGAGGGAGTGTGTGTGTGTGAGTGTGTATGTGTGTGTGTGTGTGTGTGTGTGTGTGAGAGAGAGAGTGTGTGTGTGTGTGTGTGTGAGAGAGGGAGTGTGTGTGTGTGAGTGTGTATGTGTGTGTGTGTGTGTGTGTGTGTGTGTGAGAGAGAGTGTCTGTGTGTGTGCATATGAGTGTGTGTTTATGTGTTTGTGTGTGTGCATATGAGTGTGTGTGTGAGAGACAGAGAGAGACAGAGAAAGTGAGCGTACGTGCATTTGTTGTTAATACATGGCCTGTTTGCTTGCGTCGCGTGGCGCGTTCTCTCCAGGTGGGGGCGCTGGAAGGACATCCTGACCCACGGGCGCTTCAAGTGGCACCTGGCGGAGCGGGACATGGAGCTGCTGTGCCGGGCACTGCTGGTGTACTGCCTGCGCCACTACAAGGGCGACGACAAGATCAAGAGCTTCATCTGGGACCTGATCACCCCCACCAAGGACGGCCACAACCAGGCCCTGCACAACCACTCCGGTGAGCAGTGCGTGCCACTCACAGCTAGGGGCCAGTTTACCTGTGCTGTGCGGTGAGCAGTGCGTGTGCCTGCTTCACAGCTAGGGGCCAATTCACCTGCGCTGTGCGGTGAGCAGTGCGTGTGCCTGCTTCACAGCTAGGGGCCAATTCACCTGTGCTGTGCGGTGAGCAGTGTGTGTGCCTGCTTCACAGCTAGGGGCCAATTTACCTGCGCTGTGCGGTGAGCAGTGTGTACCACTCACAGCTAGGGGCCAATTTACCTGCGCTGTGTGGTGAGCAGGTACTTACAGTACCTGTCCCAGGTGAGTGAGTGGTCTCACCTGCTTGGTACTTACCTGTACCGGGTGAGTGAGCGGTCTCTTCCTGCTCGGTGCTTACCTGTCCCAGGCGAGTAAGCTGTCTCACTGTTTGGTACTTACCTGTACCAGGTGAGTGAGCGGTCTCTTCCTGCTCGGTGCTTACCTGTCCCAGGCGAGTAAGCTGTCTCACTGCTTGGTACTTACCTGTACCAGGTGAGTGAGCGGTCTCTTCCTGCTCGGTGCTTACCTGTCCCAGGCGAGTAAGCTGTCTCACTGCTTGGTACTTACCTGTACCAGGTGAGTGAGCGGTCTCTTCCTGCTCGGTGCTTACCTGTCCCAGGCGAGTAAGCTGTCTCACCGCTCGGTACTTACCTGTCCCCCCTGTCCCTGCTTGGTCTCAGGCCTGTCTGCCCCGGTGCCTCGTGGGCGGAAGGGGAAGAAGCTGAAGAACCAGCTGTGCCTGCCGGAGCTGAAGAACGCCGACTGGCTGGTGAACTGCAACCCCGAGGTGGTGCTCCAGGACGACAGCTACAAGAAGCACCTGAAGCAGCACTGCAACAAGTGCGTCCGCCCCGCCCCGCCTCTGTCCCTCCCCCTTACAGGGTATCCGGCTGAGAACTCCACACCGGGGCCCTCTGATCACAGTCTAAAGTATACAGACTCAAACAATGATGCAAATGTGTCATAAACATCGATGAATTTTGAATTGCATTGAAGTGAGAAAATAAGGTCATTTGCTTTTTTTTAGAAATGTGTGATTTTTTTAAATGAGAGCGGAGAAGCCGCTGCAGGTCGGTCAGAGCTGCGCTGTGTGCGTCCCGCAGGGTGCTGCTCAGGGTGCGGATGCTGTACTACCTGAAGGTGGAGGTGCTCGGGGAGACGGCAGACCAGGCCCTGGAGGGAATCCCTGCCAAGTAAGAGTGCATGGCCGCCATCGCCAAGAGCTGCTCCTGCTGAACTCAGCTAAGGCTAATTGGGCTCTGGTACTGCTGAACACAGCTCGGACTAATGAGGGACTAGTACTGCTGAACACAGCTTAGGTTAACGGGGGACTGGTACTGGTGAACACAGCTAAGGCTAATTTGGATCTGGTGCTGATGAACATTGCTACCGCTAATTGAGCTCTGGTACTGGTGAACACAGCTAAGGCTAATTTGGATATGGTACTGATGAACATTGCTACTGCTAATTGGGCTCTGGTACTGGTGAACACAGCTAAGGATAATTTGGATATGGTACTGATGAACATTGCTACGGCTAATTGGGCTCTGGTACTGGTGAACACAGCTCAGGCTAATTGGACTCTGGTACTGGTGAACACAGCTCAGGCTAATTGGACTCTGGTACTGGTGAACACAGCTCAGGCTAATTGGGCTCTGGTGCTGGTTAACTCAGCCATAAATTGATGCTCATAAACGCAGGCTATAGGCTGAGGGGGAGGGGTTCCGATACTGGTGAACCCCCGTCATAGGCTGACTCAGTGACCGATTGCGTGTGGTCTTCGCAGCAAATTGGAGGTGACCCTGCCCGATATCGACTACGTGGAGATCCCGGTGATCTGGTGGGACGCGGAGGCGGACAAGTCCCTCCTCATAGGCGTCCACAAACACGGTAAACCGCGCACCTGACGAACTGAAACAAACGAAAACAGCGAAACGAAAGAAAGCAAAACGGAGCGACGGCTTTTCGGCTGCGTTTTCTCTCTCCCGTTTTCTGCGCTTGGACTGACAGCAACTCCAGAACACACTCGCTCACCTTTGAGCACCTGGGCTGATTAGTTTACACAGCCCAGGTGCGTCTGTTCACTTCGCCGATTAGCACGGCTGAGACAAATCCTCGTCCTCATTACACAAAACGCCACAGAGCCGTCATGGCTCTTACCGTGGTTTCAACCGCTCATGCCTCTTACCGTGGTTTCAACCGCTCATGTCTCTTACCGTGGTTTCAACCGGTCATGTCTCTTACCGTGGTTACAAGTGGTCATGTCTCTTACCGTGGTTACGAGCGGTCATGTCTGTTACCGTGGTTACGAGCGGTCATGTCTCTTACCGTGGTTACGAGCGCTCACGTCACTCACCGCGGTTGTGCTCTCAGGTTACGAGCGGTCATGTCTGTTACCGTGGTTACGAGCGGTCATGTCTGTTACCGCGGTTACGGGCGCTCACGTCACTCACCGCGGTTGTGCCCTCAGGTTACGAGCGGTACAACGCCATGCGAGCCGACCCCGGCCTCTGCTTCCTGGAGCGGGTGGGCATGCCCGACGTCACCGCGCTGTCGGCGGAGCAGGGCTGCGGCGACGCGGCCGCTGACATCATCGCTGACAGGCAAGTGAGACACTCCCCTGTGATCAGGTGCCCGACGTGCAGTCGCCCGTGGCTGTGCTGGCTCTGAGCTCCACTATAGAAACGCATGTGAGCCATCAGCATATCTTCTGATGAAATCTTACTTAAGATGTCACAGTATGCACGATGGTTAGTATGCGCAATGGTTTTATTGCAAATCATTTGATAAGTATCACACGTGGGCAGATCTATTTGTGTCTTGAAATTGGAAGATGTTCAGACTGCTGGGGTGGTTTCGGATGATTTTTAAAATGTTGGGGTGGTTTCAGAATATAAAGAAAGGCCAGCTCTTGCACCATTTTTAATACTTTGTGAACCTTATTGTTGGGAAATTTTGAGCTGCATTGTATTGGGGTTTGTGTTGTGTTTGGGAAACGCAGTAGTCTCCCTTGTAAAGAGCCTGTTTGTGCTTAATCAGGACGCCGGCTTTGGGTAAAAGTCAAATGAGCTCAAGGGCAGGTATCTTAGAAAAGAAGTGGGCCCCATTCCCAGATCTGGGATAAGGCCTGTAGTGTTTATACGATCAGATCAATCACAGTATATAGGCATGAACCAGAGGCTAAATGGATTCATTGAAAAAGACCAATTTATTTTTTTAGTTCAAGATAACACTCTTCATCCTGGACCTTCACCCCAGGAAATAATGTCCGTTTGTAGCAGAAATCTCATTTTTCTCTTTTTTCAAGCCGTCACCTTTCTGTAAAGATTCATTTATAAGTGATTTAATCTCTGCTGGAAAATTTGGCATCAAATCATGAAGTACCTTAAATTTCTGTATAGCGTTCCCAGGTTGACGCTAAATCTCATTTGGCAAAGGTTGTCTGGACTGAACAGCCACCTCTGCTCCCTTAAGAGTGGGATTTATAATAATCTGCTCATCATTGATCAGCTGTTTCAGTGCCTACCCCTGATAAACCATTTTCTCTAACTCTCTAACTCAACTCAAAATGTAGTGTAACTAAATTTATCATGTCTTGCTCTGCCAGTCTACTGAAGTATTTACAAAGGAACTGGCAAAGGGGAAGGGTGAACTTGGCTTTAATGTAGCCTTTGTTTGTTCACCATATTCATTAGTTTTAATTTGATATGATTTGCGCCATAATTAGACATTTTTATGATTCGAAAGAATGGATTGATTTGAGTGATGATGTTTGAAGTGAACACAGAGAGTACAGTGGTTAGAGTAGAAAAATTAGGTACCTATTAGTGGTTTAAATACCTGTTACACCTTTAATCATGTGCGCTGTACCTGTTACACCTCTAATCATGCACATACTGTACCTGTTACACCTGTAAACACGCACATACTGATCTGTTACACTTGTGTATGAACATTAGCTGAACATCAGCGTAAATGGAAGACTGCTGCTTCTGCACGTTATGTGCTAGTGTTTGCACAGAACTGCACGTCTTGCGGTTTTTGGCCTCTCTGTACTCATACAACCCTTGGTCATCATTGCTTCTTGTTTGCTTTGCAGCACGTGCAAGAGTGAGGAGGTGAAGGAGGAGCCCGAGGGCAAGCCGGACGCGGGCGGGGAGAGAGAGCTGGCGGAGGTGAGGGCGCGCCTGAACCCACTCAGAACTCACCCAGAACCCACTCAGAACCCACTCAGAACCCTCCGCTCAAACTCATTTCCCGTTTCAGTCACTGTTACTCTGGCCCGGTGGGGTTTTCACACTGAATAGCTGCATGCTGGCTGTGCTGTTTGTATTGAGGCTGTGTTTTTGCACCCACAGCGTCCACAAAACAAATGATTGCTTCACTGAGTGCACCTCCCTAGAAATTTGAGTTCCTCTTTCAGCCTGGTTCCTTGTTGAGTGGAAGTTGTTCTAATGTCTAATACAAATTGTTGTGTGTTCTCGAGGCGACATGGTACCACACCCTCTGAGTGTTAGAGGTCAGTCTGTTGATTAGGCTATTATATACCCACGGGCCCTGGAAGTTAACCACCTTAAACCCCACCTTGGCTGCCACTTTGCCTTGTATATTTACCATGGCGCTTTGACTTTGCTACATAATTGTTGTTTCTGTGATGCATTATTTATTGTTTTCCCTTAAAGGAAGAGACTGCATCCACCAATGAAGCGCTGGACAAAACTGAAAGCGCAATTCCGGGTGAGCATAGATCGACACAGCCGAGGTCATCTGCATGTAAAGAACGCATGCATGCGGTGCACATACAGAACATGTGTGTTATGCATACGGAGCATTTCCACGACAAGCACGTACATGCATTATACATACAGAGCACATGGATGTATTGCGCATAGAGCGTGTGCATGCAATGTGCATACAGAGTGCATGCATTCGTTGCACATGCAGAGAGCATGCATGCGTTGCATGTACAGAGCAGATGCATGCGTTGCATATACAGAGCGCATGCATGCGTTGCACATACAGAGTGCATGCATGTGTTGCACATACAGAGTGCATGCATGCACTGCACATACAGAGCGCATGCATGTGTTGCACATACAGAGCGCCTGCATGCATTGCACATGCAGAGCGCATGCATGCATTGCACATACAGAGAGCATGCATGCATTGCACATGGAGTGCGCATTTACTCATGCTTTTATTTACTGAAATGGATAATTAAACACAAAAGGTCAAAATCCAGAACAGAAACGCATGTCTTAGAAAATTACAAAAAAAACTGGTTTTGGGGCGGCTTGGGAGAGTAGTCTGGAAGAAGTGTGAAAAAAGTCTGGAATTTTGATTTGTGAAAAAGGCAAGAACCAAACCTCCTAGTTTGACTTAGCATAGATTAGGTCAGAGCAATGTTCACTATGTGAACTGGACTTAATGTGTTCATGGCTATGAATAACTGTACAAAATGAGTATTGTACCTTATCAGACCTGTGTTTTGTAGTTGTTCCAGTGACCTTTGGTATGCACTTATTGTATTGTCGCTTTGGATAAAAGAGTCTGCCAAATGATTGGAATGTAATGTAACTGATGATTGGACTAATTTGGGACTTACTTGGACATCTGTCATCACTGTATTTTGAGTGTTAGGCTCAGGGCTGTGAAAAGAAAGGGGTCTTCACAGAATAATGCTAATAATGTACGACAGTTGTGACGTCATCTTGCTTGTAGAAAAACTGAGAGGAGTTCCATCTATTGCAGAGTTGCTTTTACGTTCAGACATATAGCAGACGCTCTTATCCAGCCCTACACAGAATACATTCTTTAAAATACAATACATCCATACAGCTGGATATTCACTGAAGCAGTGAAGTATAAGTACCTTGCTGACAACACTACAATTACCCAACCATGAAGTTAAACTGCCCCAACTGGAGTGCATTGGTAACAGCCAATAGAATAATGCCAACAGAGATTAGTGGATACTTTCTGGATACTTCCTTGTCATTCCCACAGTGGTCCTGGAAGTATAACCAGAACGTATCCTCCAGTCACCTTCAGCATTGTTTTGTTGGTTGTTAACAATGCGCTCCATGATTGGTGGAGGACCTCTCTGTTTGTTCAGCAAATAAGATGACATGATGTCTGTCGTATCCTGGTTTAGTTTGCTTGTTTAAGTCCCGGGTTCATGCTTAATCTCCATGGGCCGGTTCTCTCGCTGTCTCAGTGCTGATTGGCCAGGAGAGCGCGGAGCAGGGGAAGGCCATGTGGCCGGCAGGCTCCGCCCTCACCGCGCGCCTCCGACGGCTCATCACCGCGTACCAGCGCTTCACGCGCCGCGAGCCCATGCGCCACGACTTCCTGCTGCCCGAGGGGGCGGGGCCAGTGGCCTGGCAACTGGGGGAGGAGCTGAGGCGGCGCACCATCGAACCCGACCCCCTCTTCCTGGAGTGGCAGAGGAGGTGAGTGTCGGGAGGACTACACGCTGTTACTCTTCAAATAAACCGCAGTTCCCTACATCCCCCCTGCAGCGAAACCCACAGTGTTATCACATTATTATTTGTAACGTATTGATATTTACAATATTATATACACAACATGATATAAGATAATGATGAGAACAGGCAATTCAGCCCAACAATGCTTGCCATTTTCCTAACTAAGTTGTACCTAGTGCTCGCGTTTCTGCCTCTGCCACATTACCTGACAAGTTATCTGTGTGAAAAAAATTATCTGAGTACTGTCTGTGTGAAAAAAACACTTCCTAATGTCTGTTTACCTTTTGCTAATTTCTATTTATGTCCCCTCGCTCTACTAACAGAACTCAACCTGAAGAAGCTCTTGTAATATACTTTTTATGCAAAACGTTTTATACGTTTTACGCGAAGAACTCCACTGAATAATGTGGGCCACATAACCCAGATAAACTAACCTCCTCTGATTGGTTGAGTGCTGATCTAGGATAAGGTTTAACCTGCCCATGTCCTTTCCATATCTATTTTAAGCTACAAAGCAGTCCTTATATTGTGGGTGCTCCTGCACTGGTGTTCTCAGCTGTGTTAGTCCTGGTTCTGATCCAAACTGCTATAGCAGTCAAGACAAGAGTGACAAATTTTCTCACAAAAAAACCCTTGATGCTGACCGGAGACTACACTGTCCGCATTGATATGATAATTAACTGATCAACGAGTTGTTTCTAAAACTTGGTAGTCCACACACACACACACACACACACACACACACACACACACAGTCAGTACTAGTATGGAAGGAGGAGAGATTCAGTTGGCTGGGATGACAGTGTCTCATTGCTCACTGCTGACCCCTGCTGGTCAGCTGGGTACCCACAAGCCTGCCTGTTGAGCTGCATATGAAGCGTGTTCTTGTGACTCACGTGAGTGAGCCTGACTTGTGCAGCTTCAGTCGGGAGCACACACTAGTCCCTAGCGGAGGCTACAGCAGTTGGCCGTTGACAAATACATATGGGCGCTTTCAAATTGGGAGAACAAGGGGGGGAGAAAGCATTGGAGAAGGGAGAAACCAAACGCGGTCCCGCCTCTGTCGCCAGGTGGACCCGGCGGGAGCAGGCGGATTTCTACCGCACGGTGTCGTCGTTCGGCGTGGTGTTCGACCCGGAGAAGAAGGCCTTCGACTGGGCGCAGTTCCGCTCGTTCGCCCGGCTGGAGCGGAAGACGGACGAGAGCCTGGAGCGGTACTTCTACAGCTTCGTGTCCATGTGCCGCACGGCCTGCCGGCTGCCGCCGCGCAAGGACGAAGGTAGGCAAGGACGCGGGGGGGCGGAGCCGGCTGTGAGGGCGGAGCCTGCCATGGGGGCGGAGCCTGCCGCGGGGGCGGAGCCTGCCGCACGCTACCCACCACTACGCTCATTCTGCGCCACTTACAAACCGCTGCGACCTCTCACCTTCAGAACATACGCACATGTGCCAGGTTATCGTATACGAGTAAGAATATAGGAATTAAAACGTTATTATGGAGTAATGGCGTCACACAAAAATGCCTGCAGCAGACTTCGAGGGACCAGATTTGGTGTCTAGAGGTGTTTTCATCGATCTATTTTTTTAAAAAGGTACTATTTTGTTGTCACTTATCACTTGAACTGCACAGTCCTGAATGACCTGCAGTTGACCTTCATTGTGTAATTGTGCATAATTGCTGACAGATCCATTTCACTTTGTTTTTTCAAATGTTCATTTTATTTCCAGCTGCTCATCGTGCATGCAGTATTTCCCTTGCAGCCGTTCTAATGTTGCTCCTCTAATCCTCTAATAACCACGTTATGCACCAGACCTGGGTCAAATGCGTCTTTGTTTTGGATTCAAATACTTTTCTGTGCTCTACTGATCTTGTTTGGTGTAATTGAGCCAATATGCCAATATGACCAGAAGGCGGGATTTGCACTTTTTGAGAGTATTTCATTGGTTCCAATACACCAGACAAGATCAGTAAAGCGTAGAAAAGTATTTGAATCCAAAACAAATACGCATTTGACCCAGGTCTGTTATGCACATTTGCTCCATCGCTATTCTGAATCATCCCTCGGGGACTCTGGCGGGGCCCCACTGACTGACTCTGGGGCCCCACTGACTGGTGTCTGTCCTTGCTCTCAGGGCCCCTGGACCACACGCTGTTCGTGGAGCCCATCACGGAGGAGCGGGCGGCCCGGACGCTGTACCGCATCGAGCTCCTGCGCAAGGTGCGGGAGCAGGTGCTGCGGCACCCCCTGCTGGCGGGCCGGCTGCAGCTGTGCCGGCCCAGCCTGTACCTGCCGGTGTGGTGGGAGTGCGGGAAGCACGACCGGGACCTGCTGATCGGCGCCGCCCGGCACGGCCTCAGCCGCACCGACTACTACATCCTCAACGACCCGCAGCTGTCCTTCCTGGAGGCCCACCGCAACTACGTGCAGAAGGAGAACCGCGGTGGCGGCGGCGGCGGCTACCACCCTGCCGCCGGCCTGCCGCACCACCACTGCTGCCTGTACGAGGCGGGGCTCAGCCACTGCCACTCCCCCCAGCCCGCCGAGTTCCACCCGGTGTCCGCCCACCACCACCACCACCAGGCCCACATCCACGCCCACGTCCACCCCGCCCCGGTGGAGGCGGCGGCGGTGCCGGACGCGGGCGGGCCCCTGGGCTTGGGCCCTGGGGCCAGGGAGGGCTTCCTGGACTGCGGCTCCCTGGACGAGTCGCTGGAGCTGGCCTCTCTCCAGCACGGGAAGCCCAGCAAGGAGGCGCTCAACGGCTTCCCCTTCAACTCGGCCTCGGGCGGCCAGAGCATGCTCAACTCGTACGGCGTGCAGGGCGAGCTGGGCGGGGACTCCAAGCTGCGCAGCGACGTGCTGGTGGGGGACCAGTACCCCTGCGAGGACACGGGCCTCATGACCCCCTCCGTGGAGCTGGACGAGCTGCACGCCCCCTGGGAGAGCGCCGACCACGTCTTCACCGAGCCCGACGCCATCCTGGGCCCGCCCAGCCTGGAGGCGGAGTTCCTGGACTCCGGGCAGCCGGGGGACGGCCTGAGCATGCCCAGCTCGGACGCGCAGAGCGCCGCCGTGGAGCCGCTGCCGTCCAGCTTCATGCTGTTCAAGGACATCGCCGTGGCCGAGCCGGCCGTGGAGCCGGCCGACCTGTCCGTGAGCCCGCCCAGGTTCGCGCCCCCGCCCCTCTCCCTGTCCGACATCGGCCTCCACCCCCAGGGCGGGGCTGACGAGCGCGAGGAGAAGCTGAGCGACTCCGACGTCACGCACAGCGTCCCGAGCCCGGGGGACGGCGCCGACAGCATGACCTTCGAGTTCGATAAGGAGGAGCTGTCTCGGGACAGCCAGAGCCTGATCGAGCCGACACCGGGGCCTTTAGACTCAGAGAGGCCCTGCGTTGAGTCACGCGAGGAGTCATGTGACCGACCCTCCGATGAGTCATGTGACCAACCCTGTGATGACTCGCGTGATGAGTCGCATGACCAACCCAGTGTGGAGTCATGTGATCGACCCTGTGTCGAGTCGTGTGACCAGCCCTGTGCTGAGTCATATGACCGACCCTGTGCTGAGTCATGTGACCGACCCTGTGATGAGTCATGTGACCAACCTTGCAATGAGTCATGCCACAGGCCCTGTGATGAGTCATGCCACAGGCCTTGCGATGAGTCATGTGACCGACCCTGTGTTGACTCTTTTGAAGGACCCTCTGAGTCCAGGGGTGAGATGACTCTCGGTGGACATGTTTTCCCCGCTGTTGATCCCCCGACCCCCTCCCACCTCGCACTGCCTGCGCACCCCATCCCTCTGGCAGAGCCCCCAGCGTCCCCCAGGCCCGAGGAGGTGTCCTCGTTTAAACAGGGGTTCACGTTAGAACCCCTGAGCTCGGACAGCAAGCCTGATCCCCAAGAGCCCGACAGCAGCATGCCTCCTGAGACACTGGAGCAGACGGGGATGCTGGAGGTGAAGGAGGAGGTGAAGGAGGAAAGGCCCAAAACCCCAGGTACTGTCCCGACCAAAACCCCAGGTACTATCATGACCAAAAACCCAGGTACTGTCCCTGACCAAAATCACAGGTAGTGTCCTGACCAAAACCCCAGGTATTCTCATGACCAAAACTCCAGGTACTGTCCCCGATCAAAATCACAGGTACTGTCCTCGACCAAAACCCCAGGTACTATCCCAACCAAATCCTCAGGTAATGTTCCGACCAAAACCCCGGGTACAGCCCTGACCAAAATCCCAGGTACTGTCCCCGACCCAAACCGCGGATACTGTCCCCGACCAAAACCCCAGGTAGCGTCCCTGACCAAAACCCCAGGTACTGCCCAACCAAAACCCCAGGTACTGTCCCTGACCAAAACCCCAGATATACTGTCCCTCACCAAAACCCCAGGTACTGTCCCTGACCAAAACCCCAGGTACTGTATCACTCTCCCAACAGTAACATACTGTATTTTTACTGCTTCCAAAGACCTCAGTCAGTGCCAACATGGTCCTGACTCACACTGAATTTCTGAAAGACAATTCTGTTGTTTTGGTTAAAATGTGTTGTAGCAGAATGACAACCACAATTTAGAAAAAATAAAAAAATTGGAAGGGTAGTTGAAAAAACTTGACAGTGGTCTGCTGGGCGGTATCTTCCCAGTGAGTTTAGCTAAGTGCCACATTTACGTACAAAATAAGCTCATCTGGGATTGCACATCGGCTCCCAGCTACTGCTTACGACATCTGTTTATAGTTGCATTGCTTTGACCAAAAATATTGTGTGAAAGTGTCTCCTCCACACCAGACTCAGCGATTTCATTTTTGAAACAGACAAAGCATAGCTTGCGTCAGAGTGATAGAGGCAAATGACGAGCTTTTCCTCTCTAACGTTGTCAGCCCTGCTGGTGGAGAGCTATGGGGAGGAGCCTCGGTTTGCTCCGCCCCTTTCGGTGTGTGACATGCCCGAAAGCCTATCGGAAGTCCGGGAACCCACCATCGCCCAGCTCCTGCAGGAGAAAGCCCTGTACTCCTTCTCTGAGTGGCCTAAGGTACCCAAGCCCGGACCCTTACCCTAGCCGTAACCCGAGTCTCCTGGTCGCCAGTGGCCTAACCTCACAGAAGGCCAATATACTGCAGTATACTGTAAATGGGTGAAAATATGAGTGGTTTTGAAAATTATTAATTCTTAATAATGATGTAGTAATACGATGATAAATGCATTCTACAGCGGTGTATATAGAGGTGTGTGAGAGCTGTAATACTTTGCGTAGGTTTTCTCATATTATGAAGTATCTCCATAATACAGTTTATTGCAATTCATTTTTATTATGTTCCATTTCGTAACAGCTATGGTGTCATTGCTTTAAATTCTGTTCCAATGGCTGCTTTGGTTAATGTTTTTGCTTTACAGCAAATTTTGATACTTTCATATTTTTTATTGTTCACTCTTTGTTGGAAATAAGAAACCAAGATTTAATAACCTTATAGAATTTGTTTCCACTGCACGATATGCCCTTTTTAATAGGATAGGGTAATAAAGAGACAATCTTTTTAGTTTTTTGGCACGTGGTACGTGAGCTTGTGCGTCTCTCTTCCTTCTCAGGATCGAGTGATAATAAACCGCATCGACAGCATCTGTCACGCCATCCTGAAGGGAAAATGGCCTTCCACCAATCAGCAGTACGAGTCGCCCAGCTCCCTCGCCAACACCTGCGTGTCCAACAGCGCCCCCCAGAGGGCTGGCTACGTGCCCGCCAGGGTGCAGCCGACGCAGAGCCTTAACTTCGGCATCTCGGCTCCCGCCCCTCACCTGGCCAAGGTGACTGCGGTCCGCTGCGTGGGGAGGCCCTCGGGCTCTGACCGTGAGGCTGAAACGGGCGTTCACGTGCAGGCCCTGGACGTCTTCGTGAGGGGTTTGCCACGCAGAGAAGAAAGATCACTTTATGGGGTGGGCTAGGCACTCTTATTTCATTTGTTATGTTTTTTTTAAAATTTATTCTGCCTAGTTTGCACAGCAGCGGGAAAAGATTCAGCTGTGACTCACTAAAACTAGAAAAAAATAATTAAACATGGGGCGTTTGTAGAGGTCGTTAATAAGTGCAAGCAGTCTTAATGTGGTGCTGATTGGCTTCATGGTGGTGCTGTAACAGGCACATAAAATGCAGTCTTTGAATGAATGCGTAACTTCACAGAATGTAGTACATGGGCATTTTCTTAGAACAAATTTGCCTAAAGGGCCCGTGAAGTCCACTGTATTGGGCTTTTGGAATGTTTTTATTTGTTGTAAAATGCTTAACCAACATCTTCTCAAAGACCGTTGGACGTAGTGACATGAGACTTTGACTAATGTGTTCACTGGACTCATATTTGTCATTATTATTAAAATTGTCATTAAATAGCATGGTAAACGTTGATGGTACAGCATAGTTGAAATGCAACCAGCCTACTTCTTTATGGTAGAGTAGTTCTCTGGCAATTGTAGAATGAGTCGTTTGGCCCTGAAAAACTGATATTAATGGTGCAGTATGGAAGTTTGGAGAAAGGGGCAAAAGACTACTGGATTTTGAAAGGACGGAGTGTAGCACAGTGGGTAAGGAACTGGGCTTGTAACCAAAAGGTCGCAGGTTCGATTCCCGGGTAGGACACTGCCGTTGTACCCTTGAGCAAGGTACTTAACCTGCATTGCTTCAGTATATATCCAGCTGTATAAATGGATACAATGTAAAAAATGCTATGTAAAAAAGTTGTGTAAGTCGCTCTGGATAAGAGCGTCTGCTAAATGCCTGTAATGTAATGTAATGAAAAAAACTTGTGAATGCAAAACAGGATGATTGACAGGCAGGCAGGCAAGATAATTGGAGTGGCTGGTTTCATACCTTTTAATTTATTGATATTTGTCAAGATGTGAAGAAAATTTAACCAAATATGAACAAAGGTGTTCTGCAACAAACATATGTACTGCACCTTAGGTGGTAACTATTATTTAGAAGAACAGTAGTTTGTGCCTTTGGTAAGAAAACTGAAAACATTTTTCACGTTTTCATAAAGTGATGAACACAGGGATCATGCACAGAGATTCATTGGATAACTGCATGAGGTTGACATGGTTGACTGACTCTGGTTCTCAGGAGACCTTGGTGAGCGTGCCTTTCCTCCCGGAGCTGAAGAGAGGCCGACGGGGATTCGAGTACGAAGCGGAGGCTCAAGGGAAGCCGTGTCACGCGGCGGAGAAGATCCCGGTGGGCGTGACGCACAGGGGAGGGCCGATGCTGCTGAACGGCTGGCAGGAGGCGGCCATGGACCTGTCTAAGGCCGGGGAGATGGGGATAGGGGTGGAGCCTGGGACCGTGGGTCACATGACCCACCCAGGCCACCCCGCCCAACACAAACTGCCCTCCATGAGCCCCATGCAGGGCTCCTTGGGCCTGGACATGGCCGGCATCCTGCAGGCCGGCCTCATCCACCCCGTCACCGGCCAGATCGTCAACGGCAACCTTCGCCGCGACGACGCGGTCATGCGCCGGAGGAGGGGGCGACGGAGAAACGTAGAGGGCCCCGACATGGGTTTCGTCAAGAGCTCGGGCCTACACGTCCCGGAGCAGCAGGTCTGTGAGAGGGTACTGCAAATGTTACCAGGGGGCTGTTTCAATAAATTAGAACAGGAGTAGCCTTACTGAAGAGTTCCTTGAGAGGTAACCTTACTAAATGGTTAGGAGAAGTTGTCTTACTGAAGTGTTACTCGAGGAGCAGACCAGGGTCAATTTCATGAGTATATTTTTGTTTAAATTACGCTGTATTTGAATATTTTCAAATGAAATAAATTTCAATTTGAAAAACTCCAAATGAAAAATGCCTTGCAGTCCCTGAAACAATTGATTGTCTACTTGGCCACGTGCCGATGAGTGGATTTGTTTACGTAGTCGAGATTTACTTCAGGAAAGCGAATAACTAGCCTAGCTAAATGATAATGTCATCTTTGGCTAATAAGAGGACCTGGCCATCAAATACTTTGCAAATACTCTATTTAAAAGTATTTAAAATACATCCAAAACGTAATTGACTCCGGTCTAGCATTAATATGGTCTTACCTGAGGAGAAGTCTTAATAAAGACTTACCTGAGGAGAGTAGTCTTAATAAAGACTTACCTGAGGAGTAGTCTTAATAAAGACTTACCTGAGGAGTAATCTTAATAAAGACTTACCTGGGGAGAGTAGTCTTAATAAAGACTTACCTGGGGAGTAGTCTTAATAAAGTCTTACCTGAGGAGTCCTTTACTGAAGAGTTGGCATTGTAGCAGCCTTACTGAAGTGTGTTCCTTTGGTGCGTACAGAGCAGACCCGAGAGCGTCATCAGCCAGTCGGCGGTGTCTTCCTCCTCCTCATCCTCGGCGGCGCCAGAGCAGCCGGAGGGCCCGGTGCCGGTCCCAACGCTGGACCGGGAGGCCGCCAGCAAGGGGCTGATGGAGTGGCTCAGCCAGAACCCCAGATACAGCATGGAGGTGCCCGCCTTCGCCCCCGTGAGTACGACCCAGCCCCTGGGTCTCCGAGCGGCTGATCTGCGCTCGGCGGGAGCCAGAGCAGTACACGGCAGGCCGGACGCTGGTGGATTCCTCAGGTTTTCAGATTCTGAGCAGCGTTATCAAATCGCTGAACCTAAGCACCTTGGCTGAGGGACAAACCTCACAGGTGTCTGAACCCAGTCCTGGAGGTGATGGTGTTCAGTGCGTTTCAGTTACAGTGATTCATGGTCCTGGGTTTTCAACAGGGGGTCTGTCTAGGGTGTGTGGGTAAGAAGGAGCTGGTCTTGTAACCAACATGTCACAGGTTCGATTCCCAGATAGGACATTGCCGTTGTACCCTTGAGCAAGGTACTTAACCTGCATTGCTTCAGTATATATCCAACTGTATAAATGGATGCAGTGTAAATGCTATGTAAAACGTTGTGTTAGTCACTCTGGATAAGAGCATCTGCTAAATGCCTGTAATGTAATGTTTAAATGTAACCCTTTTTAACTTACGATGGGAGACCCTGGGATGCCTTTGAGTCTGGATAAGGGTCCCTGAATCTGAAGCAGTTGAAAGCCCTTGATTTAAGTCTTTATTTAGCTGAAGGATCCACAGGCCTTGTCCACATGGCTTTACGCAAATACCTGCAGTTACACTGCGGCCCTCCAGGACTGGATTTCGACACCCCCGTCCTCACCTCTTAGCTGTCCAGCTAAAGCCCAAAAGCTAGATCTAAACACTAACACTAGAGACTTAAAACTACGAATTCCGCCTGCAAAACCAGGTTCTGTGCAGGTGTGACAGTAACTATGTACAAAAGCAAACTTAATTTAAAAAAAAAAAAAAAAAACTGGAAAGAGCGGGACTTTTCCCCTGCCCCTTACATGCTCAGGAAGATGACTTGCCTAGGGAAGAGCCAGAAGTGTCACATGACCTGCCCGATGCTGCCGTCCCTTCGCTAGGCTTGTCTGTTATTTTCATAGTGGAGTTTTCGCCAGCCTCTTAGCGCTAGCGGGCTGCAGCGGTACGGCTAGCCTGGCTGGGATTGTTCTGTGATGAAGCGGGAAGGATGTGTGGCTGTGTCGGGGGGCCCTGGGGCGTGTGGCAGAGCGGGGTTTGTGAGCTCTCCTTCTCTCTGCGGCAGTCTCAGAACGTGGGGATCCTGCACGGCTTCGTTGAGAGGCCCAAACAGAGGAGGCACCGCTGTAAAGACCCCACCAAGCTGGACGTTAACTCCCTCACCGGAGAGGAGAGGGTGCCGGTGGTCCATAGGGCCACGGGCCGCAGGGTAACGCTCCCCTCCGCACCCCCCCTTCCTAACGCTCAGACTCGAATTTAACCGCAGAAACACTGAAAGCTACCCGCGTAGGTTAGCATAGCTTAGTTTAGCTTCATTTAAGTCGTACTTCGTTAATCCCATTTGAGAAATGTGCCTGCCATTTTGGCCACGACGTCCATGTATATATAAAAAAACAACAGAAAAGCCTTTTATATAATATTGTAAATCGGTTCCTACCTGAGGTGTTGATTGAAGATGAGCTATCAGTTAGCTCATTGATTTAGACTTGAGCCTCGTGAATGTTATTATTTTTTAAAACTTGAAGTGAATAATCTTTACATTATGAAGTGGATTACCTCAGATCTTAGAGTAAGGGCTCATACGCCATGAGGATTTTGGAATCTGAGAAATTTACTGTGTCACCACCTCAGGGTAATCTCCAAATGAGTCATTGATGTTGTCTAACATGGTTATAAATCCTGCATCATAGCTCAGAGAAGTCATAAACTGTTTCTGTAAGGCAGTACAGCTCTTTACTCCATGAATCCTGCTTTAGCTGGAGCTGGCTCAGGTTTGGAGAAGGAAGACATGAGCCCACACACCCTCGTCCATCTCTTCATCCGTCTTCATCATCGGCGTCGTTCTTTTCTGTCCGCCATTTGTGTCTGATGTGCTTTCTCACACCTGTCTGCTTCTGTCCTGTCAGCTCGTTGTGATGGTACTGAAAGATTGCTTCTCATCAGAGCCTTGCTGTTTATGAAACCCAGCTGTTGAACAGGAACCTTTAAAAAATAAACATTTATTTGAATTCAGGACATTTTCAGAAATTTCAAAACTGTTTTCAGTCCCCTTGTAGCTAATGATCAGGGGCTAATGATTTTTGTACAGATGAACAGGGACCTACTTGGCAAATTTGGCTCTTAATTGCCCTTATCAGTTTGCTTAGGATTGGACAGGATTCAAAATAAGGGCCAAACTACTGAAGCAAAACAGAGGCAGCATTGCTTTGGGATATGGCTAATTTAGCTTCTGTGAAAGTATAGCAGTAACATGGCATCATATTAATATCAGTAATTTGATATGCAGACAGAATTTTTAGAATTCTGTTTTTATTGGTGTACACTGTACAGAGTGTATGCTGTGAGTAACTTAAAAGTGGCAGTGTGAAGTTCTTATGCATTGTTTGCTTGTGTTCTGTTATTTTTTCAATTATTAAAAGTAACAAAACATTTTATGTGGCTTTATACCTTGGCAATCATGTGTACTGTTCAGAAGCTTTATCTGCCATTTAACATAAATTACATTTCAGTGGTAGATACTTTAATAGTCTGCTTAATATTGCACATGATTTGATCCTGCATTTCCTTGTGCTGCAGCTGGGGGGCGCTATGGCACCAGCCATGAAGGAGCTGTCGCGCTGGCTGGATGCTAACACAGATTACTGCGTGGCCCCTGACTGGGCAGACATCGTGAAGCATTCTGTGAGTGGCTGGATCCATCTCATTTTCATGTCTTTGCATGACTTATACATTTTAGGCGGACTGAAATGCCTGGATGTACAGCTGTTGAAAGTCCTTTTTTGTTTGTGTGGTAAAGGCTGGAAAAAGTCAAAAAAAGTAAAAATGAAGTAAAGATGGGACTGCTTGATAGCTCATTCTGTTAAGGCCCTGTTCCAGTGTGTGGACGGGCCCCATGGTCTGGTATCTGTTAAGGCCCTGTTCCAGTGTGTGGATGGGCCCCATGGTCTGGTATCTGTTAAGGCTCTGTTCCAGTGTGTGGATGGGCCCAATTATCTGGTATTTTCTGTTCCAGTGCGTAACAGGACAGCTGTATAGGCTGTAATACTCAATAGGCGTGTAACAGGAGGGCTGTAATGCTCTGTGTGTAACAGGCATGTTGTAATGGTCAGTATGTAACAGGATGGCTTTACTGCTCTGTCTAACAAGAAGGCTATAATTGCTGAGTGTGTAAAAGGAACAATGTAATGCTTGGTGTGTAACAGGATAGCTGTAAATACTGTAATGCTGAGCAGGTATGTAACAGGAGGGCTGTAATCCTCAGTGTGTAACAGGAGGGCTATAATGCTCTGTGTGTAACAGGTGGGCTGTAATTCTCAGTGTGTAACAGGATGGCTATAATGCTGTGTGTGTAACAGGAGGGCTGTAATGCGTGCCCATTATACATGCATTTCAGCCTGTCTGTTGTAATGACAGATGTAATGTTTAGTGTGTAACAGCAGGGCAGCAATGATCAGTAAGTAATGGGGGCTGTAATGCTCAGTGTGTAACGGAGGGCTGTAATGCTCAGTGTGTGTAACAGGGGGGCTGTAATGCTCAGTGTGTAACAGACAGGCTATAATGCTCAGTGTGTAACGGGGGGGCTGCAATGCTCAGTGTGTAACAGACAGGCTGTAATGCTCAGTGTGTTCATAAGAGGGCCATAATACTTAGTGTGTAACGGGGGGGGGGGGGGGGGGGGGGGGGGGCTGTAATGCTCAGTGTGTAACAGACAGGCTGTAATGCTTAGTGTGTAACAGACAGGCTGTAATGCTCAGTGTGTTCACAAGAGGGCCATAATGCTCAGTGTGTAACGGGGGGGGCTGCAATGCTCAGTGTGTAACAGACAGGCTGTAATGCTCAGTGTGTTCACAAGAGGGCCATAATGCTCAGTGTGTCACGGGGGGGCTGTAATGCTCAGTGTGTAATGGGGGGGGGGGGGCTGTAATGCTCAGTGTGTAACGGGGGGGCTGTAATGCTCAGTGTGTAACGGGGGGCTGTAATGCTCAGTGTGTAATGGGGGGGGGCTGTAATGCTCAGTGTGTAACAGACAGGCTGTAATGCTCAGTGTGTAACGGGGGGCTGTAATGCTCAGTGTGTAACGGGGGGCTGTAATGCTCAGTGTGTAACGGAGGGCTGGAATGCTCAGTGTGTAACGGGGGGGCTGTAATGCTCAGTGTGTAACGGGGGGGCTGTAATGCTCAGTGTGTAACGGGGGGCTGTAATGCTCAGTGTGTAACGGGGGGCTGTAATGCTCAGTGTGTAACGGAGGGCTGGAATGCTCAGTGTGTAACGGGGGGGCTGTAATGCTCAGTGTGTAACGGGGGGGCTGTAATGCTCAGTGTGTAACGGGGGGGGCTGTAATGCTCAGTGTGTAACGGACAGGCTGTAATGCTTAGTGTGTAACAGACAGGCTGTAATGCTCAGTGTGTTCACAAGAGGGCCATAATGCTCAGTGTGTAACGGGGGGGGCTGCAATGCTCAGTGTGTAACAGACAGGCTGTAATGCTCAGTGTGTTCACAAGAGGGCCATAATGCTCAGTGTGTCACGGGGGGGCTGTAATGCTCAGTGTGTAATGGGGGGGGGGGCTGTAATGCTCAGTGTGTAACGGGGGGGCTGTAATGCTCAGTGTGTAACGGGGGGCTGTAATGCTCAGTGTGTAATGGGGGGGGGGCTGTAATGCTCAGTGTGTAACAGACAGGCTGTAATGCTCAGTGTGTAACGGGGGGCTGTAATGCTCAGTGTGTAACGGAGGGCTGTAATGCTCAGTGTGTAACGGGGGGGCTGTAATGCTCAGTGTGTAACGGGGGGGCTGTAATGCTCAGTGTGTAACGGGGGGGGCTGTAATGCTCAGTGTGTAACGGGGGGCTGTAATGCTCAGTGTGTAATGGAGGGCTGTAATGCTCACTGTGTAACGGGGGGGCTGTAATGCTCAGTGTTTAACAAGAGGGCTGTAATGCTCAGTGTGTAACGGGGGGCTGTAATCCTCAGTGTGTAACGGGGGGGCTGTAATGCTCAGTGTGTAACGGGGGGGCTGTAATGCTCAGTGTGTAACAGGAGGGCTGTAATGCTCAGTGTGTAACGGGGGGCTGTAATGCTCAGTGTGTAACGGGGGGGGCTGTAATGCTCAGTGTGTAACGGGGGGGCTGTAATGCTCAGTGTGTAACGGGGGGGCTGTAATGCTCAGTGTGTAACAGACAGGCTGTAATGCTCAGTGTGTAACGGGGGGGCTGTAATGCTCAGTGTGTAACGGGGGGGCTGTAATGCTCAGTGTGTAACGGGGGGCTGTAATGCTCAGTGTGTAACGGGGGGGCTGTAATGCTCAGTGTGTAACGGGGGCTGTAATGCTCAGTGTGTAACGGGGGGGCTGTAATGCTCAGTGTAACGGGGGCTGTAATGCTCAGTGTGTAACGGGGGGGGCTGTAATGCTCAGTGTGTAACGGGGGCTGTAATGCTCAGTGTGTAACGGGGGGGCTGTAATGCTCAGTGTGTAACAGGGGGGCTGTAATGCTCAGTGTGTAACAGGGGGCTGTAATGCTCAGTGTGTAACAGGGGGGCTGTAATGCTTTGTGTGTGTTCTCTGCTTTGCAGGGGTTCCTGCCGGAGGGGAAGTTCACTCGTATCCTGACGGAGCCCGTGTGCCGTGACGCCGGGCCACGGCGGAGGGGGCGTCGGCCGCGCGGCGACATGCCCAAGGGCGGGGCCCTGCTGTCGGAGTCTCCCTCGGGCATGGGGCCGCTTTTCATGAACGGCCTGATCGGCAGCATGGACCTGGTGAGCCTGCAGAACCTGCGGAACGTTCCGGGCATCCCGCTCACCGGCCTGATGGGCTTTCCGCACGGCTTCGCCGCCGTGCCCGCCGCCGCCGGCGAGGACGCCAAGAACGGCCTGAGCATGCTTCCCATGATGCTCCACGGCATGGCGGCCGTCCAGCCGCACATGTTCAGCGTCGGGGGGCTCGTGAGCCAGCCGGCCACCACCGCCACCCCTTCCTCCGCCTCTTCTACCGTCGCCACGGCGACCGCGGGCACGGCGTCCTCGTCCTCCGTGGGCCCGCCCAGCCCCGCCCACAGGGCCGAGCCCACGCCCATCTTTGCCTTGGAGGGCAAGGCGGGCGAAGGCCCCGCCGGCAGGAAGGACGGCGGCGGCGGTAACGGTAGCGGTAAGCCCCCCGCGGAGGGGAAGGCCGGCCCGGTCTGCGGCCACGGCGACTCGCCTGTCGTCACGACGACCAGCAGCAGCAGCAGCAGTAGCAGCAGCAGCAGCAACGGCGGGAGCCACCTGGCCTTCAACCCGTTCCTGATCCCGGGAATGTCGCACGGACTGCTGTACCCGCACATGTTCCTCCCGCACGGCGGGATCATGGCGCTCCCCGGGATGCCGCCCGCGGACGGCACCGGCAGCCCCAAGAGGAAGAAGAAGAGGGCGCGGGAGGAAGAGGCGGCGGAACCCGGCCCGTGCACGGACAGCGCGCCCCCCCCAAAACCGGACGCCGCCGGCGAGGCGGAGGCCCCCCTGGAGACGGGGCCGGGGCCGGGGCCGGGGGCCGAGGCGGAGGACAGCGCGGATCCCGGACCCCAGGGGCCCGCCGGGGAAAGGGAACACGGGGGCACTGAAGAGGAGGGCCCCCCCCCAGAGAAGGGACACGCTCCTGAAAAACTGGCTGAGGATGAGGATGAGGAAGAGGGAGACGCAGCAGGGAAGGAAGCAGAACCACAATAGATGACGACAGCCCTGCTCTTTTGAACTGTGTGACAGAGTTACCGGTTTGTGATGTGCAAGTCAATGATGTTCATGTAAGGACTTTTATTATCTACTCATTAATGTTTATAGATCTCCTGCCCACTACCAAACTTGTGATTATTATCATTGTTATTATTATCATTGCTATAATTATTATGCACCACTCCCCTCTCCCGTGAGGAGCAGAAAGAAACACGTATGCATATATGCATGTGAACGCACACACCCCCCGTTGTATCATGGGATTCCTGCCAGGACAACCCTGGTAGCGTAGTGTGTCCTGAGTGGAGCTGGGGCCTTTTTACCAGAGGGGGAGTTCGGAAAGCCTTCTCCCAAGTTTGGAAAGTTGCACCTCCCAAGTACTGCTTCACTGTAGTATGGCCACACACACCACACACACACACACCACACACACCCCGCTTATGGCATTGACCAGTTCAGGCAGCCATGTAGCACAGGCCTGAATTGCAGAAGTCGTCGCCGTTTCCCTTGATGGTGCGAACAGGGTTATGGGATTCCTCTCAGACATGCCTACCTTTTCCTTTCCTTCAGTTCTCAGTTCTCAGTTTAAAGGAACTCTCTCCATGGAAACCCTCTTTAAAGTATCTTTCACAAAGCGTCACCCCCCTACTCACCCCAAAAAGATTAGCAGTGTAACTGCTGCTAGGAAGTGCTCTCTCTGAGCAGCTCTGTTCATCCACGGTTGGTTTGTCATTTTGCTGCTTTTAAGATTTTTTTTAAGGGCAACTCCGTTAAATTATATGTAAATACAAAGACGCAACAATAACGGACATCTTGAAAATGCATTGTTGCATTACGTCATACATCATGGACTCCAGGTTCTCGTCTCCAGTAAATACAAAAAAAGAAAAAAAAAATAGCTTAAATAGCAAAGTGCAATCGTAGGTTCGTATGGAAAGTCTTGCGGTCGGTATGAAAGAGGCCCCCTTTCGTCGAAAGTCTTGGGGTGACCGGTCGTGCCCTCCCGCTAGCCTACACCCCAGATCGGGGTTGCGTTTGTGGCCACAGAGGGGTCTGCCCTGCCAGAGTTCTGCCACACCACTGCGCTAACGCGCGATAAGAGGCTAGGCCTTGATAAGAGGCTAGGCCTCAATAAGAGGCTAGGCCTTGATAAGAGGCTAGGCCTCAATAAGAGGCTAGGCCTTGATAAGAGACTAGGCCTCAATAAGAGACTAGGCCTCAATAAGAGGCTAGGCCTCGGCGGGGGAGGAGGAGGAGGGATCGCTCGGCAGACGAAAGGAGGGACGCGTCTGTTCCTATTCGCTGGCTCCGCGTGGGGAAAAAGGGTTTGTGGTTCGCTCAGCGCGATGAACAGCCACAGCAGAGTGCCTGATCTCAGAAATACTCTTCTCATGTTCCCCGAACGCATTTCTAAATGCTGTATAATAGATCATATTATGTTTTTTTTATTTTATTTTATAAATATATATAAATCTCTATGTTGTTTTTTCCATTTTTTTTTTTTTTTGAGAAATACACAAGCCCTACTCTTGTGGATATTCTATTAATCATAGTGTTACATTAGATGGAAGCAAAGCTTCAGTTGTCCCAGAATTTCACAACAGGGTCTTTTGCTTTTTAGAATCTCCACTTGTTTTTTTTTTTTTTTGTTTTTTTTGCTTTTATTGTTTCTCAGTCCAAATCTTTAATTTCCAGATCTTATATGTTTTATCCCCTTTCCTTTTTTTTTTTTTGCACAATCCTGTTGGTGAACGTTTACCTGTAAATGTAAGTCTCAGACCTTTTCTTTTTTTTCGTGCGTTTGCGTGCATGCATGCGCACGTTTGCGCACGCCCCGCCCGGCGGAGAAGGTGTGTGCGTAGTTCTGTTTGTACAGCCCTTTGTCTTGCTCTAGGTCACCTTTCTCGTTCAAAGAAATGTTGTCGTTGCCTTGTCACAGCGTGTGACTTTATAATTTATTCGTTTTGCTTTGCCAAACTTTCACCAAATATGACATCTTTTTTCTCGTTTTTTTTTCTTTCTTTCCAATCTTAGTTTTGTTAAAAGTACAATTGCCTTATTTAGTGTTATATATATGGATGTCTTTCCACATCTCCATATCAGAAAGTATATAATAAAGTACTTAACTAGTATAGAGTTTGATCTTATCAGAATTGAAAACTATTGTCACAATGGTCTGTTAGAAATTTCCCTTTAGTTGTATGCATACTTTGTTCACAAGTTCCATCTATTTGACAATAAGATGCATTTGGATCAGTTAAGTTTAAAAAAAAAAAAAAAAAAGTGGCACAAACATCAAAGCCGTTCAATATTGAGTCCAGAATGATTGATAGAATACAGAGAAAAGCTTTTTAAATATTCACTTTAAGCACAAACATTAAAAAGCTCTTGGATTTTTTAAGTGTAATTGTATGTATAGGTATTTATACATGAATTTTTGACAGTGCTCATTAGTTTTGTCTTGCAGATTTGATTTTGATATTGACAATCAACCTCTATCTGATCCAATCACACAAGCACCTTCAAGTGGAAAGCTGCTAATTGCTTTGAGCAAACATCTGAAGTCCATCCTTAAATGTGCTCACCGTGGCAATCGCTCAGTGTGTGACACAAGTGGTTATGACCAGACATTTGAGATCCTTAGTTACAAATCCTCTCCCAAGATTACTGATCAAAAAAAGCCTGCAATGATTAGTCACAATTTGAACATATGAATACAACTAAAGTGGACACTACATTTAATTTATAGGTCATCCTAATGCAAAACTATATTCTGCCTGTCAGATACATATTGTCTTGCTAACATGTTTGACTATTCTTAATATATATATAAATATATATATATATATATATGAATATCTATCTTGAAATAAGAAAAGCCCTGAAGGTATTGGGAATACAGCTCAGCCAGATGTTAAAGGAAAAGTACGTTTTATGCCGTAATGTTGACCCATGTCCATTTCACAATATTCCATTACTCATTTGATGACTTCACACAGATAAGCAGTGCATTGAATGAGTACAGTTAAAGTCAATATTTATTCAGTTTTTCCATGTCATGTTGCCATTTTACTTTTTTTCCTTTAATTTATCCAAAGTTCAGATTGTTTTTGGTTCATTTGTATTTCAGATATATTTATTGTACACTTCTGTCATACCCGTGTCATTTTTTTTTTTTAAATATCTGTATTCTAACTTATAAGGATTCAGAAGGAAAACATGCAGGATCCGAACGGACTTTCTGACTGACACAGTTTTCCTCTTTTTTTATGTTATGTTTATTATTTTTGATTATATTTTTGCCTCCAGTGGAAGCAAGAATAGTTAAAAATATTTAAATGTACTGATAACAGAATTGGCAAATGTGCCCACCCTGTCTGAGTACACCGCTGCCCGTATCCATCTCATATGGAGCTGCTATTTTTACTTCTGCAAAATAATAATAATCATTTTAAATAACCCGAAGGTTTACCAATGCATATGACCTGCACTTTTACACTAGTGCTAAGGTTAGCGCGTAAGCCTTCTGAAAGTTATGGGTTTTTCCATAACTTCACCTGTGCCCGTTCCTTCCTCTTTGACGGAGCAGCTGGCTTCACGTGCGAGGGGCACTACGAATTGAATGAAGTTTGCGCAGGAAGAGACGCGGTATTCTGCGTGACCGTCGTCCCCGGCGCCTTTGCTTCGCTGAAAATTCTGACTCGGACTTCGCTTTTTTTCCCCAAAGCGCATCGAACATGCTGGCGTGTACTCGGAGGGGGTGACTGCGTGCATGCTCTGAGGTTCTGTCCCGCGGCCGCTTGCGTTAGAAGGGTAGTTTTAAGCTCATGCAGTTAAAGGCCAGTGCTCACCAAGTGGATGTACTGTAAGCTCTTAGTTTCATCGAACCAAGGGTACTGTATTTGGGATCATATGCTACAGAAAAAAAGAAGAAAAAAAAAGAAAAATGTACTCAGTGTTGGTCTGAAATCAGCAGCAACATTTTTACAGCGTTGTGGTTTTATTTTATTATATTTTGTTGAACTAGCTCCTGTATTCCCATGTGGACCAATCACATAACTCAGAACATGGTATGTGATCTTTTATTGTGCAATAAAAGATGACTTTCAACTTTCTTCCGATGTGCTCAATTTTTAAGAAACTGTCTTAATGCAATTTTTTAAAATGCAATTCAGTGTCACTTATTCGCCAAGCACATTTTTGCCCCTGGGGAAATGAGCTTTACAGGAAGTGCCGTTTTAAAAAGTAATATGCCTTATTGTGTAATTTACGCACTATGTGAGCCACAACAGGTAATAGTAACTTGCCATTACTGTACTTCCTCTGCTGTTCAGGCGTAAACTCATACTTAATTATGTATTGCCTTTAACTAATTTACTGCCACATAATGTAATACTACTTACAGAATTGTCCCATAACTGTATAGGGCATAGCCTACTCATAATCCTATAACTTAGAGGGAAAGGTTCTTTGGTGAACCAATGGTGATACTAACGCAGCAATCAATCATCCATCTAAATTAGTGCTGAGCGATTAGTGTTTTTTGAGTTCAGTTCAATTTCGAGTTGATTTGGAACATAATCATAGTTTTCGAGTTATTTATTTTTTGAAATATGAATGTACTATGAAATAGTTCAATGGTTTTTGTTCGTTTTTTTTATTGTTTTTTGCAAACACCTAATTGAACAAGAGCTTTAAAGCTTTCAATTTATTTTCAAAGGCTCCAAAGTTGTGACTGCATATTACAGAAAATAATTTGCATAAATTATCACTTTAGCCTACTAGTAATAAAGTGATATATATATATATATATATATATATATATATATATATATATATATATATTTTTTTTTTTTTTTTTTAAATAAAGTGATAACAACTGTATATTTATTTTATTTGCTTGCTGTCTTTATGATCTATCTCCCTTATCGTACACTATTGGTTCTGGAAGTAAAGAAATTTTCTCTGGGGCAGCCTGCCAGCGCCATCGAACGTTAACGTTACTGTTTTCAGTGTTCCTCACGAGACACGTTAGCAAGTTAACTAGTAGCGTTGACAAAATCATTAGACCAACTTCGAGGCAGATATGACATTCTACAGTGTAAGAACTACCTGTTAGAAGTGTTGTTATGGAATATGTTTTTGGGTACATTCGCACAGTACATATAGCCTACCTCTTTGGTCCAGCTCTAATGTCGCTCGTGTTACGAATAGTAGTACACGGTTCTGTGTTTCGTAAATTGGCCGTGTGAGCATGTTTCCAAGTTGTTGTCACGTTACTTCTGTGCCTGCAGGAGGCGGGATGCATTTTGGTCACTGTAGGTATTGCGATGCTTATTTCTGTGCGACCTGTATTGAGTGGCTGCCTTTAAAAAAACTACAACTTAAAAAAAACAGCACATCGTGCTTTGAGAGAAACACCGTTTATCCAACTCGCTTCAAATAATCGAACCGACGTCGATCGACTAATTATTTAAACACCGAAATATCGGTTACTCGCTCAGCCCTAGTTTATATTAAATATGATTTAGTTATCCAGTTAATATTTAACTTAATTTACGGACTATATGGTGTGGAGTAACATAACGGGGTTCCCCGTCACTGAAGTTGTGATTCGGCCACTTTTCGCGCCAAAGTGATTCGCGTTGCATTGTGGGATAGCGTTTGGGAGTTGGAGGACTATAACATTGCGTGTTCTTTCTTCTGTAACTGTAAACCGCAACTTATAATTTTTTACTTATATTTTCAACTGAGGACACAAATGCGAGAAAAAGACGCCGACTCCGGGACGGCAGACAATAGTTCTGTCCGGAAAAGCCTGGAAGCCATATGTCAAGAGTTAAACATGGACGAGGAAACGGCAACTGAAGCCTTGCAAAATTTCACTGCGATCTTGGATACGTACACTCTGGAGGTGGGTCTTGGTGTTTGTTAGCTTGCCCCTAGCTGGTTTGGCTAACTTTAAATATGGTTCATGTTAGTGCCCCCTTAGACAGTATGGCAAATGTTAGCGGTGTTTTATGTAAGTATTCCCCTAACCGGTTTAGCTAGTGGAGCTGTAGACAGTAGTTTGGGTTACTTTGGATTTAACATTCTGCCTGCCCTTTTTCTTTCTGTTAACTTGGGACTAGCTAACGTAATGGGGTTGTAGTATCTGTTGGCTAAATGTTATTAGTGTCAATTTAGATAACTAAATGAAAGTTACGCAAGTTGCAACTTAATTCCGCTCATCTTGCGGTGACAGTTTTGCATTTTACATTTGTCCCACAGCTAAGTAGTACTACAAAGTTCGGCTGGCAGGCTACCGCGCTCAGCCTTTGCGAAGAGCTCACTCTCTTCCTTGGTTTAACGTTATTTATGTTTTGCCCATTTCGCCGTCTATTTGTCGGGACATAAGTTGGGTCCCATGGATTTGTTAGTCAGGCGTGGTATTTTGGCTCAGGAAAGTGTATGCTTAACGTTGACTAGCCAGCTAGCTAACATTAGCCAAACATTGGCATACATTAGCTGTCCAGTTGGTACCTCAGCAAGGTCAACGTCTGTAATTTTGTTTTATATGTGTTACACAAAGTAGCACATCTTTCCCCAAGATGTCCCATGCGTTGTGTTGGTTATTCTTTTGTCTTGACTCTACGGTGGCTTTATGTTTATTCTTCACGTCTACCTAACGCTGCGGTGGAGTAGCATGTGTTTGACTGCAGTATGTTTACATGTGATGGCTTATTATGCTGCCGCTTTGTGCTACCAAACCACTAGGCGGCTGGAACTTTAAAAAGAAGCGGAAGCACACACATTGTTTGCAAATTTGTCGTGGGGAATAACTTTTAAAGTACTTTGGATTTGGTCTACTTTGCTAAACTAGAGCTAGTCAGGTTAGCTCGCGAAATACAAGCTTGTGTTTTTGGCTAGTTTTACAGGAAACAGGTAATTGCTGTGGTCAAATGCTCAAGTGGAGTATTTTAAATAAAATGTATTTTTTCAAATGCCCTGTGTGTTTTTTCGCTCGGAAAAAAAGGTTTCCAGAGTGTTCAAGTATGGTATGGAACTAAGTTATATAATTATACTGGTGTTGCATCCTAATATCTGGTCAAAACATTATAACCATACATCACTACAATATCACAATTAGTGTGCAACACTTCATTCTCTGTATACCGGCTCAAAACTGTCCTACCTAATCGTTGTTATGACTAAACACACCCCCGTATAACAATATCTGTACAACACAACTCTGTCAAACTTGTATAAGACATTATACCTGCACACCACAATATCTTAATACTTCGACAACACTATGGTGTCATACCTGTACAAAACCTTATTATACCTGTACAATACTAAAATGTTGTATCTGCACAAAACATTATACATGGGCAGTACTACATTATAGTAGTACCTGCATAACATTACAGTGTCAGTCTAAAATTACATTACTACTAAAGTAACCATCTAGTACATAAGAATGCGTATTACGTAATGAGGAGAATAAGCTTTGAGCTATATAAAGTTTGTGAACATTGTTACATTTCAACAGAGATGTTGTAGAAATAGTTCAGGCATGGACAAATTTGGTGACTGTTTGGCTTTTTTTTGACGTTACTATAATATTGTCTATATATACTTAGTATTCGAAGAGTTCAACTTTAGCATTCATAAGGAAAATGGACATGATATATGAGTAATATTGTCTGTATTTAGCATTGTGTGAGCGTATGACAGTTTACACTTTGTTTTAAAATGCGTCTTGGGCGATCAGATCACAAGTGGACAGCGCTAAATACAAGTTTATATACAAAATACAAAAAAGACTTTGCCCTGCCAATCTCAACAGTTGGAATAGCGCGTACATGTATATTAGTTCTCGAAACATTTTGTTTTCTTAGCTAGCCCGTGCGAAACAAATCTGGCACTTGTCTGGCGACAGACTGACGTAACTGCACAGGGCCCTTTGACGTTCTAGCGGATGTGACGTAGGCAGCAACGAAATCTGAACACAAGTGGCCAGCTGGACACCTTGGAGACGCATGATAGACACACGGGTGTGAATGTCGATGTGTCTCGGCTGTCCACTTGTGTTCGGATCACCGAGACGCATTTTAAAACCAAGTGTAAACAGGCTCAAAATTGCACAGCAGTTTTCTGCGTTGGGGATGCTTGCTCAGCCTGTGTGGCGGCTCTCTCTCTCGCAGGGCGACGTGGTGCACTGGCTGGCCTGCGCTCTGTATGCTGCCTGCAGGAAGGGCTGGACCCCCACGGTGGGGAAGGGGGTCGTGGAGGGCAACTGCGTGTCCCTCACCCGAATCCTCCGGTCTTCCAAACTCAGGTAAGGAGCGCCTTCCTCCACCGTATTAATTGCGCGTTGCAGAATTTTACTGTTTTTTTTTCTCCCCCTCCCACCTGATTTCTAACTGTTTTTTTCTCTCCTGTTTTATGTTTTTTTTTTCGTTTTGTTTTTTAAAGCTTAATTCAGTTCTTCAGTAAGATGAAGAAATGGTCGGACATGTCTAATTTGTCCCAGGATTTCCGAGAGCGGATTGGCCACTTGGAGAGGAACTTTGAGGTTTCGACGGTGATTTTCCGGAAGTTTGAACCCATATTCAGGGACATGTTCCTGGACCCCCAGGGAGAACCTCCACGTCTGCCCAGGAGTCGCAAGCACAGGTCCTCCTCAACCCTCATGTCCACTCTGATACTTTTCACAAAACCCCCACAACCCTGTCCACTCTGTTACACTTCACAAAACCTCCTCAACCCTGTCCACTCTGATACGTTTCACGAAACCCCCACAACCCTGTCCACTCCGTCACGTTTCACAAAACCTCCTCAACCCTGTCCACTCTGATACATTTCCCAAAACCTCCTCAACCCTGTCCACTCCGAAACGTTTCACAAAACCTCCACAACCCTGACCATTCTGATACGTTTCACAAAACCTCCTCAACCCTGTCCACTCCGATACATTTCCCAAAACCTCCTCAACCCTGTCCACTCTGTTATATTTCCTTGCGATTGTTTGTACTCCCATTGGATTGGGATTAGGATTGATTTGGATTTTAGTCTGATCCTCTTGTTTTCTTATGCAGACGCCTGCCCTGTCACATCAGCGATGTATTCAAATTCTGCTGGACCCTGTTTGTCTACACAAAAGGTAAACATTTAATTTCAAACTTTGAGTGTTGAAAACCACCAAAAAAAAAAAGAAGTGCATTACCGAACCTGCTTTTGAGCTTTATCAGTTGAAGTGACGGGTGAGGCTAAGGGTCTCATGATCTTCCACGCAACTTTGGTTGCTACAACATGTTGCCTCTGATGTCATTTCAAGCAATAACACTGTTACACAAGGCAATTCGCAGGCAATTTTAATTTTAGTCACTCACCAATCAGAATAATGTGTCTACCGTAGTCTCATTTGATATTGCGCTGGTACATTCTAATGGTGTTTATTTTAGTATGCTTGCTAGGGAATTTACGTTTTATGCTATAAAGGGTACTTTGTTCGCTAGGTTTTTTTTTCCTTAATGTCACCTGCGATGTTTTCAGCAAGGAAAGCTTCACGTGCATTTGTACAATTCGGTGAGGACTCTTTTTCGGTGCTCCATATTAGTGCCATATTATCTAAATTAAAGTCGCCGATTAAAATTTGGATGCATGAGTGCGTGTGCGACCTGTATCTCTACTCTGATTGGTTATTGCATGAAACCGTTTGCGTGAAGTCGAGCAGCTCGGAGCGGAGTTGCAGGTAAATTGCAGTGGTGCTACACAAAGCAATCCAAGAGCAATTTAGTTGCAAGTGACAACAGTTGCGTGGAAATTGCTTTGTGTAACTAGGCCTTAAGGTCTTGAATTTTAACAGCCAGATCTCTGTGTATTTGTTCTTTGACTTGCGCTTTGTAGGAAATTTCCACATGATCGGAGATGACCTGGTGAACTCGTACCACCTCCTCTTGTGCTGTCTGGATCTGGTCTTTGCCAATGCACTGCTCTGTGCCAACCGGAAAGACCTCATTAATCCGCTCTTTAAAGGTGGACATTTCTCTTTTTGCAGTTCATTTGCACACACTTTTATTCTATGGTGTGGTTGTGGCGTCACGTTGAACCACCATGCCCTTAAAAACGTAGTGTCAGACATCTGTATGCATGACACCATTATCATGAGTTCTAAGCCAAATTAATGTGTCTTCAGAAGTTACTGAGTCATAATTGAAAGAAGGGATGTTGCTTGTTTGCTGTTTGCTTGGTAAACATTTGAAATATTTTATAAATGGTTAAAGATTAATTTGAAATATTATAGTTATCACTTCAATTTATTAACTCTGCCTGTAACACTTTAATTATATGGCACAAAGCAGACATAATTTACACAGCAATCATTTGCAGTTCTGTTTGATCTGCTTTAACTTGCAATGTTCCTTATAATAGCGTTATAGCATTTAGAACAAATTGTAATTTGCTGAAATATATTTAAGGTTCATTGAGCAAATGTTGTCAGTTTAAATTACAAGAATGCAGGGAGGGCTGCTTCGTGATGCTTTTCTGCTTTTGCATTTTGCTTTAGTAATAAATAGTAACTAGTGAGGGTTATCTTATTAACACCCTGGAATTTAAGAATGCCAGTGGTGTGTAATTGTTGAGATTTCAGTTTTCAGGCGCATTGCTTCTTTAATGTAGTAGTTTAATGCTCGTTAGTGCAGTTCTGTTCTTGTTTGTATAACAGTTGAGTCTGCACGTCTTGCACTTGCGGTCCCTTTTGGGATGATCCTGTCCCCATTAAGGGAATCGCTTTGACCCCTGACCCTGCACTCTGATTGGTTCTGCTGAATGCCAGTGAAGTAATGTAGGACGTAGGACAGAGTGTAGCACAGTGGGTAAGGAACTGGGCTTGTAACCGAAAGGTCGCAGGTTCGATTCCCGGGTAAGGACACTGCCGTTGTACCCTTGAGCAAGGTACTTAACCTGCATTGCTTCAGTATATATCCAGCTGTATAAATGGATAGAATGTAAAATGCTATGTAAAAGTTGTGTAAGTCGCTCTGGATAAGAGCGTCTGCTAAATGCCTGTAATGTAATGTAATGGCTGAGTGTACCTGTTTACGTAGCGGTCCAAACAGTACATGTGAACCTGTGTTTAAGGGGGCTTCTCATTGGCTGTTTGAACGTGTGTGCCTAGGGCTGCCCGAGGACTGCCTGAGCCCCGATTACAGCCCCCCGGACGAGCCCCCCTGCGTGATTGACAGGCTGTGCGAGCTTCACGACGGGCTGGTGGTGGAGGCGAAAGGCATTAAGGAGCACTACTTCAAGCCCTACATCACCAAGCTGTTTGACAGACAGGTGACGCCCCGCGGCAGCTTTTCAAAATGCCATCTTTTGTAGAGCTACATGTGCGCGCATCCATGCGTGTGCGTGTGCCTGCGTGCGTGTGTGTATGCACTTGTATACTCCCGTGTATTCGTGTTTGTCCTCGAGTTGTGTTTGCGCTTGTGTGCGTGTACGTGTAGGTGCATGTTTGCGCGCATGCTTGTGTCTTTGCACGTGCGTGTGCCTGTGTATGCACTTGTATGCATGTGTGTGCATGTTTGGGTGCATGCATGTGTCTGCACATGTGTATGCATGTGTGTGCATGTTTGGGTGCATGCGTGTGTGTGCGTGTGTGTCTGAACATGTGTGCGTGTGTATGCATGGTTGGGTGCATGTGTGTGCATCTGTATGCATGTGTGTGCACGGTTGAGTGCATGCGTGGGTGCATGCGTGTGTGTCTACTTTGTAATGAAACATTTTAATCCATGCTGATATGTCAACATTTCTGAAATAATAATAATAATAATTTTAATAATAATAATTTTATCAGAAAAAACTAGTAGAAAATGTCTAGGTGCTGCCCTCTTAACGTTTGAAAAATGTTTTCTGCATTCCACTTTAGCCCTGCCTCAATAGTGATATCAGAATATGTCTTTGAAGATACTACTACGTCATGTAGATGTCAAATCAAGATATCCAGTCAGAAAATTGTTTCCACCCACAAATTTGTCAGTTTACTTTTGAATATGTCAGAACACTGCCGGCACCTGGTTGGCTGGATTCCTGTTTCGGCCGAACCGGAGAAACATGGTGACCTTTTCATAAACTTTCTCATATACCACCTAAACAGCCCTCTAAATTATGTTTTTGAAAACATTTGAGGTGAGAAATAGGCCTTGTAATTGCTGAATCTTGGTTCATATTTGATCTGCAATGCCTAGTTTGACAGTTTGATCTGAGTTTCATGAGCCAGGCACCACTGCCCTGTACGGATAATTTGCATATAGAATACTTTATGCAAATGAGATGGACACATTCCCTCCACCCACCCCAGGATGCATTTTTCAGAATCGTGCAGTAGGTGGAGCCAAGCTGAAACAGTGAACGCAATTACTCTTTAATTCCGTAAGGGGAACACAATATTTTGAGAACAAAGTTTCGTTATGCAGGCAGGTCTAGCGTTGCCAAATGACCACCCCCAGCTGCTGCAGAGTTATCATTTATTAGGAATGAATAAATGTCAACACAATTAATTAGAACAGCTCCATGATTATATCGTCCTTCACGGAGCCTAACCAGCGTGCGCAAATATTGGAAAATTAATGACTAGATACAGCAAACGTGACTCCCTTGTTTTTTTAATTTTTTTATTTCGTTATTTTTGCTCATTGGCTAGCCGGCTAATTAACAACGCCGCTTTCATGTCAGAGAAATGCCCAGTCTCAGGAAATGAGCCGCAGCAATTTAATCCTCAGCAGTAATAATCCCCGGCAGCAGATTTGCTTAAGAAAGCGATTCATTGCCCCAAGTGTTATGCTTGTATTGTAAAAAGAAAAAAAAAACGGTTAACGTCACAAGCAGTTTGAATTAAGCAGGCTTATTCCTCGCGTCTGTTTCGTCTGACACAAGATGTCTCCCGTTCCGTTTCAGATTTTGAAGGGGAACGAAAGAACCATGACGGAACTTCTGGATGCTCCGAACTTCATAGATAACAAGTAAGACGGCGGCAGCACAGGAACACGTCCTGTCTGCAGCGAATTTCGTTTTTTTCCCTTCTCGCGCACTCTGCTGTAATCTTCTGCCATGTTCTCCAGTCTGTTTATCTCACAGTTCTTTCTTTCCCAAGTATAAAACTCAAGTTCAGTGATTTTGTCCCCCTTTTGTTTCTTCTGTTCAGATGAACAACTGCGGTACTTTTTAAATTGAGATTTCTGGCCGTACCTACATCGAACAATTCAGTGTAAAACCCCCACAGAGACAGTAGCATACGGTGCTTATAAGATTATCATTACAAAACTTGCCACAGTAGTACTGCAAGGTTTTCAGCCAACTGCTTGTCAGATTTAGAGTTTCGCTGATGTTGTAGAATTCCTTTCACCATACCAATGCATAGATTATGCTTGTAACGGCCTATGGAGATTGCAAAGCTGTTCATGAGAAGAAAGTTTTATGTCCTTGTTTTTTTTTTTTTAATGAATTGAGAAATAGATGTTGCAACTGATAAGTTTTGCAGACTTTTCTTACTTGTTTGTTACCACCCCACCACGTCTCCACTAAAGTCTTATTTACTGCAGTTCATATTTAATGGCACAGAACTGCCAGCTGCTATGAATTTTAATTGCAGTCTAGAAGCCATTTTAGCTCAGTAATAATAATAATAATAATAATTGGGTGGCAGTGTAGTATAATGGGTAAGGTGCTGGTCTTGTAACCTAAAGCTCACAGGTTCGATTCTCGGGTAGGACACTGCCGTACCCTTGAGCAAGGTGCTTAAGCTGCATTGCTTCAGTATATATCCAGCCATTATAAATGGAGTGCTGTGTAAAAGTTGTGTAAGTTGCTCTGGATAAGAGCATCTGCTAGATGTCTGTAATGTAATGTAGTAGTAATAATAATAATAATAATGAAGATAATGATAGTGAGGCAGGACTGGGGCAGCATTGCTGATGAAGCCCGTAATAAATCCCGCTGTTTGTGTGTGTGACCCCCCCCCCCCCGTCCTCGTGCGTTTCCCCCCTCACCAGCAAAGCGGTGAACCGGGAGTACGAGGAGTTCGTGCTGACGGCCGGGGACTTCGACGAGCGGGTGTTCCTGGGCGCCGACGCCGACGAGGAGATCGGCACGCCCCGGAAGATGGCCGCGGAGCCGCCCGAGGGGCAGCTGTCCGCCCGCATGCAGGTGGAGTGCAACCTGCAGCAGCACTTCCACAAGGTACGGCAGCAGTGACGACCACCATAGAGTTACATGGCACTTTCAGTGATCTAAAACAGCTTCACTGTAACAGGGGAAATCACCTCCAATACCGCTAACGTGTGGCGTCTTCAACAAGGAATTGTGGTTTGTTTGGTCAGAAGGAAGAAGGTTGGCCAGTAGGGGGCAGAAGACTCAGTTTTCCCTGGAGCTCTCCCATCCGAGTGCTAACCAGCTGCTCTCTCGACGCAGCAAGCTAACAGCTATGTAGCCATGCAGCACGCAATGGCCCAAGCAAAAGGCTAGCTTGTTACCCTTCCGTTTTCATTGATTGACATAGCCAGTTCTAAAAGCTGTGTCTTAACTGGCTAGCCGCCTAGCTGTGCAGCGTCTTTATGAAACAGTCTGCTAGATTGCTTGCTAGCTTCTGGGATTTCGATTGCAGTGAGACGGTTAACTAGCTAGCGACACATGAGGTGTTATGTCAAATGTAGCACATTGGCTACCTTTCCAGTGACAACCCTTTAAATGTAACCTGATAGCCATGCGTGACAGGCTAGCTAATAAAGTTGTCTGTGTACTGCTAACGGTTTCCTTTCCCCATCCACAGATGTTAGTTAGCCAATGGCATGCCAGTGTGGCATGGTCTTTTACAGCAGAATCTCACGAGAAGACCCAGTACACTGGCATGCCATTGGCTGTTAAAATTATAAATATATTATAAAACACGCAGCCTTCTGTTACAGACACTGTTCCTTTATTGAGTGCAGTGTGGAAACATCAAGTGTTTGATACAGAGATGGGGGAGAGCAGTATGGAAAGGTTTTCATTGATCTAGTCAGTCAAACAGCACTTGATGGGTGCTGTCATTACACACCCAAGCTCTCTGCCTCTGGTTGAGACTCTTCGGCTCTGAAGATTAATCGGGACCCCCCCGCCCCGGGCCCCCCACTCGTGTATATCCTGTGCAGACGCGGTCCCTGGCCCCCTCCACCCCGCTGACCGGGCGACGTTACCTGAAGGAGAAGGAGGTGATCGTGACGCCCGTCTCCTTGGCGACGCAGAGCGTCAGCCGTCTGCAGAGCATGGTGTCCGGACTGCGCAACGCCCCCAGCGAGCAGCTCGCGCACGTCTTCAGGTGACCAGCGCCGACAAACACCGCAGCACCATTCCACTACAGCGTCTTTCTTCTGGACTTCAGAATCACACGCGTCTTTCAGTGCACTGTGTAGCTTTAAGGCTCAAGCATTTAGAAATTTCAAGTCCTGTTCAAGGATTGTTTTCCATTGCGTTAAAGAACAAGCCTAGTCTTGAAAATCCCCAGAGTTTCTGCCTCTACTACATGACCTGGCAAGCTGTTCCACACATTGACTACTCTCTGTGTGAGAAAAATCTTCCTAATGTCTGTATGGAATTTACCTTTTGCTAATTTCTATTGATGTCCCCTCGTTCTACTAACAGAACTCAACCTGCAGAATCTCTTATTGTTCACTTTGTGGCTTTTAAATTCATAATGGGCATCAACAGTCAAATCACCCCTGAGTCTCCTTTTACTAAGCTTGAAGAAGTTAAGGATCTTTACTCATTGCGTTTACCTTTTATACCAGGAATCAATGTTAGTAAGTCTGTAACTTGTAAATGTCTGCTGGAACCTTACAATTGCAAGCTCTCAATTTCGGGACATCATGTAGTCGCGAATAGATCTGTGTCTGGGTGGCTCTGGGTGCGTAGTGACTCTGGGTGTTTTGTTTTGTGAAGGTCGTGTTCGCGAGACCCCACGGAGGCGATCCTGAACAGAGTGAAATCGCTGGGGGAGGCTTTCCGACAGCATTACACCCGGAGCACGGAAGAGCAGCCGGGATCGCACATGGGTGAGGGAGCTGGACAACGCAAAAGACCCTAAAACACTCCCTGAAACACTGAGGCTGGAGTACGAGCTGCCAGAGACTGTTCTGATGTTATTTTTCCTGTTATTATAGAACTCCTGTGGTTTATTAGGGGAATGAAAGAATATCTGTATGCTCAAGGGGTTATTTGATTTTTTTTTCTTTCTCCTGCACCCCCCCCAGATTTTGCTGATAACAGACTGAAGCTTGCTGAAGTCCTGTACTATAAGATCTTGGAGAATGTGATGACCCAGGAAATGAAGAGGTTGCATGGGAAAGACATGACTGTGAGTTACAGACCGTAACCTGTGTAACACAGCTCCACGTGACATAAACACAGCTTCACATGACAAACTCAGCTGTGTGACATAAACACAGTTCTGCATGACATAAACACTGCTCTGCATGACATAAACACAGCTCTGTGTGACATGAACACTGCTTTATGACATAAACACAGCTTCGGGTGACATAAACACAGCTCCGTGTGACATAAAGATTGTATTTGTTTGCATTGTTTTAATTTTCTGTACAGTTTTTGAAATGTTTTTTATGTGGTTTATTTGTTTTAAATGTTGTATTTGTCTCTTTTGACTCAGGTGCTGCTTGAGCAGGACATTTTCCATCGCTCCCTGATGGCCTGCTGCCTGGAGGTCGTGCTCTTTGCCTACAACTCCCAGCGTTCCTTTCCCTGGATCATCGAGGTCTTCAGCTTACGGTCCTTCTACTTCTACAAGGTGGGGAATTAATTATATATGTAAGCAATTATAAAACCGGTTGTTTCGATCCTGGATGCTGATTGGCCGAGACCGCGTTCTTCAGTGATTGTACACCCAATTCAGTGACTGTTATTCAAACAGCCTAATTATAAGCAGTATCACAAACTATTGCACAGACTATTACTTACAATAACATTACAAAATAAATTTTGTTGTGTCATCAATTGTTTATATATGTTGTAGCTGTTTTATAAAAGCGGTACGGTGCCGAGGAACACCGCTGTGGCCATGGCTGCATTCACGATGGAGCACTGCTTCCTGTGCCGTATTGCTTCAATCAGTTCTTGTGTTGTCTCCCTGCTCTACAAGTTCCATTATGAAAGCCGGTACTAAAGAACCGGATGCAAGTATTTACTTGAAAGCTACTCTTTGTGTTAAATGGACGTAAAACATTATTGATGTTTGGAAGAAAGTTTTGTTAAAGGATAATTTAAAAGCCTTGTACAGGGTGCGTAGATGTAGTGCAGGAGTGGCCAGTTGAGAGCGGTGGGTAAGATGTGAAGCCCCTCCCTCCCGCTCTGTCGCCGATGTGCAGGTGATCGAGGTGTTCATCCGCTCGGAGGAGGGCCTGTCCCGGGACATGGTCAAGCACCTGAACGGCATCGAGGAGCAGGTGCTGGAGAGCCGAGCCTGGAGCAGCGACTCCGCCCTCTGGGAGGCGCTGGAGGCTGCCCAAAAGAAGGTCCCTACCGTAGAGGAGGTGAGAGTCCCAGACCGCCCTCCCGAATCCAGGTGGTCACACACCGCCAGATTGCAGAACCTTTTCTGTCCGTACTGACTGGGAATGGTACCGGACAGAGTTTCACAAACCTGGTCCTGGACAGCCGCAGGGTCTGCTGGGGTCCCCAGCCCTGGTCCTGGAGAGCCGCAGGGTCTGCTGGGGTCCCCAGCCCTGGTCCTGGAGAGCCGCAGGGTCTGCTGGGGTCCTCAGCCCTGGTCCTGGAGAGTCGCAGGGTCTGCTGGGGTCCCCAGCCCTGGTCCTGGAGAGCTGCAGGGTCTGCTGGGGTCCCCAGCCCTGGTCCTGGAGAGCCGCAGGGTCTGCTGGGGTCCCCAGCCCTGGCCCTGGAGAGCCGCAGGGTCTGCTGGAGTCCCCAGCCCTGGTCCTGGAGAGCTGCAGGGTCTGCTGGGGTCCCCAGCCCTGGTCCTGGAGAGCCGCAGGGTCTGCTGGGGTCCCCAGCCCTGGTCCTGGAGAGCTGCAGGGTCTGCTGGGGTCCCCAGCCCTGGTCCTGGAGAGCCGCAGGGTCTGCTGGGGTCTCCAGCCCTGGCCCTGGAGAGCCGCAGGGTTTTAGCGGAATGGTTTCATAATCTGGGACTGGTAACACCGTGCCAGCCAGCATCAGTGTGTTTAATCCCTGCCCTCCCTGTCTGTCTCCCAGGTGAATTTCTCCAGCAGCTTTGAGACAGGAAACAGCAACAGCGGCCCCGCCCACCTCCCCCTGGCGACCCTCTCTCCCATAGTGCACCCTCGGCTGAGAGAGGTGCGGACGGGCCTCGGCGGGAGTGCGCGAAAAGGTGAGGCTGCTGGAGCGCGTGTGCGCGGGCGCGCTCGGTGCTGGTGCGCGGTCTTACCCAGTCCTGACTGTACGAACAGGATACTAGGGCCTGGTCCAGACTGGAGGAACAGGATATTAGGGCCCAGGCCAGACTGTAGGAAAAGGATGCTGGGGCCTGGTCCAGACTGGAGGAACAGGATACTAGGGCCTGGTCCAGACTGTAGGAACAGGATACTAGGGTCCAGCCCAGACTGTAGGAACAGGATACTAGGCCCAGTCCAGACTGTAGGAACAGCGTACTGGGCCCAGTCCAGACTGTAGGAACAGCATATTAGGCCCAGTCCAGACTGTAGGAACAGCATACTAGGCCCAGTCCAGACTGTAGGAACAACATATTAGGCCCAGTCCAGACTGGAGGAACAGCATACTAGGCCCAGTCCAGCCTGTAGGAACAGCATACTAGGCCCAGTCCAGACTTGAGGAACAGCATACTAGTCACAGAGGTCCCTCAACAAGCTCTAGTTTTCTACTAATCACCTATGTGTGGTATATAGAGACCAATGGTGGAAAACTGCACAATTAGCAGGGAGCACATTAAAAATAGGACAACCATTGGGGCCTCGGTGGTGCAGCTGTCAAAGCGCGGGCTTTGGCGGTGCACAACGAGGACCTGGGTTTTAGGTCCTGGGTTCGAGGACCTGGGTTTTAGCTCCTGGGTTCCAGGTCCTGTCCGAGCAGCGTATGGCCGGTGCATTGTGGGAAATGTGCTGCGGTGCGGTGCGTTTCACGCCCCCGTCCTGTCTCTGTTCCAGACGTGCCCCCCTCTCCCATCTCCCTGCACGACCGCTACAGTTCCCCCACCGCCGGCTGCGCCAAGAGGCGTCTGTTCGGGGACGAGCCGCAGTCCCCGCCCCAGAGGATCTCCTTTGCCCAATCCGGAGCCCTGCGGATCGTCCCGACCTCGCCCTCCACCGGCGAGGCCACGCCCCAGTCCCCCGCACGCACACTTTTCACCATGGCGACCACCACCTTGACCCTGCCAGGTGAGTCTGATTCACCCTACCGCTCCACCAGCATTAAAAACAGCCTCCGGGTTTTCATCCTTCCACTGTGGTTAAATACTTCATTCTGATTGGTCAAGATGGTGTTGTTTATTTTCCTATAACCTGGACTGGGAAACATTGTTATACATTGTGAGGTAGTTTCAATGAGTGTGTCCTTATCATCTAATTAATATGCATGGACATTCAACGTTGTAATTTCAATGAACATTCTGTTTACAACTGAAAATATCAAAGGAAAAGTGACAAGTTAGAATAACACCAGTGCTATCAAGTCAAAGTAATTCCATTTTTAATTAAAATTTAATTTGAATGATGAGTAATTTCTCTTGCTGGTGACCAGGGTACTAAGCCACATGAGCTGTGTGTAATGTTAAAGAGCAGTGTTAATAGGCAAGGTTGCTAATGCTGTTGAGCAGTGTTAATAAGCAATGTTAATAAGCAGTGTTGATCATGTTATTGAGCAGTGTTATTACGGGGTGTTAATAAGCAGTGTTAATAAGCAGTCTTAAAGAGCAGTGTTGGTAATGTTATTGAGCAGAGTTAGTAGTGTTGTTGAGCAGTGTTAAAGAGCAGAGTTAGTAGTGTTATTGAGCAGTGTTATTACGTGGTGTTAATAAGCAGTAAGAGCAGAGTTAGTAGTGTTGTTGAGCAGTGTTCAAGAGCAGTGTTTATGAGCAGAGTTAGTAGTGTTATTGAGCAGTGTTAAAGAGCAGTGTTGGTAATCTTACTGAGCTGTGTTAATGGGCAGTGTTAAAAAGCAGAGTTAGTAGTGTTATTGAGCAGTGTTAAAGAGCAGTGTTGGTAATGTTACTAAGCAGTGTTAAAGAGCAGTGTTAAAGAGCAGAGTTCATAGTGTTGTTGAGCAGTGTTAAAGAGCAGTGTTGGTAATGTTATTGAACAGTGTTATTACATGGTGTTAATAAGCAGTGTTAAAGAGCAGAGATAGTAGTGTTGTTGAGCAGTGTTATTACGTGGTGTTAAAGAGCAGTGTTAAAGAGCAGAGTTATTAGTGTTGTTGAGCAGTGTTACTACGCGGTGTTAATAGGCAGTGTTAAATAAACAGCGTTAAAGAGCAGTGTATCCTGCCCGTCCGTGGCTCTCTCAGGCATGAAGAGCGACGGGGGCGGGTTCACCTTCATCCAGATGCCGGAGGGCAGCAGGAGCCCCCTCTCGGCGCAGGTGCTGCTGACGGCGTCTCCGAGCCGCACCGCCGCGGCGGAGGGCCCGGGCAGCAGCCGGCCGCGCCGCACCGGCTCCCTGGCGCTCTTCTTCCGCAAGGTGAGCGGAGCCGCTCTGTGTCCCCTGCTCACCCCTCTCTGTCTGCCCCTCCCCGCAGCCGGACACACCCAGCTCACGCTCTCTAATGGGGAAAGGGGAAGAGTTATACCATGTGACATCATTTGTGGGCGGGGCTCTGTGGGCTGAAGCATTATATGTGATGCATTGGAAATTCGATGGATGAATTATTCTTAAGGTGAGGACCAACGTAAGAAGTGAGTTCTCTTTTAATCAGAAGCTCTGAGTATGTACACAGCACGAGTCTGTCCTCTACTTCATATGTATTTACCCCAGTAGGAGCTGGGCTCTGTGTGGCATTATCACCTTTTTCATAAACAAACTGAAACCTCTAAGATGTGGTCATTTGAAACTGGAATGTTGCCCTTGTGAGTGAAGTGAAAGAACACAAGTTTCAAATACTGAATTAAAGCCATTAACTAAAACAGCCATGATCAGGGTCTCATTAGAAAACTTTAACGACGATGCATCTCATTTTCAGTGACACTCTATCTTGCTCTCTCTCTCTCTCTCCCTCTACTTCTTTCTATCTTGCACTCTCTCTCTCTCTCTCTCTCTCTTTCTCCCCCCTCTCTTGCCCTCCCTCTTTCTCTCTCTCCTCCCCTCTCTCTCTTGCCCTCTCTCTCTCCCCCTCTTTCTCCCCTTCCCCGTCTCTCTCTCTCTCTCCCTCTCTCCCCCCTCTGTCTCTCTCTCTCTCTCTCAGGTGTATCACCTGGCCAGCGTGCGCCTGAGGGACCTGTGTCTGAAGCTGGATATCTCGGCCGAGCTTCGTGGGAAGATCTGGACCTGCTTCGAGCACTCGCTGATCCACTGCACTGACATGATGAAGGACCGGCACCTGGACCAGCTGCTGCTCTGTGCTGTCTACATCGCGTCCAAGGTGAGCTCAGAGGCCACACCCACCTCACCTGACACCTGACACCTGACCTGTGTGTGCTCCACCCACCCCGCCCATGTGACAGTGGTCCCTGAATGTGCTTGTGCTCCACAGATCACAAAGGAGGAGCGCTCCTTCCAGGACATCATGAAGTGCTACCGCAGCCAGCCTCAGGCTAGCAGCCACGTGAGTGCTTAACACACACACACACACACACACACACACACACACACACACTTACTCTCACACACACACACACACACACACACACACACTTACTCTCACACACACACACACACACACACACACTTACTCTCACACACACACACACACACACACACACACACACGCACACACTTACTCTCACACACCCACCCACACACATGCATACACACACACACACACACTTGCTCTCACACACACGCCCGTGCACACACACACACTCACTCACACGTACAGGCATGCACACACACACGCACACACATACACGTATATAGACACAATGTGCATATACACACGAATACTTAAACACACACACACACGTATACACACATGCGTGCACACACACACACACACACACACACGCACACACAAGCAAGCACACACGCTATGCGTGTTTGTGTGCATAGAATGTATACGTCTGGCGGTTATTGATTAGAATTGTAATTAAGCAGGGGAACGAGCCTGAAAAGCCAGCACAAGCTCCAGTCCAGATTAGCTGGCAGTCAGAGGCGAGACGGACAGGCGTGTCATTACCATCGCAGCCGCGTCATTAGCGAGCGTTTAAAGCGAAGCGTTGTTTACGGGACGATAAGGTCTCCGCCGCGCACCGCGGCACGCTGTCTACTCGCAGCCGGCAGCCAATCGGCTGGCGGCGGCGGCGGGAAGGTGATTAGCGGTTAGCGGCGCGCTGAGCGCTGTGTGTTCTCGGCAGGTTTACCGCAGCGTGCTGCTCCGGACCGGAACCGCTGAGCAGTCCGCGGACGAGAACAGCATGGATGTGGAAGGTACGGCTGATAGACCTGCTCTTCTGCTCCTCCCTCTGCCTCTCAGTGGTGAGAATAACCACTCTGTTTTTCACCTGCACACAATGCGCTATGGAGTTACACTACAGAGTTACACAATAGTTAACTGTGGAGTTACGCTGTAGAGGTACACTATAGAGTTACCCTATAGAGTTATGCTATAGTGTTACACAACAGTTATGCTATGGATTTACACAACAGTTATGCTATAGAGATACACAATAGTTGCACAAGAGTTACACAAAAGAGTTAGACAATACAGTTAGACAAAACAAGGAAAGCCATGAACATTCAATAAGATGGTGGGTAGTTCTACTGAAATAGTAACACAAGTTTTACAGCAAGTTTTTTTTAAAAAATGCATTAAAAAATAATAGGATGTGATTGAAAAAGATGATTGAGTCAGAAGCCCTGATAAAGTACTGTGGATTACTCATTAAAAATTAGGAGCCATAAATGCCTTTTTGCCTCCTCTCGTCAGGAAGAGAGATGATGGAATGATGGGAGATGTTGTCCACAGCTGCTGGTTGGGGTGTGCTGTTCCACTAGCTCAGGACTTCACCACCCAATGTCTGGTCAAAATGCTCCATAATACCATAACAAGTGTGAAATGTACGGCAGGTCGTGAGCAGGTTAAAGCCCCCCAGGCGGATTGGGGTGGTTCCTGTCCCAGAAGCCCTCTGTCTGTCCCCCCCCAACTCTCCGCCCTTCTGTCCCCGCAGGCTGTGCGTCGCGGCCGGACCGAGGCGACCTGATCCAGTTCTACAACTCCGTGTACGTGCTGAGGATGAAGGGCTTCGCGCAGAAATACGCCATCCTCAGCGCCGATCAAAGGGTACGGACCGCGCCTGCCGACCGCGGCGTGTTGCGTCGCTGTGTTGTGGTAGAGGTCGTTGGGTTGCGTTGATGTTCTTGTTGGTTTTGCGTTTGAGGTCGTTGGATTGCGATTGCTGTTCTTGTTGTGCTGCAGTAGAGGTTGTTGATTTGCGGTTGAGCTTGTTGGCTTGCGGTTGAGCTTGTTGATTTGCGGTTGAGCTTGTTGGTTTGCGGTTGAGGTTTTTGGCTTGCGGTTGAGTCTTGCTGTTGTGTTTTCAGATGGAGGCGCCCCCGCTCTCCCCCTTCCCCTCAGTGAGGGCTCAGCCGCTGTCTCCGCGCCGCGTGTCCCAGAGGCACTCCATCTTCGTCTCCCCCCACAAGAACGGCTCCTGCGTCACCCCCAACTCCGCCTACACCTACAAGTTTAACGGCAGCCCCTCCAAGGTAACCCGAGTCCTCTCTGTCTGGCTTTCAGGACTACCCTCATCTCACTCACACTCATGCTCTGCACTCTGCTCACACTCACTACCACTCTACCCTCATCTCACTCACACTCACACTCACACTCTACACTCACTTACTCTTACTCTTCACTCTCTCTCACTCAGACTACACTCTAGTGGTCGTGCTAGTCCATGGTATGCTGTGTTTTACATTATGCCAAGTGGCTATAATAACACAAATGCATGTAATTTATAATTTCATTGTAACACTTGTACCAAGTAGGGTGGATCTATTGGATCAGCTGGATGAAATAAGATACAGATAATGTTTTTGCATTTTTGCCACGCAGGCTAATTATATATCTTTCAAATAGGAGCGATTTCTGTTTTCATTTGCTCATGTTGAGCAAGCTGGCATGACATCTCGTTTTTGATTTTGCGCACTTGTGGTTCACGTCTGAGTCATCACTTGTTGTGATCTTGGGATGAAAAAAGACCTCTGAAAATCTGTTTATAGAATGCAGTGTATGTTTTTTTTTTCTTGCATTTTGGCTACTTTTTCTGAGTGAAAACCACAGAACCCTGCATTAACCCAGCCACTGACACTCACTCACTCATCCGCTCTGTGTGTCTCTGCAGGAGCTGAGCAATATAAACAGGATGATCAGGCAGGGCGGGGTGAGCAGGAAGAGGGCCTTCACCATGGAGGGGGACTGCTCCGAGTCCCCCACCAAACGCCTGTGCCAGGAGAGCGAGGACGTGCTGCTCAAACGTCTGCAGGACGTGGTGAGCGAGAGAGCGCACCACTGAGGAGCCCCCCCCCCCAAAATCAGCCTGTACACCCCCTCAGATCACTCCAAAATCAGTCTGTTCACCCCCTCACATCACTGTCAAATCTGCCAGAATTTCCCTCTCATATCACTCCAAAATCTGCCAGAATCTCCCCCTCAGATCATCCCCAAATCAGCTATAATTTTCCCTTCAGATAACCCCATAATCTCATGCTCAGATCACTCCAAAATCTGCCAGAATCCCACCCTCAGATCACCCCAAAATCTGCCAGAATCTCACCCTCTGATCACCCCAAAATCAGCCTGTTCACCCCCTCATATCACCCCAAAATCAGCCAGAAATTCACCCTCAGATCACCGCAACATCAGCCAGAATATCCCCCTCAGATCACCCCAAAACCATCCAAATGCTCCCCCTCATATCACCCCAAAATCTACCGAACTCCCACCCTTAGCCCCCTCTACGAAATATGCCAAAGTCTCCCTCCAGAACCTCGGATCCCCCAAAATGATTCAGTCGCTTACCCCAAAATCAGGATCGATTCCTACAGTACAGAGCCTACAATCATGGGGGCAGGATCTAGAGCAGGTGGACCTGTGGGGCTGCCTGTGGGGGTGTGAGGCTTTAATGGGGAATGGGCATCTGTGGGGCCTCTTGCTTAACCCCCGTCTATTCAGGAGAGATCAATACAACCATATTTCTACAGCTTTCAGTCCTGCATGGAAAATCCAGGGCTAGCACATAGCTTTTATAAGGGCCCATTTCTGTAGAACTACCGGGTTAAATCTGGATTTTCCGTGTAACAATCAAACCTGTATATAAATGAGAGCTGCCTTCGGGGCAGGCCTTGTGGGTATTGGTTACCCTGCCCGAGGTATGGTAGTGTACAGTGGGATTGTGGCTTTATGCTGCTTGTGTCTGCAGCACCCTGTCTGTGTAGTATCTACACTTTTCTTATTTCGTACGCGACGGCACCGTCGAACGCCGCCGCTTCCCGTCGAAGCCTTTTTTCCTTTTGCCGAACGATAATTGTTTTCGAAGCTGTTCACTCGACGAAAACTTTAGACGAAAACGTGATTGCGAGGTGACTTTTTACATTTTTTTTTACTTCTAAAGAATCAATGCTTCTGATGCATTATTGTTATTTTCCCTTGAAGAGAGAGGTTAGCGAAACTGCAGTTGATTCCGGAAGGACAGATTTGGCCAAACGCACGATGAAGCAGAGGGTTTTTGTCCGGAGCTGGTTTGTAGCGTAGCCCCGTGCTCTGTCGTATAGCGTGACTCTTAGCCTCCCCCTGCAGAAGAGAGACCACACCTGATCCTGTCCTGCTGGGCCCCTGCTCAACAAGCTGTCCTTGAAATAAAAAAAAATAATAATTAATTTTAGAGATGTTCTTTGTGTTTCAGCCAGGGTTTCTGCATTGTTGAGTTTTTTAAATCTTTGGATGTTAGTTTGTCATCGTAAGCGTGCAGTGTATTCGGGCAGCATTTGAGCATTCATTTATTTTTAACGTTCACCCTCACGCAAACTTGCCAGGCCGCTGGAACAGTTAAGACTATCAGTGCCTTTGATTTGTACATATGAAAATAAAATGGCATTTTTGCAACACCGGCTTTTTGTCTTTCATCCAGTAGCCGAATTGAGGATGTGTGCAGGTACGCGTCTGATCTGAGAAGCTGTCTAAAATGAATGGAAATGTGACTTTTCACTCAGATTTTTTATATCTTTTGTCTTGTTTTTCTTTGTTTTCACATTCCCCTTCAGCAGTGTTTTTTTCTAGACCTCCGTGTCTTGGCTTGTCTTGTCTTGTTCTTACTTTCCTCCACACACTTGTAGAAAGAACTCGTTACTACTGCTTTGATAGCAACAATTTTTCTGCGTTCATTATACAAAAATGGAAAAAGTCCACGTATGATAAAACCTTGCCTAATTGATTGATTGTAGAAATAAGTAATACATTTGCGTTATATATACAATTATAATCCTTTCAGAGATTTGATTGAAAATGTTCTGGTATCTCCTCCCAGGTTCCTTATGTCCAGTCCTCTTATGAAGCATTTATGGGGAATTCCTGAAGCCCTTTATAAATGAGAAACGTTCAGTGAAATTTGTCCTGTTTAATTGCAGTTCCTTTTCACAAGTGAGAGGCTCTGTTAATCGAATAGGCCATCTCTGCCATATTTACATTATCTCCCTGCTGGTCTGTTTATCAGCCACGCGAGTTCTTTAGTGATAATTCAACGATAGAATTGTGCAAAAACATGAAAAAATATTAAAAACTGGAACTGATTTTTAGAGCATCAAAAATCAATTAGTGCCATTTTCCATGCAGAATGCTTATTATAGAAACTATTTAGACTGAGTTCATATGTTGTCGGGGCGCGCATTTTGGGTGCTTTAATTGTGAATATGCGTCTGATTTATTCTTGTAAATCCTCGCGCGTTGATCTTGACATTAACCTGAGATTATTGCTTTTCGTCTCGAAATAAGCCTTTTCTGTGAGCCGCAAGGCCTTTTAAATGTCAGATTCCATTTTTTTCTGCCAATGTGACCTTTATTGGTTTGCCTTTGAAGATGTCTGTTTGGTTTCACCGTAAATAGCCATTGTTCAGCTCTCGCCATGATTACATTTGCTTTTAAAATGCCTTGTCCTGTCCCGTCGGTGTAATGGATGACAAAGTCCACAGGGTGGCGCCAGACACACACTGCACTGGCTTCTTGCGAGGAGCAGTGACTTCAAGGTAGTTCTTTCACACGCCATTTGAGTTCAATATTTGTACATAATGGCTGTTCCAACAGACCCAGTGTGATTGATGGGTTTGGCAAATGGCTTGCAGGTACTTTATCCCTGTCCTGCAGGTGAAAGAGTCGAACCCTGTATTTCTGCGTAACTGCATGGAAGTCCTTGTATTGCATTCATTTAGCACACGCGCTTATCTAGCGATGTAGGACAACATAAACTAAAAACTCACCTTTTTCGCTTGGCTTATCTAATTCTTTATTTTTTTATCTTGGAACTCTTTATTTATTTTTTATTTATCCATTTTAGCATTTTTAGCTCGTGTTTTATCTTAAATTTAGGTGTACACTAGTCACTAGTTTTTGTGTTTTACTTCTCTGTTCTTGTCTTGTACATTGTCTCTCGGTCACATTTGCATTTGTATGGAATGCACTTTGAACTACATTTCCTTATATGAAAGGTGCTATATAAAGTTTGATGTCTGAGGAAGATGCTTCATGTGCGGCTCAACAGAAGGACCTGCATGCACCCGATCGACCTGCAGGGGTCGCTGGTGTGCGATAAGATCCTGTCATCGTGTCACCCTGGCATTGGGATGCACCCTCCCATCTCAGAGGGTGCATCCCAGTGCTCGAAAAATGTATCCTGCTTTCCTCCAGTACCACCTTGTCTCCTTCAAAAGCTATCCTTGTGTCCTTCCTCCCTCCAGTGACCTAATAATGGAGGAGGCGAGCTAAGCGGCTTCAGACTCAGCTCCTCGCCTCCTCTGGCGAAGGATACATTGGTGTTTGCTCCCATGGAAGGCTTTTTACATTTCTGGGTGACATCATTGTGCACACGCCCACAGAGATTGAAGGACCGTCCCACAGAATCTGAGGGCTCGTTCCAAGTCGCTTAATTTATCCATCCTTGCTTCCTTCCCTTGTGTCCTTTCCCTTCCTGAGTATGGGAGGGCAAACGGATCAAAAAAAATGCGAAATCACGTGTTGTCCACATGTTGTCAACGGTTGCATTTCAGTCGCTTATTTTTATCTCCTTAGACAGCGAAATACAGTTAGCCTAATAGTTTGATTATATTGGCAAAAATGTTTAGCAAGGACGGATAAAATAAGAGATTAGAATGAGTTCTAACACAATCCAAACTTTAGAAAGTGGAGATGGCAGAGAACTTCAATTTCCCAAATTTATGCAAGATATTTTGCCAAATGTGTGTGTTTCAGCAGGTTATCACACATAGCATGCTACCCGAAGGCTAGATTGCCCAGAACCGATAATGAAATATCAGTTTGTTTTTGTGACTCTAAACATAATTAAGCATAGCAGCTACCATAATTTCAGCTACACTTAATTATGTTTAGAGTCACAAAACCAAACCGTTGCATGACTGAATTTATTAAACCAACTTTGTTTATTACCCACATTTTAATTTCAGATGTTGGGAAATAATTGTTTTTCAAAGGGAACACTGATCATTAGGAAACAGTAACTAATAATATTAAGTGACAGATCCAGTTCAATAACCAATGGAAATGTTTCTGAATTAGCCTATGTGAGATGCGATGCACTGGCAATGGAATGTAGGCAGTCACAGTACAGCTGCACCAGGCCTATATGAACCGGTGCTCTAAGTTCAGATGTCATGTGATCGGGATTCTGGCATTACAGTAAACTGTTTTTTTTTTTGTTGTTTTTTTGCCATTTTTCTCCCATTTTCTCCCCAATTTAGTTGTTATACCAGTTCCCTGTGTGTATCACGGTCCTGGTCGATGCGCTATCCTCCTGTTGGTCTGGGGAGGGCGTAGACTACCACATGCCGGCCTCCAATACATGTGGAGTCACCAGCCACTACTTTTCACCTGACAGCGAGGAGTTTTCACTGGGAGAGCGTAGTGCAAACTGTTGTTTTGGGTACTATGAGATGTTTACTTTGATCTAATGTGGACGTGAAATTGAACCCTGAACCCGGCTCGTACCTGAGACCCAACCTGACCAATCCCAGCTGGCACACAAATTTGAAAACCGACCCCGACCCGAAACTGGAATCGTTCACAGTCCCTTTGCTCGGCTGCTATGCACTTATAGTTATAGCATTGATTATCAAACTGGCAGTATTTTATTTCCATATGTGACAGTGAACTGTAGCTGTACAGTTTACCAAGGCAAGGCGGCCCATCAGCAGTGCAGTGTGATAGGCTAATGAACCGCTTGTCTTACCGGTTAGTAGTGATCAAGCACAGTACACATCCAGTTTTTGGTAGCTAGCTTACCTGACCCATTTGCTTTAGCCTACATATCTCACTAGCGCCTTCGCTGCCTGCGAAGTTCCTGCTGTTTCTTGGATGGTATCTGTATCTGATATCAGGTTCGGTGGGATCTTCTTGCTATCATAGGTCAAAATAGCATTGCAAGCCCTACACTGTATTTGACCAATGAGCCTTTTTATCAGTTGTCAGAACAAGGTCATAATATTTCCACAACGAAGCCAATCCTGACTCATTTGGAAGTTTTTAAGAAGTTGAAGTTCTCTCTTTGCAAATTTTCATTTAAGTTCATCCACTGCAAACCAGAGAGTGCATGTGCAAAACAAGTTAAAAGAATTATATTTCTTAAAATGAAAATAAACTTAATAGAAAACAAACCCGAACAGAGTCCAAAGTTGTATGTGAAAAAAACGACCCAAAGGAGGTGAGGGGTGAAAAGTACTCAGGGAGCCAATTGCACCTCGCCCTTCTGCTGCCGGCCAATCAGAACTGGCACCTTTTTTCTCCCCCTCCCTCTCTCTCCCAAGAGTAGCCAGATGGTATCAAGGCATTCATTCTACTCTAAAGAAGATGTTTTTTTTTTTTTCTTTGTTTTATTATAGAAACTGGTATCTGTTTTGGCATAATGATTCAGTACTACCGAATGAAGGTGATCAGTTGGCTGCCTACCTATTTGTCACCTAAACACTGCTATGGCACCCAATGTTACGCACTGTTAGGCTTACGCTCTCCCTCTTATTGGCTTTGATCCCGATGCCGAGGAATCGGCTGTTTTCATTGGATAAACCTGTATGTGCGCATGGAGTCACTCTGGATAAGCGCTACGGCTAAATGCCTGAATAATGCAGATATCGTGGGAGGGTCTGTACGATGAGGGGCGCCTGACCCCTGGTCCCGGAGAGCCGCGGGGTCTTCCTGGTTTCAGTGTTCCTCAGCATAGATCATTGGAAGCAGTTGATTACGCGGTTAGCTCACCTGCTTTTTGGGGTTGGGTCGGCTAGCCTCCTGCAGCTCTCTGAGCTCGGGGCTGAGGACACTGTGCATAATTGTGTTTCGTTGCCAATTTTCCCATCCATGAGAGGGTGGAAAAAGGCTACAGTCACATGCTAATTGAACAGAGTGTTGTTTTAACAGGGTTTGATTCGGAGTCTGGAAGTCTGCCCAGCGTTTCATGAGAAAGGCAAGAGTTTTCCCTCGTGCGAGGCATTTAAAAGCTCATTCGCGTGGATTGATCCATTATGCGCGTTTTGAAAAATCAGCTTCTACAGTCGCCAGATTTTTCTTTTCATTCTCTTTGACCATGTGCAAAATAACATTTCGTTCTTGATGCACACTATGCCATTTCCACAGAAGAAGGGGTTTGCAGAAACGAGATATCTGGCTGGTGTATAGGGTCTGATGATCTTTTGAAGATATAATGGAGCTGAATACCTTTAGCTGCCTGATAGGGTGTAGTTTGATGTGAGCTGATAACAGGTAGCAAGTGGAGGGAGATGAGAAAGGGAGGGGCATGGCTGAGTCTGGGGGGGGTTATAGATCGGAGGAGCAGCAACGGTCTGATTGGAGGGGCAGGGAGGCCAGTGGGAGTTGTAGTTGTCCAGACGGGAGATGATCACTGCCTGGACTAAAAGCTGGGTTGAGTAGGTGGTAGAGGAAGGGGCAGATTCTCTGAATGTTGTACAGGAGAAATCATGTAGGATGTAATTATCTTCTGAGTTACTTCTCTCTCCTTCTCTTTTAAGCCTGAGTCATGAAGACTACCAACAGGGCTGTAAGCCTCCGTAAACTCCCAGAAGATTACAAACTTATAATCACAACACCTGGCAGCATTGCTTGTTCAGAGAGCACTGGGTTTATAGATTTTCAGTTCGGGAAGCGTTTGGTAGTATACTGTTTCCTTTCTCTGCGTGAATTTTATATATTTCGTCTTCTTAAGAGCTTTCTGCAATGAGTTATGTGCCAAGTCAGACAGTTGGACATATTTAACTTCAATTCAAGTCATATTTTTGCACTTCAACTGGTGAAAAAAATTGCTTGCCATTTTCTGAGGTTATTAATTTAATTGTTTCCCATCATTTAAGTGCAAACATGTTTTATTATGCAGTATACTTGTAATTATATCCTCTGGAATGGCACCTAGTGACTGAAATATTTTATTTGTAAATAAAGCAAAATATGATTTGGGCAATAATTGATGAGTTAAAACAGACTTCCCCAGTCGTGATCCTGGAGGACTGTGGGGTCTGGTTTTTATTTTTGGCTGGACCGCAACAGCGGGGCCAGCCCTACAAACGCGAATGTCTTTGACTGACTGACTGAGTGATGAAGTTGCACCATTGGTCGGCCGGATCACGTGTTAGGTCCAGCCATGTACTAGGTTTTAACCTGGTCTTGTTCATTGTTTTTTAATGGAAATTTTATTTATCCAGGTTAGTCTCTTGAGGTAAAATATCTCATTTTCAAGAGTGAGATACCACAGCTTACCCTATGGTGGCTTACCCTCATAAATCACCAATCAGAGAAGACCCAAAAAACAGGTGTGGTGAGTTTAACTGCCTCAACCTTTTAACCCTTTAAGATGTGATATGCGATTAGAATGTTTTTAATTGAACATTCTAATGCTGATGTAACAGTCACTGTTTGAAATTGAAAGCAATTAAGATTTAGAACACTGACTTTTGAACGAACATTCTAAAAGAACTTACTGCCTTTAACAGAACCTGGAGAGTACTGCATGCCAGGCTTGTGTCTGAACATGTGGATTGCACAAAAGGTATTAACGCTTTCCATCACCAGCAAGTTAAGCCTGCAACCTCTTCCTGCATCCACCGGTGCTCAGTGCTCTCAAATGGTTGGTAGTTTGCCGCATCTCGAGAGCCCATAATCTGTAAAAAAAAATCACTTTTCATTTTGCGCACGCCTTTCTCCGCCGAGGTCAGCGCCCGCCGTCGTAAACCAGCACTTATTCCCGCATCGACCGTTCGGGAGTTGGAGCGTTCTGATGTTTCCGCGCGGGCGACGGTCGGCGTTTGACTTTCGAGAAAGCCGGACGGGAACAAGCACGGGCGTTTCGAACGCCTTCTGAGAGAGCTCGACTTCTGCTTCGGCACGAACCGACGGCGCCCGTGGTCCATCGCCGCCGCCGCCGCCTGCGGACGAACTCGGAACGCCGTGCCTCTCTGGCGTCGCTCGCAACCGGGTTCCGATTCCGTCGGGACGGAGCCGTAATGGCCGGAGATTACAGCCCCCTTCGTGTTCGGCGGAGGAGGAGAGAGCACTCCGGGGTCCCTCAAAAAGGAGAGAGAGCCGGCCCACTTCTCCTGGTGCCCGCAGTTCATTTTTCTTCATAATAGAACTGTCAGAGGGACGTGTTGCAAAAAATAAAATAAAATAAATAAATTTAAAAAAAGGCACAGGCGCGACTCTCGGCGGGAGCTGCGCGGGGGGAGGCCCCCATCTGGGCCCGGCGACCCGCCGCTTTGGGAAAATAAAACCCTCCCCGTCGGCGCCGACGCCGGGCCATTCGTCAGCTCCTAACCGCTCCCACACACAGCCGCAGCCGGCCCGGCCCACGGCCCGACGGTCCCCCAGCGCGCCGCCGCCGGCAGACCCCTGGCATCGGCGCCCGTATCTTCCGGGGGACCGGCGAGGGGGGAGGGGGCGCGGACGAGGCCGGTGGGTTTCGTGCCCCGTTTCCAGCGCGTCTTCGGTTCCCGTTCCCCTGAGATCCCCGGCTGAGGTTCTGGGGGGGATTTCGGTCGAGCCGCACCTTTACTTTCGCTGGAGACAACCCCATTCACACCCTCAGAGCCTCGACCATGGAGATGACTCGGATATCTATGCACAGATATATTAATAAAGACATTATTTCCATTCACTGTGTTATACTCACACAAGTTATACTTGTGTTTAAGTTGTGAGGCCAGGAGAGGTTTTGGAGGTGGCAGCATATAACAGTGTGTGCCTATTTTGTACAGATTTATGCTATGTGGGTGTTTTCTGTAGGAACAAACAGTTTAAACTTTTTTGTACGAGGTATGACAATTTACTTTTCATTTCTTTTCTTGCATTTGTCTGGCGACTGTTTTTTCTCCTACTCTTCTCCCTTCTCGTGTAATGAAGTGAGTGTTGCTCGACAGAGCAGGAGGGCTCAGTATTATGACCAAGTCGTTTCTGTGTCTGCCTGGATCTGGCTGTGTTTCCTGGATAGTGTCCATCTCCAGAGACCCTGTCCTTTGTCTTTGTTCAGCCGTCATGCTAAATTTGGCAGGACTGAGTTCCTCTACCTTCACCAGCTACACCCCCCTCCTCCCTTGGATCCCTGCCTCACCCTTGGGTGACACAGTGGTGCTGTGATCGCAGCCTGCCAGGAATAACAGACTGAGGCTGACACCTTTGTAGCAGCTGTCCAGAGCAGCAAATTCTTTCTCTAGAACATACACAAAATCCATCCTTTCATTACTACCTGTGTTACCTGTGCACATTACTCAGCCCTGTGTTACCTGTGTTCATTACTCAGGGTCCTGTGTTACCTGTGCTTATTACTCAGGCCCCTGTGTTACCTGTGTTCATTACTCAGGGTCCTGTGTTACCTGTGCTCATTACTCAGGCCCCTGTGTTACCTGTGCTCATTACTCAGGCCCCTGTGTAACCTGTGCTCATTACCCAGGGCCCTGTGTTACCTGTGCACATTACTCAGGCCCCTGTGTTACCTGTGCTCATTACTCAGGCTCCTGTGTTACCTGTGCTCATTACTCAGGCTCCTGTGTTACCTGTGCACATTACTCAGGGCCCTGTGTTACCTGTGCTCATTACTCAGGCCCCTCTGTTACTTGTGCTCATTACTCAGGGCCCTGTGTTACCTGTGTTCATTACTCAGGGCCCTGTGTTACCTGTGCTCATTACTCAGAGCCCTGTGTTGCCTGTGCTAATTACTCAGGGCCCTGTGTTACCTGTGCTAATTACTCAGAGGCCTGTGTTATCTGTGCTCATTACTCAAGCTGCCTAGCTTCCTAAAGCAGGTAAAATCTATTCTGAAGTTACTGCTCTTTTAAGAACGGCTGCTGCTGGTGTCTTCCGAGTCGTCTCCATGAAACACCCGCCTTCCCTTCATGTGAAAAGGACCCCAGAATTTTCCCCAGCCGATAGAATCGATATCCGCCGCAATAGCGACTTGCGGCTTTTGACAAAAGCTGCCGATTTTTAATTCAGGCTAACAGCGGTGCGCTTGCAAATTGAATTTTCTCTCCTCTCCTGTGACAACGGCTGTATTTATATATTTATCCATTATCGATAATGGAGTCAGCACATCACTGCGCTATTCTCATCTGTGCGCTACTGTGCACCATTAGCAGACCAAAATGATCTCAGAATAAGAGAGAGAAAAACTTATTTGTGGTGCCTGGCGGCTACTTAAAATATGCTTCTGTTCCAGAGAAAAGTCCTGAGTTCTCTGAATAATGTCCAGGCCTATTGTTCATAATAACTACTGTGGAGAGTAAATGTCACATCTATTTCTGAACTCTATTCTGAACTGTTCGATTTTAAAAGGCAATATAAAGACATTTTTCTCCACTTTGCAAACTTTAAGCATTAACATGTTATGTTTTTACAGCCCAGTTGGTGAACGGGATTCATTTTTAGATATTATGAGATATTATTTTTGTATCAAACTGGCGATCGGATTAGGGAGTGCTGTCGCGTCTGAACATTGCATTTGCAGGAGGAATTAATCAGGTATTGAATTCCCATCTGTTTTAAGGTGTTGAGGTGGGAACCGCTTGTGACAGGAACTGTTAATCTTTACTCCTGGTAAAATGGAATCTTTGGTATACAATCGATGCCAGGAGAGCCAAAATGGAGTCCTGGTGGGTTGCAGGTATTTGTGGTTTCCTCTCAATCAGGAGACCGTTAAAGCCTCGAGAACAAGGCGTTCTTCAGGCAATCGAAGACTTGAATGAATCACTGGCGCTGAAACGCACAACAAAAAAAACCAGCCAGAACTGCGGCCCCCCAGAGCCCGATTCTGATGCCTGCGATCCGTTAAAGCCGTCTGAAATGGATCTAATCCCGATTAGAGATTGGCTCTGACGCATCTCTGAGCAGCCCGCCGCGTTTCGGCGGAGAAGCGTTTAGGGAAAACAGCCACTTGATTTACTGCGGGAAGGGAGGCAGGCGACTCGGTGTGGTTTTTCCGTTCAATCCCATTACAGATAAGGGCCGTAAAGCCAAACTCCCTGTCACGGCACGTGCGCGGTGTTTAGCGTGTGCTGCCGGTCCCACCCGTCTCCTCCGCTGCGCGTTCCCCTTTGGCTAGTGGGTGCTTCTTTCTGTTAACAGTTTACGATTTAGACGTTTGTCAGGCTCTTGGCGAAAAGCCACTCCCAAAATGCATTTCTCACGGCAGGCAAACGCCATGAGATACTGAGTTAACCGTCAAAAATTCTGAACCATCAAGTGCATGTCTCAAGACCCGTGAGGCAGAGGGAGAGAAGGGTTAATAATATGCTGTAAGAGACGGAATTATCTTATTAAAGATGTGTGACATCACAAATATGTGATTAGAATGTTCTCAACTGAACATTCTAATGCTGATGTCACAGTCACTACTGGTAATTGAAAGCAATGTCATTCGAAAACACTGATTATAATTTTGAAAAAAAAAAAAAAAACCTTTGAAAAAACCTGCTGGTTAAAGGGTTGAGAGACAGAGGTCTGCAATCCTTTAAAGAGCAGGGTACCTCTTATGCATTTTGGTTTCACCATGTAGAAATTCCAGCACTTTTTTGGTCTACATTGCCCTCCCCCCATTTCAACTTTTTAAATTCGGGGTGGTCCACGTTCAGCTCGGGATGGTTAAAAATCGTATCTTGGGACGATTCTGGGGTGATGGCAGAAAACGTTGGTCTGGGGCCCTGGTTTACAGTAAAATCTGCTCTCAGCACTAAAACTAGAAACTAAGAAAGATTCTTCTCCCAGCTCTGATCTTTATTTATTCAATTTTTAATTAAATGCCCACATTAAGGTTTGTTTGAAAAGGTGGATTTTTAGATGTGGGAAACGGAAAGTGCTGCTCCAGTGATGAGCCGTAAAAGCTTGCTGTTCTCAGACACTGTGGCTCTTTGCTGTTTGTTTCATGCAGTTTGACGCTCATTAGGGTAGTTCTTGTAGTTGCAACTACTTTAGTGTTCAGTTGGGGAGTTGACAAGTTGTTCGTTCGAGTCTGACTTCTGACCACTTTACACTATTCGTTCCCCGTGTGGGGAGTTGCAGCACCTGGATCCCTGGTCTTTGCACTTAGAGTAAGGTTTGCACTGCAAGCTGCTGCTGAATTGGAGTAAAGCGCATGGATCGGTATGGAGGTATTATTGCCTCATAAATCAGACAACAGACAAATGTAATTGGTTCACAAATAAAAATAATTGAATGAATGCAAGCAATTCCACATGCCAGGTGATGCGTAAATTACATTTGTCTGTTCGGGAGAGATTTCATTGTGAGTGCAAAACCATAATTGGGAACCAATTACTTTGATTTGCGAACCATTTATTTTGTTTGTAAGCTATGGAAAATATTTGTCAATCTCATTTAGTTTGTGTAAGGTTCATATGTGACACTAATATTCCCACAGATGGGCTCCACGCTTAGGTATCAAAGTCAAACTGGTCTGTCTCCAGTCCAGCTGCCCCCATAGGTCATAGTGACCCCCACTGATCAGTCGAGCGCCTGGCATTCTGTACATGAAAAGTCTTCTTCCAAACACAGCCCTGTTTAGCTTCAGTATTAACCAAACCCAGTCCTGCTTATCTTCAATACTAACCAAGCCCAGCCCTGCTTAACTTCAGGTACTAGAGGCGACATAGCTCAGGAGGTAAGAGCGGTTGTCTGGCAGTCGGAGGGTTGCCGGTTCGATCCCCGCCCTGTGTGTGTCGAAGTGTCTTTGAGCAAGACACCTAACCCCTAACTGCTCTGGTGAATGAGAGGCGTCAATTATAAAGCGCTTTGGATAAAAGCGCTATATAAATGCAGTCCATTTACCATTTACTAACCAAGCCATACTCTTGCTTGTCTTCAGTACTAACTGGCCTAGCCCTGCTTAGCTTCAGTACTAACTAAGCGCAGTCCTGCTTAGCTTCAGGTACTAACCAAGCACAGCCCAGCTCAGTTACACAGCGTACATGACTATGGCTGCAGGCATTCAGGTACAATACCTGGGATGCATGCGCTCAGAATTACCTGACTATTCATGCATTTTTCTTCTGATCTGAAAGCTGCCCTTCTCACGACAAAAATAAATGAATTTTCTTTCAGTATTGGCAATGGACAGTGCAGCCTAACCCCCATCCTTTTATACAGCGCCTCTACTTCTTCACAGCGAAATCTGGCCTGTGAAGGCTGATGCCTACTTCAGGATGTGTCCCAAGCCATGGGTATTTGTGGTGAAATCTCAGAACACAAACATATCGAAATGTTGGGTCATTAAACATTCACAGGATCTATTGTAATAAATATGGCTGCTGCACACAATTAATGAAGGACAAGAACTTGTTAATTACCACAATAGAGCCAAAAGAAAGTGCAGCCATTGTGTAGAGCCACAATGAGGAAACGTGAAAGCCCACATTTTTGTGAAAATTTTGCATTTTGACTCAACATTTTGAAAAAATTGTTTTGAATAGTTTGAAATTGAGAATTTTCCTCTTAGGGCACCCCCCATGAGGCCACTCAATGTGGCATTTTAGAGGCAGGTCCTGTGAGCACAATGTGCACGCATTTCAAAGATGAAAAATCAAGGTGAAATGCAGTTACGATTGTTCCTTTGATTTCTTCTTTGACGTCTTAACCGCACCCAACTTTCTGAAATACACACCGGAAGAATTTAGAGATTAAATAATGTTTCAGTATCAGAATTGTTGTTAAGGACGAAAAAGTCACACGGTGTTCACAGGATCATGTTTCATGAGGGAAATATATTTCTGAGGCTAATTAGAAACTTCCTGACTAATGGTCCTCTCCCATTATATAGAACCGAAATAAATACAGTGGGCCTGTAATTATACTTCAGGCACCACCAGCAGCTCTCGGTCTGATTGATGTCTGAGATGTCCGATAAACACGAGTGGGGACAAGCAGTCTGTGAATCTTTGCTAAGACATCTCAACAACAGTTACCTATATATATATATATATATATATGTGTGTGTGTGTGTGTGTGTGTGGACGTGTGTGTGTAAGCGAGCATGTGTGCGTGCGTGTGTGCGGTTGTGATAACATCAAAAAAGAGGCCAAAAATGGGGACGTCTTTGGAAATAGCAAACAGCTTGCAGTATGCTAATGACTTTCACAGTTGTTTTCATTTGCATTTAAATGAAGAGAATTTAATGCCATTTTTAATATCTCCACCCCCTCCACTTCTCGGCTGGCTTAGGAACTCGGCATCCTCGGCTTCAATTAAAGCAGGGTCCGGAATCAAAGTCAAACCTTTCATTGGCTAAGAAGGGCGCGAACATCATACGCGGAGATAAGAGCTGGAGACGTGAAGCCGGCTGTTCATTATTGTGCTTGTGAGAGTTCAATTATCTTCAATGTCCCCCCTATTCCGTAAGTTTCATACATTATGAAGGGTGCTTCTTTACCCCAGTCGGAAGGTGGTAGGGCTTTAATGGTGGGTATGATTCTGAGTGAAAGTATCCCTCGCCGAAGTTGATATTTTAACCGGTTACCGGCACGGAGCGGGTGACAGTGGCCGAGCGGGAGAAAACGGCGGCTGCTGGCACACGATGTCAGGAGCACCGGTAATCTGACGTGGGAGTGCTTATATAAAGACGTGGCTTTCGCTGAAAAGGGCTCGCGAAGCAGAAGCACCAGGAACACCGTTCCTGCCCGTGTAATCCTTATTAGCCGCGCTGCTACCGCTGAAAACTCCCAGAATCCTCTTCCAGCCCGCAGCGAGGAACCAGGTCTCCGCTCACCGCCTGAATACAATATTGCAATACCACAGCTGATTTTTCGTCTGAATGTCATGTGAAACAACTGTTTGTGTTGACCTGAGGGGACAATTTTACTGTATGCATTTCATCATTAACATATGGGTATTCGCACCCATTTTTTTAAACTGATTTTTCCTCTGAAGCAAAGCACAACAGAGGTGTCTGACCTAGCTCAACTGCAGCTTTATACATATTATTTAAACTTGGTCAGGTGATAATATGCAGTAATCCAGTTAAGGTGAAATAATGACGACGGTGAATTTATCATCGTCAGCTAGGCTTTTGTTATTTTATCTTTGACGTCGTGTGTGTTATCTCAGTTAGCCTCTTTTCACCATATTTATATTTTCTGCTGAGTTTTGCAGATCAGCATCTGTGCTGAACCCCCCCCTTCCCCCCTCCCCCTCCCTGTAAGCCTCTATCTGAGGGAGCGCTGTAGATGCGTAATCGTTTCCGCTAGCCCTGCGTTTGTTTGCCTTTCCCGGGCCCAGACCCAGTATTAAACCTGCCTATTTAGAGCCAGATGTTTTTAGCAACGTGCTAACGCTTCCGCCGCTGCAGGCGTAAGGGCTCGGTAAAGGCCGGGCAGAGCTCTGGCTCTCTGACAAACTGAGAGAGCGTGGGAGACGGCCCCAGTGACGGACGCTGGGATCCCGGCCTAACGCTGACCTCCTCCCCGGGACATCCGTCACAGCTGGGCCTGCTGCTATTACCCAGTCCACTTACCCCCTCCTCTCATCTGTACGTCCTGTCTGATTCCGTTCAGACTTTTCTGTTAGCATGAGCGCATGCACCCACTCACACACGTGCACACACAGATGCACACATACACGTACAAACACACACTTGTGCACACATGCACAAACATGAGCAGGCATGCACACACACACACACACGTGCACACACAGATGCACACATACACGTACAAACACACACTTGCGCACACATGCACAAACATGAGCAGGCATGCACACACACACACACACACATACACATACAAACACACACTTGTGCACACATGCACAAACATGAGCAGGCATGCACACACACACACACATACACATACAAACACACACTTGCGCACACATGCACAAACATGAGCAGGCATGCACACATACACACACACATACACACACATACACATACAAACACACACTTGCGCACACATGCACAAACATGAGCAGGCATGCACACATACACACACGTGTGCACACATGCATGCACACAGGCATACAAACACACATGCACACATGCATGCACACTGACATATAAACACACGTGTGCATATATGCATGCACACACAGACACACACACAAAGAATTCCCATGCAATTATTTATGCATAAATATAGAAAAACAGAATGTTCCTCCCTAATGTTGTGCTCAAGCAAATGAAAAAATGAAATTCACTTCTCCTCCATTTCACCTCGAGGTTACTGCACGCTTATATTATTGATCTGCACACTACAGCTAGTAAATGCTTTGGCTTATTATCCACCTGCTGCCGCCACTTAAATGGATGGCTGCCTTCTCTAAATGAGGGTCCTGACCTACTGTCTGGTTCAACTAGGGCAGTGAGAAGCACTTCATAACCATTAGGAGTTAACCTGACTAAATCGGGGGTATCCAGTCTTGTCCGTAAAGGGCCAAAATGGGAGCAGGTTTTAGTCCAGCATAACTACAATTTTTCAACTAATTAACTGCTTTCCTTCTTTATGGGCTCTTTTCATGGTCTTCAATCAAGACCTTTATAGGTGGATTCAGGTGTCCTAGTGCTGGGGTAAAACAAAAACCGGCATCTACACTGGCCATTTTTGGATAAGACTGGACATTCCTGGACTGAATTAATTCAAATGGCTGTAAGTGTGTACCTGGGGGTTCTCTCAGCTTCAGACATGCCTGGTGATGAATACTTTAACTTTCATGGGTTTACCACTGCTGTGTTTCAGTTACGCATTGACCGAGGTCTGCTCTGCTTTCTTTAATGTAAGCAGGCGAAACGCGGTCAGTTAATACGGGCAAAATTATGCACAGTTTGGTCAAGGTTACATAAAGATGTTGAGAGGTATGGGGTGTCTTACTCTCTACCCATTACTAGAAAAGCAACTACAGGGTTTCCATAATTGGTTGAATGAACCAGACCTGGGTCAAATGCATATTTTTTTTTTTTGGATTCAAATACTTTTCTGTGCTCTATTGATTTTGCCTGGTGTAATTGAGCCTGCCAATATGACCAGAAGGCGGGGTTTGCACTTTTTGCATTTCATTGGTTCCAATACACCAGACATGATCAGTAAAGCGTAGAAAAGTATTTGAATCCAAAACAAATAAGTATTTGACCCAGGTCTGGTATGAACTAAGACCGACCCTTACTTTGGAGCCTCCCCTCATCCTGATTTAAACCGCACCCCTACCAGCAGACACATATGGAGGCCATCAATTCCTCTGCTCGGAGGGTGCTGACCAATCAGAGCCCTTGTGTGTTCTCACAAGGTCTGCTTCACCCTGGCAGCATCCGGCTGCTGCCCACATAAATAATGGCGCACGGACATCATTAGGGGATTATTTATCACCGACTTCCAGAGTAAATCCTTATCGCTTCCGTTTCATCCCCCATTAAAGTTTATTCACCGGCCCCTCAGAATGCTGACACCAAGGTGCTGCCAAGTTCAGGTGAAGGACGAACCGAGGCGAAACGAGGAGATCAGAAAAAATCACCAGCACTGCAGCCACTGCTGCGAGGCTATGCTAGCAGAACCACAGTTACACACAGCTCCCCAATTATGCTACCAGAACCACAGTTACACACAGCTCCCCAATTATGCTAGCAGAAGCACATTCACGCACAGTTCCCCAATTATGCTAGCAGAACCACAGTTACGCACAGCTCCCCAATTATGCTAGCAGAACCACATTTACACACAGTTCCCCAATTATGCTAGCAGAACCACACAGCTCACCACAGTTACACAAAACCAGCAGTAAAAACCATGATATATTATGTGTAGGAACTCTAGTGCACGTGATCCAAAATGATTTTGACTTGCATTACCATCTAAATCCTCATGGGGCACTGTAGGCATTGGATTTTCACAATCATCTAACTAACTAAACAGTTAGTGATCAATTTTGACCCTCATGAAAGAAATTAGTTGATATGATACGCAAAGTGAAAAGAATGAATGTGACATAGACCGAATGTTAGACACAAAAATCTTTGAGTGACTGGGAACCCTCCTAGTACACAGAAGGAGTCTATTTATTTTGCTCAGTTTGCAACAATCCCATAAAAGCACAAAAAAACAACAATAGAAAAAAAACATAAAAAACATCAAGCTTGGTCTGAAATAAACAACAAGGGGGAATGCTATGTCAGTGGAATAAAGATGAATTGACAGACAGGCATTTTTGAGCGTAAGAGTTCCACTTGAAAAAGGTGACAAATCCTGAATTGCATGTATTTTTAAATACATACGTAAGCAATTGAATTAAATGATGAGGTGGCGAAGTCAGCTGACTGCATGTCTGTCACATATGAGACAACAGATGGCGCAGACAATTATTCTTTACACATTTTATTTGTTCTGCAAAAAAAAAAAAAAAAAAATCCATTACATCCAATATAGCAGCTATTCCTGCTGGCAAAGTGCATTACAGCTCGCGGATCAAACGGCTACTTCCTGGTGCAGTTCAACAATGTTACAGCATTTGACTCAGATAATACAAGGTACAAAAACCATACAACGAAACCCTCAAAGGTTTCATGCCAAAATGCAGTCCGTGCGACGTGCATGCTGGCACACGTGAATGGCACCCGGTCCAGCAGTTTCCCAAAAGTTGACAAATTCGCGAGAGTAGGAAAAAAAAAATTTCAGGCATCGTCCAAGACAAAAAAAAAAAGGCGCTACACAGCACTTCTGAGGCAGGCGGCAGAGCAGGGTTCAGACTTTGCTATAAAACCATGCTGAACGATGGGGCGGCTGGTATTCCGTTTACACTCCAGATATGGACCTGGAGACGGACATCGCACCCAGTACTGCTGCGCTGGTCCTGCCGAGGGGGCTTTTGAATACCAAACAATGGCTCGAAATGCACCCAGCACGGTCAAATGAAGAAATAACCACTCTGTCAAAACATCAAAAGAAGTTGCAGAGAAACTGACAACGAGCACTCCAAAGGAAACTACAGTTCTTTCAACCAAAACAATGTTGCATGAGCAAGGCACTGCATTGATACTCAGGGGATTCTGGGACAGTAAGTAACAATAATGAAAATATAAATATTGAGCTGAAGGCAAAATGATACTTGTCTGTTTCAACCAACTCACCTGATGCAAAAAGACGCATCTCTTGCTATTGAGAAGTTTACACTGAGTGCAGCCAAAGAAAGACAGAAGAGACTGCCATACAACTGACCATGACCAAAGTTTAAATACAGAATTTTTACTTCATTTTACTATTTTAGATCTTTTAAAAAGCCTACAGCTCTGTAACGTATTCAGTTGTTTTGATTGTTACGTCTGTGCAGGTAATATAATTGTACTTTTTTGTGTAGATCTACGTACTTCCCATTTCCTAGATAGAAAGAAAAACATTCCTGCTGAACACTGTAAAAGTATCTACTGCAGGTCTATGCACTGACTGTGGCATGTGACAGTGTGGGAACATTGCTGTCAATCATAATTTGTGCTTAATTGGTAATTGATGTAAATTACTGGAAAGGTGCAACACGATAGTTGACCGATGATGCATTCTGTCAGTCTCATCAACTGGTAAAGTCAGAAAAAATTACATGTGAATAGCAAGTCATATATTCCAGGTGTTAGTGTTTGGGTGGTCATTGGCAACTGGTAAGTTTATCATGTAAACAATATTTTTGTCCGCTGACATGTAAAGATGAGATTTCCCACTGCAAGTTATAAATAATGTAAATAATGGAAGCCAGGCATGAACTCTGTTGTGTTTTGACATTAACTGCATACAAAAAGTACATGAACCACCCAAAAACAGGATAAATCTCATGCCCTCACAAAACTTGGCAACTCTGCTTAAATACATTATGTCAGATAAATAAATGAATATGACATATAATATGGATATATTTACCATTAACCTGGTATATAGTTGCTATCGTCCGGCAACTGTTAACATCAGGTCAGCGATATGTCAGAAATGGTTCATTCTGGTATCTTGGAACTTGCCGAAGTTTACCACTGGTATTTACGACTTCCGTCGCCCATTCGAATGCACCATAGTCACAATGCATGCTTTTGATTGGTCCTCCAATCATGTGAGTAGGCATGAGACTGGTACAACACAAGCGTTGTTGGATGAATAATTAGCCAGTAGTCTATTAGAGCTAAAGGAGGCACCTTTGTTGGGGGCAGAGGGATGAGAACAGTTAAGGCTAGGTGGTGTGTTAATGGGCTCTTCAAAGCATACACTCCAGGTTTTCCCCCATGAAATCAAATATAACATTTTTTTTAAATCGATCCCTACTGGTGTAGATGTCAATTTGAACCTCTAGACAAGATGTTTGTGCTTTGGGCTTTGTTTTTATAGACCAATCTACCAGATTTTTAGCACTGTCTCAATTTAAAAAATAAAAATTTGTTTTTGACCTAAACCATTTTATTGGTTACAATTTTTAGAAGGCTGGCTTCATTCAGTTTAATTTGTGCCTGTTGGGTAAAGTAATCTGCGTGCCATTTAAGCAATGCCATAAAAGTAATGTTGTTAAAGTGGCTTCTTCAAACGGGGCAGGCAGTCAGAAGACTGGTGTGCAAGTATTGGAGGGAGCTGGTTACGGGGACAAAATGGACCCACTATGTCCCTGCCCAGCTTTGTTACCCAACTCCCAGGAGCGTCCTGGCAAATAAAGGACTCAGCAGACTGCAATAAGCTCACATGACCCCGGGGGTTGCCAGCTTAAGGCCCCTTACTGGGGCTTAGGGAAATGGTGTAAAATGTTCTGAGGAAAACTGTTCTGGGGAAGGCTTGCTGCGATTCATTGCTTTTTGATACTATTTTTGTTACTTAAAACAAAATGATGATTAGCAAATCCACAAAATTGGATTTCTGGGAACCTCTTTCAAATGTCAGCTTTAAAAATCCCTCCACAATGCAAGATAAAACATGCTCTAACTTAGATTTTAAACGGGACAATGTAGACTTAAAGACCTTCCTCAGTCAACTACTAGCTGGTGAGTGTTTAAATTTGACTTGAAATAACCCAATAACATCTACTTCTCTTAATGAAACATGGAACAACCGAACAGCCAAACATCCACTGCTCTTCATCCAAAATGGAACAACACAGCAGGCAAAGATCTACTGCGCTTAATTCTACATGAAACAACCCAACAAGCAAACATCTGCTGCTCTTAACTTAACATGAAATGACCCAACAGGCAAACATCTACTGCTCTTAATTTAACATGAAACAACCCACCAGGCAAACATCTACTGCTCTTAATCCAACATAGAACAACCCAACAGTCAAACACCTACTGGTATTAACTGCATTCTTAGATGTTTCTGGATGGTTTAATTTAACCGCATGTATAATTAATTTTCAGTAGATAAAGGCAGGCTGAATTAATTTTCTTTCAGAATTAGATTTTTTAACGTACTTTAGGGATATGAGGAAGTGGCAGGAAAGAGAAAAAAGTTATCTCATTAAAATGCCAAAGGGAACGATATGACTGAAAAGATAACTTTAAATAAACCCCATTACTGGGTAAACGTCCATTAATTTCTCTGTCGAAGCTATATCTTCTCAGATTTTAATTATCCTTCAGTCCATTATTGTCTTTGCAATGAGCTCGTCTGTTCTGTAGCGTACGTTCTGTAATTAGTGAACTGGATTGGCTGGTACTGGCCATGATTGGCAGACAGTGAGCTTTATGGTGGAATCTGAAATGAACTGAAACTTATGTGGAAACACGTTTATGAACTGTTTTAGGAGATTGGCAACTAAAGGACCTGGGGAGCTGGCACAGAGAGAAATCGGAAAGGTTTGTTTGCCCATAGTGCCTGAACTTGGCTCCAGTGAATACTATGGGCTATAAAGTTCAGCCACACAGAACTGAGCATCTGTGTGTTACAGGCTAGGAAAGCTGTAGGGTCTGTCGAACTTCTATGGTTGCTTTCCAATCACACTGAATTAGAACTGCAACAAATAAGTATTAATCTAATCAATCACAATAATAAATAAATAGATTTGAGTTTTACTTCATAATCAAAGTCAATCTAAGAGAGACAGGAAATTGTTCAAAAGAGAGTGCTTTAATAGTTGATTTAAATAATACTAAATGTAATAGATAGCTCTTCAAACCCTAAACTCCTGCCAAAACAGTCCACTTGGCATCCACTGGTCACCTCATTGCCCCCCTGTCCCCGCCAAAGGGGCCCTCCTTGCCTCTCCTCTTACCCCCAGGGGTGGACTGAGTAAATATATTTCAGTATATTGTTTATTGAGTATTTTCTCAATAACCCGGGGTGAAATATGATAACGACTCACTGTAAAATGGAAGATGCAACTGAATGAGTGATATTGCATTGTTCTAGAGGAACTACAATAATTCAATCATGAAAACTATGGGAAATTCCATAAGCTCCACTCAACAGTATCCTGCATTACGTGTGAGAAATTAAAGGCACTCCCAGAAACACAAAGAGAGAGAGAGGTTAGCCATGCAGCCTGAAGAAGATGGGCTGCCTGTTGAGCGGTATGTAGGAATGACGTATAACCAATGGACTTCTGCACCTTCACCTAGCTGCTTAAACAGAACAGTGTATATTCAGCTTTGCAAATGCTCCAGTGAACCCTCCATTCGTAGTCTTAAACCAAGGGCATGTTCAGTCTAACTGCAGTGCACCCATTTGTGGTTTAATCTTTACACAGTCCTCAAGGCTAGGTAACCGCATGCTTTATTCCTAGCCCATAAGCATTACATAACATAGCATTACATTACAATAGCGTGCATTACATCACATTCCAATGCAGTCGTTCAGCACAGGGCTGGTTATAGGCATAGTTGACAGGCGGTTGCCAAGGGCGCCAAATGGGTCAACAATCACTATCTCTCTAGCAGCCCCAAACCACCCCCCCCCCCCCACTCCACAATCTCACCTAGGATAGCCGAAAGGTTTGAGTTGTGCCTGACCTAGCAGATGCTATCATCCACATTCAGAAGTGGAGAACATCAGTATAACTCTCAGCAATGCAATGGCCTCTGTACTAATAATGATATATTTATAATGGTGCCTCTGTATCCATAATAGAGTGTTTTATAGACCTAAAATAAAAGTCGAGACAGAATGGGGATATCGTATACACAAAAGATTTAACGCTGTCCCCAAAATGCCACATTAATTCCAATTTCAATAGAACAAAAAGAGGATTTAAAAAACAGCTCAAATGCACTAAAACTGTTTTAACTTGCTATTTAAAAACTTGGGGCCTCTTTTCTGTGGCAGTAAGTCTCAGAGTTCTGAGGAAAAACTAAAAGCTGCCTGTCATCTGGTTGTAAAAAAAAAAAAACTAAAACCTTGCACAAGGACTCCTGGAAAAAAAAATGAATGGAGGCTCATGGACAGGAAAAGTCTGGCTCAGGCTCTGCTTTAAAATATTTGAAATACCAAACACAATGAAAAATAAATGACCTCGTCCGGGAAAATGAGGATGTACGTGCACTGCTAACCACATCTACACTGATAAAACCTGCAAAAATGAGAACCTGAAAAGACTATTTTAAAAATTCATTAGAAGCTTGCCAAACATGGTTATGCAGAAGTGCATGTGACATCATCGAAGGCTGGTGAAGGAGGACTATTAAACAGTAGTCAAGCAGTAACTAGTTCTGCGTTAATCAGTGTCCAATCTGTGATTCAAACAGTGGAGAACAGAAAAGGGCACACAGAGTGATCAGTTCACTTGAGCCAAACTGGTTATTCCTTTTAAACTGGACTTTGTGAGTTTATGACAAAGGGATATATCATCAAGCTTTCAGAGTGACCATCTCTCTGACATCCATGTACTGCACTGAATCAGAGAGCATTCTAAAAGATGAGACTGTGTTCTTGTAGTGTGCTGTATCAGAGCACACTACAAGGCTGGACTGTGTTCTAGTATGTTGTATCAGAGCATACTAAAAGACTGCACTGTGTTCTTATAGTGTGCTGTATCAGAGCACACTAAAAGACTGGATTGTGTTCTTATAGTGTGCTGTATCAGAGAACACTAAAAGACTGGATTGTGTTCTTATAGTGTGCTGTATCGGCACACTAAAAGACTGGATTGTGTTCTCGTAGTGTGCTATATCAGAACACACTAAAAGACTGGACTGTGTGCTAGTAGTGTGCTGTATCAGAGAATGCACTTGTGCACAGTACAAGAACTCCTTGTTTTGTGGCTTCTTATGCAATGTTGGTGGGCTTTGTGATTTTTTCCTTGTTGTATTGTATACCTCTCTCTATTTACTCCTTTTAAAGATGCACAGCCCAGAGCTGTTTTTAAATCTGAGTTTGCGCAGTTCATTCAACATTTTAATTGTTCACCATTTTGCTAGCAATTAGTAATACACTGGAATTCTTTGCCACAAGCTCTCATTAAAAAATAATAATTGTAATAAACTCAATTTAGAAAATAGACATGTTTTCAGTGTATACATAAGTAAACAACAGCGTACATGCTCCGTTATAATAGAACGATAAAATGAACAAAAGGACAAATACATCAATAAAAATGCAGTGGGATATTTAAAGGGTACACAGCAGAGTGTGCACTAAAACTTGCTGAACCTGCTCGCCTGAGTTTTAAAGCTCTGGTATCGGCTGCCAGGAGGAAGGGGTGTAAACAATTTAACAGCGGGGAGACTGGGGCCTTGGGCAATATTTAAGGCCTTGCTGTAGCATAATTGCTAGAATAAATATGTCCTATTGACAACAGGTCTCCGCCACTTATCTTCTATGACCTCCCCACTATCTTCCCAATGGCCGTAAGGACTTTGCAGCCAAATCACCGCAGCAGAATGGTGATGCATCCAGTTAATGCTCTCTACAGTACAATGATACAAGTTCACAACAGTCTTAGAGTTCATACCAAGTCCTTTAAGTCATGTTAGAAAGTAAATAAAACCGACTTCTATTATTACACCACACTTCCCTGCTTTTCTTGAATCTATGGGTGTTATTAATCAGAGAGGGGGGCCACACAGCTACCTTAATTGATGTTTTGCTCGGGTCATTGCAGTGCTGCAGTAACAAGATCGTTATCATAAACGAAAGCTGAAACTACTGTGAAAACTAGCCGGGGAGAAAAGATTTGTGAACTTTAATTAAAATCAGAAACATGCCCGTCCAAGAAACTGGAACTAGCATCTTGGCCTTTTAACCTACATAAACAAAATAAAACCAAAACGTTTTTTTTATTTTATTATTATTAATACATATATTTTTTTGTAATTAAAAGATGATAAAAGACAAGTGGTTTGTTTCTGTTAAGGCAGAGAACACCTTCAGCACACTTTCAAAACTGCACATCATTACCTTGCCAGCAACATAAAGGTTTTTGAAAGGTTGTTGTGAGTTGAAGAGATACAGTCCCCTCCAATTCCTTTGTTTTTGCTATACACTGAAGACAATTGAGTTTGAGGTCAAAAGATGTACATGAGATGACAGATCAAAATTTCAGCTTTTATTTCCTGGTATTTTTATCTAGATTTATTAAACAACTTAGAACATATCACCTTTTGTATCAGACAACCCAATTTTTAGGTGAGCAAAATTATTGGAACGTGACTGACAGGTGTTTCTTGTTGCCCAGATGTGTCCTGTTAGATTGATTGGTTAAACAATAAATAGTTCTGAATGTCTACTCTTGGTTTTAGCCTTGGGTTTTGCCTGTGAAGACTGCATTTGTGTTATAAAAGTTAAACTAACTTGAAGACCAGAGAGCTGTCTTTGGGAGAAAAGCAAGCCATTTTGAAACTTAGAAAAGAGGGGAAATCGACCAGAGCCATTGCACAAGCATTGGGGATAGCTTTTACAACAACTTGGAATGTCCTGAAAAAGAAAGAAACCGCTGGCGTACTGAGCAACAGACATTGAACAGGTTGACCAAGGAAAACAACAGCAGTTGATGACAGAAACATTGTGAGAGCTGTGAAGAAAAACCGCAAAACATCAGTCAGTGACATCACAAACAATCTCCACAGGGCAGGGGTGAAGGTATCTCAATCAACCGTTCGAAGAAGACTTAGAGAGCAGCAATATAGAGGCTATACCACAAGATGCAAAGCACTCATCAGTAGTAAGAATCGGAAGGCTAGATTACAATTTGCAAAGAAGTACAGAGATGAGCCACAAAAGTTCTGGAACAAAGTTTTATGGATTGATGAGACCAAGATTAACCTCTACCAAAGTGATGGAAAGGTCAAAGTGTGGAGAAAGAAGGGATCTGCTCATGATCCAAAACATACAAGCTCATCTGTGAGGCACGGTGGAGGAACTGTCATGGCTTGGGCTTGCATGGCTGCTTCTGGAGTGGGCTCACTAATCTTTATTGATGATGTAACTCATGATGGTAGCAGCAGGATGAATTCAGAAGTCTACAAAAACATTCTGTCTGCCAACTTATGGAGAAATGCATCCAAACAAATTGGGAGGAACTTCATCATGCAGCAAGACAATGACCCAAAACACACTGCCAACACAACAAAGGATTTCATTAGGGAGAAAAAGTGGAAGGTTTTAGACTGGCCAAGTCAATCACCAGACCTTAACCCAATTGAGCATGCATTTCACCTCCTGAAGAGGAGATTGAAGGGAAAAAGCCCCCGAAACAAACAACAACTGAAAGAGGCTGCAGTAAAAGCCTGGAAAAGCATCACAAACGAAGAATGCAACAGTTTGGTGATGTCAATGGGTCGCAGGCTTGATGCAGTTATTGCAAGCAAGGGATATGCTACCAAATATTAAGTGTTATTTACTTTCATTTACTTAAATACTCTCTGTTCCAATACTTTTGCTCACCTAAAAATTGGGTGGTCTGATACCAAAAGGTGCTATGTTCTAAGTACTTTAACACATCTAGGTGTAAATACCAGGAAATAAAAGCTGAAATTCTGAACCCTTGTCTCATGTTCATCTTTTTATCTCAACCCCAAATGTATTGAATGTATTGCAAAAACAAAGGAACTGGCCTTGCTGTTCCAATACTTTTGGAGGTGACTGCAGGTAAACTCTTCAACCCCTCTCATTGGGTCCAAATCTCTTTAAAGTACTTCTTGTGCTTCCCGTTGGTTCGAAGGTGTGTTCTTAGAAAGCTCTTAATAGCACTGTAACATTTTAAAACATAGTAAAAAATGTTGATTCAATGATAACATTCTCTACAACCTTGTGAATCTCACAATGTACATTTATGTGCTAGGTGGAAATAAACACATAATTAGAAAAAATTAATAATGTTCAAATCAATTCAGTCACACACCTTCCTGGCTTGCTGAATTTTCATAACGAAAACAATAGCCTCTGATTTGTGCAATTCAATTTTATCATGTCTGTTGCACTTTAAATCACATGCAACATTAGATATCCCTTACCAGAGATATCCCTTACCAGGTATTACTGGTATTATTATGATTATGCCTATCACACCACACTTCCAATGACCCTTGTTTTATGAAAGTCATAGTGCATTCCATTTTTATGGGTAACCACTTATTTAAAGTGGTCTCCAGTGCCTCATTTGGCTCTAAGAAGAGATCATGCACTTCCTACAACCCAGAATCCTTTGCTTCCCCGAAGATGAAAGTAATATGCCAAGGTAAGGCTCAAAGGCTAACCACTTTGGTTTTAACACTTTTTTCTGCTTGTGTTGCTTGTGTAGATGCACAGTGAAGTGTTTCTTTGAAAGTTCCCTGATATTAATTACTATGCGATTATCTATAATTTGGGTGCATTGATTGTTGAATCCACACAGTCATCAGTTTGCATTGAACAAGAAAGGGGATTGAGCAACAGCTCAGAAATTAATTAGAAGAGGTACACTCCAGTCCCAAATAGCCATTGATCCGACACCCTTCTTTCTTCAGGTGACACAAACACAATTAAACTAATGATCACGTAGGGGGAAAAAACGGTGCACTCACTTAACGTTTCTGTTTGTTCCAACCTCCTACAACTACGCAATTTTTGAGAGGGCATTTTTTTTGGCTTGCCGTGAAGACTTGGCGATCATGTTCGGGGGATCGCATGGCAAATGGTGGTAATGAAATATCGACCACTGCGGGATTAAGCGGTCAGAGACTGTGGAAGCGGGGCTGTGTTTAAACGGGAATGTGACCTAAACTCGGGTAAACTTGAATTGCTGCTGCTGCTGCTCTGTGGAGAATAAGCGATGCGCGGCGGTAATGGACGCAGCAGTGTGGGAGCACTGTAACCGCAGACAAAAAACATAATGTATTATAATAATAATACCATCTTGGTATTTCTCCGGGGGCCCAGGGGCTTATTGTATTATTAATTCAAATGCTGAGCACGCTACGCAACAGACGTAATGATACTTTATTAAGGACATCAGGAACGTCTAGTACAAAAACAGCCCATTCAGTCAGTCTAAGCCGGTCATTTTGTTTAAAGCCTGCAGTGAAGGTAACGCTGTACCATGTCTCCGTCTGATCACCTAAATCCTGGCAAACAGTACCACACGTTAACACTCGACGCACACGTAATGCACACGCAATGGTTACAATGCAGGTTAACAATGGCTTTTAAGAATGTATTTTTTAAACTCACAACCCCCCAATTCACTTCTGCTGGGCCCGAAAAGATCTGAAATAAACGAGCATGTTGCTTTTTCAATACTCACCATCTGTCTTTCATTTTGGTAATTGCTTATTTTTCTGTCAAAGGAGAAAAAAAAAAACAGCGGTAACCTATGTCCATCTCTCAGAAATTTGTACACTTTATACCCAGAACCAAAATGCCTTTCTATGTTTCTATTATAGTGCAGTATTCATATTTAATGGCTAATTGTGTTTATGCTAAGATCCATATCGATGTTATGATTATTAGGTCTTCCTCGAATAACCGTTATCAGCAGGGGTGGGCAATTCTGTTCCTGGAGGGCCAGGGAGTATCAAGTTTTTTGCTCCTATCAGTTAACCTGGCTCAATGGGTTAATTAGCATTGTACACCAATGCTGGTTCATATCGGTGAACAAAAACAGTAATCAGCTGTCACTCATGATTTTATCAATAAGTACAACTAATTCCCATTCATACATGTGATTTTGGCAAGTTAAATTATTAAAATTTGAGTTAATGAGAATTAATGAGCACATTTAAAAAAAAACTTGTCAGTTTATGAAGTGTTCTAAAGTTTAAATTACTGTACTAGGTCCTCCTAGTGCACTAAAATACTGTACTAGGGCCTGCTAATGTACTAAACTACTGTACTAGGTTCTGCCAGTTTTTTAAACAAATGTACTAGGGTATAATTAGATGCAAAAACATGCATAAGAGGGCCCCACAATATGGCTTAACAGTTGTTTCTCTAGTGAGTGCATGTCAAGTGCATGTATGACATTAATGAAACTTGGATCAAGTGTTTGTTTTGGTTTGTTTGTTTTAAATTGTGGTATTAAACAAAAATTGACAGCAAAGAAACAAAGAGTCACTGGCATATAAGCGGAAAATATATTTTGAAGCGGATATAAAGATAAGAATTTAAACTCTTCAGTCTCACCTTTGATTTTATATCACAAACAATGGTTTATTCACAGAGAAGCTCGTAACGGAGTGTCTCTGAATGCACTTTCTATTCAGCCATAACGAAATTAGCAGTTGACTGTGTCGCTAAGCACTGTTTTGAAGGGAAATAACTGACGATCTGCTTGACAATAAAGAAAGCAAACCTCCATCACACCCACTGTTAATTTATTCCGATGGAACCAGCTTCTTTTACAACTCCACTGTAGTTGGTTTGAATCAATTAGTTTGAATGCCTTCTTTATTGTAATATGAATATGTGCTTTTTTCTGATATTTCATTAATTTCCTAGTTGGTAGTATGTATGCTGCTTTTTGATGCCGGTATATAATGCTCATTGTGTATCGCCCATGCAAAGTATTATTTACGGCAGGGGCACAGACCTATGGAGTTATAAATGTGTGATTTGATTGGATGTACCCACAATGCACATCTCCCTCGTATTCAGTCTGCAGTGTGCTCAGCGTGCAAAGGGGACATGATTATGAGGGTGAAATCATTACTATCACTAATGCCTAGCGTACACCATGGGATTTATACTCACAATCATGCCATTTTCAAGATCTTTAGAAAATCTTACGTAAGTCCCCGGTTTCTGTGTGATCTCTGTGTGCACACGCCTCCGACAATCATTTAAAGGGATATTTCACTTTGGTATAACAGAAGTAATGTGGAGCGTATGTATCCCATTGTATTTGCGTAGCGTGAACAAGCAACGTCAGATGTTCCTGTTGACCGGTAACGGCAGCACCGTTCCTCCCGGTTTTCCGGTTCCCATTCGCTCTCAGTCATTTTCGCGACCCTGCCGAAACTTGCTGGATCTTCTTTTAAGACAACAAAACATTAAAAATACATCTGATATTTAAAAAAAAACACATGGGCCATTTGTCGTTAGTAATTTCTTTTATCGACCCATTATCCTCCGTAGTTATTTTATGTTTTAAAACAATTAATTTTAGCAAGTTCGCAAAAATGAATGGGAGTGAATTCAAACCGGAACAGAATGGTGCTGCCGTTAATGGTCAACAGGGACATCTGATGTTGCTAGCATTCAAGCCACACAAATGCATTGGGGTAAACTCGACAAGATTACTTGTGTTATACCAAAGTGAAATATCCCTTTAATGTGAGATGGTCATTAGTGCACAGTCTTATCCAGAGCGTTGTACAGTACTGGAGCACGTCTCAGATAAAAAACAAACGCATCCTTTCACCAACAAGGCACAGGAGACCCATTTATAATCCACAAGTGTAAAGTTAGCCAAACGGACCAACTGTTAGCATTGTAAACAAAGTTTATACCACTACAGAGCTGACCTCATAGCTTAGCAACAGGGGTATTTACAACAGCATGGGGTATTTGCAACAGCTGAGGTATCTATAACAGCTGAGGGCATTTACAGCAGCCAGGGTTTCAGACATTGGACCAAAAGTGATATGTAGACATCTGTCTGAAAACACTAAAAAGTGCGGCAAATTAAACAGCGCTATGGAACAGTCCATTTGTCATTTGATTACACAAAGGTGGCAAAATATATGGCGGTCCTGGTAGGGGAGCTAAACGCATTAGTGAAGTAACAGGGCTATCTGTCTCCTGTGGACAGGGTTTTGTTGAAGCCGGTAGCCTAGCGCTTATTGCTTTAATGTGAGGGAAAAGTGGAAAAGGAAAGCACCCTGTCAGGGTCCCTTTGGAAACGGCTGGAGGAAGAGTGTGTGACAGACCTTTAATTCGTCTGCAGATGCTCCCTGAGTCCCCACGGAGAGCGGAGCCTGGCCGCGGGAACTGTCCCGCGGTGCGCAGGAGGACGTGCCGAGTCCTCGCTGCAGAAACGAGACGCTTTGTAAATCGCCTGCCAGCGACGCGGCGTTGTGTTCAGGAGTGAGCGTTCTGACTGCGTGGGCCTGCTCCTCAACACAGCATCAGGTGTGTTAATGCAGACAGTAGATCCTGGATTCAGTCGATAACTGGCCTTAAACTTTTTCATGTGAACCCCTCCTTTTCCTTCGTAAACAGCTAGAGTTCATTTTTTTATAAACTCTGAGGTCACGAAACTGTGTTGCAAAGAAATAGTGTTCAGCTGTATTTGAACACTGCAGAGTGGCCTATCCTGTTAAGGCTCTGTTCCGATGTGTGGATGGGCCCCATAGTCTGGTATCTGTGAAGGCTGTGCTCCAGTGTGTTGATGGGCCCCATGGTCTGGTACCTGTTAAAGCTGTGCTCCAGTGTGTGGATGGGCCCCATGGTCTGGTATCTGTGAAGACACTGTTCCTGTGTGTGGATGGGCCCCATGGTCTGGTACCTGTTAAAGCTGTGCTCCAGTGTGTGGATGGGCCCCATGGTCTGGTATCTGTTAAGGCTCTGTTCCAGTGTGTGGATGGGCCCCACGGTCTGGTATCTGTTAAGGCACTGTTCTAGTGTGTGGATGTGCCCCATGGTCTGGTATCTGTGAAGGCACTGTTCCAGTGTATGGATGGGCCCCATTATTTGGTATCTGCCAAGGTACTGGGAGAGTAGTGAAAAGCATCAAAATAATTTTAAATAAATGTGGGTTCGAATCTTGGCTTGGGGCCTTTCTGTGTGGAGTTTGCCTGTTCTCTTCGTGTCCACGTGGGTTTCCTCCGGGTACTCCGGTTTCCTCCCACAGTCCAAAGACATGCAGGTAGACTAATTGGAGACTTTAAATTCCCCTTAGGTATGAGTGTGTGACTGAATAGTGTGTGTGCCCTGCGATAGATTGGTGGCCTGTCCAGGGTGTATTCCTGCCTCTTGCCCCTTGGCTGCTGGGATAGGCTCCAGCACCCCCTGTGACCCTGCTCAGGATAAGCGGGTATAGATAATGGATGGATGGATGGACATAAATTAGTAACTAAATGAGAAATAAGGAAGAAGGAAGAAATGTTGATTGAATGCATACTTAAGTGCTGAGAGTTACATGTTATCCAAAGATAAGCGTTGTCAATAATATCTAAGAACATCTGGCTCCCCCCCCCTCAGTCATACAAAGGACATTCTTTTATCTTAATTTTTAGCAAGACAGCATTACATCCCGTTTTTAGGATTATTGAATGTCTGAGGTGTCATTTTTCCTCTTCACATGAGTTTCCATCGCTGAAGTTATGGATTCATAAAACAGTACCTGGGTCTTCAGGCTAGGATTCCAGAACGTTATTAGTAGAATTATGAATTCAATTCTTCCAGAAAATGGTATTAGTAAATTGTTTCCTTGGAGGGTATTAATTAAACAATGTGTTTTGAATGAGATATGTTGCCTTTGGTAATGCTTAACCTTAAAAAAAAATAGTTCTGAACAATGTTGCATAGTTAAAGATGGATTGGTTCCAAGTCTATCTTTGGTTAATTATTTGGAATGTATAATAAAACTACTACATCATATTTGCACCCTACAGGGAATTGTGAACAACAAAAAACATAAACAAAGCTTGCCAAACAGGACAGAATGTAAAAAAATGTAAATTATAAGGTTTTTAATAAGCCAGGGGGACAATTATAATATTGTGGCACGTCCTGTTTTCAAAAAATGATTGACTGTGTTCTTTCGCTTTTAAATCTGCTTGTACCAAGCGTGTCAGCTTACATGGTGCAAACCCAGCATTAGCCCACTCAATCGATCTGTTTGGAGGGGTGGGTGACTGTAGCCCAGGGGGGGGGGCTAACCCTGTGAACCCCCTGAATCACCTGAGGACCACCTGTGGGTCTGCCAGTGGTAAATCCTGCTCCAATAAATTACTACAGCACAATTGGACAGCACAAAATCCAAGAGAATGTGTGTGTGTGCGTGTGCGTGTGCGTGTGCGTGTGCGCGCGTATGTGCGTGTGCGTGTGCGCGCGTATGTGCGTGTGTGTGTGCGTGTGTGTGTGTGTGTGCACGCGTGTGCGTGTGTGCGTGTGTGTGTGTGTGTGTGTGCGCATGTGCGTGTGCGTGTGTGTGCGCGCGTACATGTGCGTGTGTGCGTGTGTGCGTGCGTGCGTGCGTGCGTGTGTGTGTGTGCCTGCAGAGAACTACAGTGAAGAGAGGAAGACTCTGAGTCTTCTAATCATCTTGCAGTGTAACTTGCCTTGATGTTCCAGACTAAGTATTGTGTTAAAATGTGCCACTCAAATTGGTGAAGTGAATAGTTAAATGTTCTGTAATGTGAACCGAAATTCAAATGGGAAATGGGGAAGTTCCATTTATTGTCAAGGGCATTCATGTCTCCGCGAGGCTATGTAAAATATATTGGTGCTCGGTATCGGGTATCTCCGTATAAATTCTGCCTGTAATAACTGCTTTACTTCACTGGTGAAATGATACCAGGATATTACATTATTCAAACAACCATAAAAGATACAGAAAATTCTACTGCACAGCTTTAAAGTGGTTTGCTCTTTCCATTTATGAATAAGCAGGCTGCTGGGTATAGAAGCACCTTGTGATCGTACCATTATCAATAGATGGAGCCCTTGGTCTTCACAGGCATACATTTTTGATTTATTGTGTATTTATGTTTTGCTAAAAGTGCTATATATTACAATATACAATATATATCAAAATATTATTTCACACAAACCTGGGGCCATAATAAAAATCCCATCTAATGGAATTTAGCTTCAGCCAATTTCCTGCTCGGGCTGGTGTGGCACACCCCATGCCTGCACTCCTCCGAGAACCTGGCATTTTCTGGGGTTGCATTTAACCCTGACCCACACCCTGCGCTGGTTGCTATCGGGGCAGGTAAACACAAAGACTGAGACCTGGAGTAAATCATGACAACCTGTGACTCAGAGTTTTACTACCTGAGTTTTACCATCTGAAATAAAAAGTCCTCAAACCTGGTTTAGAAAGACCTGTCCCTTCTTTTTTCTTTAAAAAAAAAAAAACTTTTCAGACTCAGAAATGTGGCAAACTTTGTAATCTACTGCTTTAGCTGATAATATAAGTATAAGTAACAACACATCCAGTGTCCCTACGCACAGTAAAATGTCCAGTGATAATTTAACTCTAACCGAGTACATATGAGTCCAATAGGGACCATATGTACTCTGTAAGAATTAATTTAAGACTGAATGTACTGCTGTGTAGGACCAGGACTGAGGAAGTAGAAATTTGGATTTTACTCATAGAAATTAAAAATGTGGTTTTCCCAGTTGCAGTAGCCTGGACTGTAACTCAATGGTTAAAAACAGTTTAACTCAGGTTTTACCTTCTATAACCCTTCACGAGTCTTCTAAATTGAATTGCCTTGTCTGGCCTTATCCCACAAATAATTGTCATCTCAATAACACTTCACTTGAACTATAGGCCATAAAGGTGAACTTATATTGTCGTAAGCATTGCATACTGCCAGCTGTATATTACAGCTTGCGATAGATGTTATCACTCTTACATAATACACGCTGCAATCACTTTGTAAGAGTTATTTCAAAATCTGCTTTGTAAAATTTGATGCATTCATTATGACTTGGTTAACTATAGCAGTACTCACCTGCTTTTTAGCCAACCCTCAGCATGAGGCCAGTAGAGCCTTCTTTGATTGGACGTAAGAAATGACTACGCCTCCCCAGACATCCGATTGGTGCTTAATGGTGACTGACGGCAGTGGTCCTGCACTGTCACATGCTGCATTCTGCGCGGTTATTCGAACCACAGACATGTGGCAGGAGCATATTTTATAGAGCTACAGTGCTATTTTTTTTAATCCAAGAGCTGTAGCCTAAATACATAAAGTGCAGTGATGCTACCCGTGCAAGTAACAAATGGGGCATGAAGGTTAGGCTAACAAAAAATTAAAAGAGATTAAATAAAATTGAAAAATGTAGGTTTTAAGTTATAAACTGGGTGATTGCATTTAATCATAGTCAGTCTTTAACAGTCTCCTGTCATTGCTCGACAATACACTTGTTGAAATTTGACCAAACTGGTCGGAACCAACAAGTATCACTATATTTGCAATATTTGGAAAGATTTTTTCACCTGCGTGCGAGAACTGCCCAGGGCCATTGCAATGCCATTTTGTGCAGATTGCTAATTGTTGAGTTTGGAAGATCAGTTATGGAAAACCATGAAATGGAGTCCAGATCAAACCCGCATATCACTCGTGTGAAAAAGTAAAAACAAAGCTGGTCAGTAGCTTTCTCACTAGCAATCACTTATATATTCTGTTGTTGATTCACTCGCGTTTTGGTTCATTGTCTTGTGGCATTTCCCAACTTCTATTAAGCTTCAGGTGACGGACAGTTACCTTGACATTCTCCTGTAAAATTGCTTGGTACAATTTTGAATTCTTTGTTCCCTCAATGATTGCAAGCTGTTTTAGGCCCTGAGGCAACAAAGCTGCCCCAAACTATAATACTCCATCCACCATGCTTCACAGCTGGGATGAGGTTTTGTTGTTGGTGAGCAGTGCTTTTTCTCTCCAAACATAGCTTTGTGCATTTTTGCAAAAAATAGTTAAACTTTTGTCTTATCCATCCATCGAACATTGTCCCAGAAGCATAGAACATTGTCCCAGAAGCATTATTATGCATCCAGGTGGTCTTTTGCAAACTTGCAGCAATGTTTTTTTTGGGGGAGCAGTGGTTTCCTCCATGGTGGCCTCCCATGAATACCATTCTTGTTTAGTGTTTTTCTTATAGTGGACACCTGAACAAAGTTCAAGAGCTTTCCGCAGGTCCTTTGCTGATACCCTAGGGTTCTTTTTCACCTGCTTCAGCATTGCACACTGCACTCTTGCCATGATCTTTTCAAGATGCCCACTCCCAGGGAGAATAGCAACAGAACAGAATTTCCTCCATTTTGTACACAACTTGTCTTATTGTGGTTCGATGAACACCCATGCCTTTAGAAATACTTGAATGTGACTTAGATGAAGGTCAGACCACATTTAATAAGTAATTGATGCAGAAATCCAAGTAATTCCAAAGGGTTCGCAAACTTCTTGCAACTGTATATATCAATTTATTTTTTTATGTCTGTTTTGTGTGCTTGCATGGATGAATTGCAAACTGTGCAGAACATATTGAATCTGTCTGTGTGCAGTGTACCAGGTGAATAGTGCCATAGCTCATTGCTCTTTGACTTTTTTTCCAGTTAGCATCTTGTCCTTGTTTATGTTCCTTCTTTACATGTGTTAGGACAACAAAATGGTTATTTGAGGGTCACAATTAACCCCTAACTATGATTAGTCAGTTGGATATGCTAATCCAGTGTATTTGGGGACCCCATGAAGATAGCAGTTGTATTGGAAGTTTCAATCCCTGTAGGCAAACTGCGTTAGAAGAACTGAGTAGTCTGATTATGACAATGATTACGAGAGTAACTATAACAGTGATGCTTGTCATGAGCCATATCTGTTGTGACTGGGTACGACAGGTGTTTTGTCATGACTATGCCAACATCATGTTACCCTCGTCCCTCAGGTTAGAAAAAATACCCTCTAAATCAAACAGGAAAATGGCTGCAGCAACACCAGACTCCTGGCGTTTGCAACCAAGTCCTAAACATGAACACTTTATTTAAGATTATGTTAATTTGTCCCATTACTTTTGCTCCCATATTGGAACTATATCAAAAAAGGCTGCAATTCCTACATGAATAATCTGATATGGACATAAACACCCTAAAACTAACCTCATATTCATTGTTTTATTTTAAATCCAGTGTGCTAGAGTACAGGGCCAAAACAACAAAAGAATTGTGTTACTGTCCAAATGCTTACGCACTGCACTGTATGTCATAATTATGGCAGCATTATGGTATGCTCAACTCTCAGGTCATAACGGTGACACAGAGGGTTATAGGTTGATATTAATGAAGTTTTTCACTAGTAAGGGAAGGAGGAGCGTCAGTGCTACAAAAGTATAAGCTATCCTCATGCTCATTAATAATAAGAGGAATTAGGCTAATTGCCTATAGCCTAGCAATAAGACCTAATAGGTCTAGACCTACATACTGTATGGTTGCTGATGTTTAACCAAATGTAAAACTTCTGTGAGCTCAGCAGCACCGACTCGGCCATTAAAAGCCTCATCTGGCTTGAGATGAACCGCCTGGAGCAGAGCATCTGACTGAAATAGAATTTTTTTTCTGCTAGCTTTGTGCCGTTTTCCGCTGCCATGATGTTTCATGACTGCTTCCCTGCCATGGGATACTCTGCATATTTTACAGTAAGCCTTAGCGTTGCGCTCGTGAGAAGCACTGGTCCAGCTGTGTGCTTACACCCGTTCAGTTCTGTGCCTGCAAATGCTTTTGGGATTTTTCCCCTGGTCCTCCTGCTCTTTCGGATTCTCCTCTCCTCTCCACACTCCTCTGCACCCCCTGCCCCCCCCATCCACCATCATACATTTAATTTAAATGTCCCTCCTAAAAGCATTTCATAGTCATCATCGCCATGTGCCTCATGTAGTTTTTTTTATTTAAAAAAATGTCATACAACTTTCTTTAAAGCACGCCAGTCCAGTAGCCTAGTCCACACACCTTCAGGAAATTTTACCGGACAGGCTGCTCTTTATAGGCTACACAACAAGAAATGAAAAGGTTTTCATTTTTTTATTTTCTGCAAATGGAAACTTGGGGTTCATTGCAATAATTATCAGGACAAACTGCGTCCCTTCGTTAGGACACAGGACAAAAAAAAACAAAACGCAGCTCTCCTGATCTCCCAGGATATCAGGTCCCCCTCCTGACTGTTGCAACACAGTTCATTATCTTTCACAGTTGATTATATTTCAAGCGTGTCAGGAGACCAATACTGTAAGGAAAAAAAAAACAGGAAAGTTCCTCCCTGAATTAGGTTTCACTGGCAAAAAGCAAAAAATCTTCACATCCATCCAAAGAGCAGAGCTTCATTCACTTCACAGCCACCCAAAAGACAGCAGAGCTTCAGCTGCTGTCCTGGCTGCAGTCCACTCTGGCTTTGGAGTCTGTGGACACATTCAGATGCATTATTCAACCCTGCTTAAATAATTCATAATAGCTGTGTTTTTGATATACATGTCGGTTTTGGAAGTACTTTCCACAATTGTTAAGGTAAAGAAATAAAAAGATTTTCTCATTAGAGTTTACCAAACGCACCTTATCAAATACACATATGCTAATTATTGCGTTGTTCTCCATTCTCACAGAGTAACTACTCTACCACCCAGAAGGTTCTGTATTAAGATAACAGCAAACCCAGCTGGGACTTAAACTGTCAACAAAACAAGGTTCACTGAAGCACTCAGACGTTTGTCTCTGTAATGGTAGAGGGGTTCCTCAAAAGCGAAATCGTACTCCACATGTAGAAATGTCCCTGTGAGTGGGGTCAAAAAAATTCTGGGAATTTTCAAGGGGAATATTGGGATTTGTGGGGGGGGGGCAGGAGTTTTAGCAGTTTTTTTTCTTCTGATTCAACAACAACAACAACAACAACAATAAATAAATAAGTACTTTTATCTTGTAGCAAATTGAAGTATGTATACTGTAATGTATGTAAACAGTTGTTACACGGTGCCAAAGGCTATTATGGATGGGGTGCATAATATATTCTTGAATGTCAAGGGAGGTCAATTTAGTTAATCTTCAGATTTTGATAAATGTAATATAAAACAGTGAATAATAGATTATACTCTATGTTACGACATAAATGACATGTCTTGCGCAGATTTTCAAGCGAAGTCATATATATATATACACACACACTCACTGGCCACTTCATTAGGTGACAGGAGTGGCACCCGGTGTGGTCTTCTGCTGCTGTAGCCCATCTGCTTCAAGGTTTGACGTGGTGTGCGTTCAGAGATGCTCTTCTGCATACCTCGGTTGTAACGAGTGGTTATTTGAGTTACTGTTGCCTTTCTATCAGCTCGAACCAGTCTGGCCATTCTCCTCTGACCTCTGCCATCAACAAGGCATTTTCGCCCAGAGAACTGCCACTCACTGGATATTTTCTCTTTTTCAAACCATTCTCTGTAAACCCTTTTGTTGTGCGTGAAAATCTCAGGAGATCAGCAGTTTCTGAAATACTCAAACCAGCCGGTCTGGCACCAACAACCATGCCACATTCAAAGTCACTTAAATCACCTTTCTTCCCTGTTCTGATGCTTGGTTTGGTTGTCTTGACCATGTCTACATACCTAAATGCATTCAGTTGCTGCCACGTGATTGACTGATTAGATATTTGTATTAACGGGTGCAGTTTGCAGTTGAACAGGTATACCTAATCAAGTGGCTGGTGAGTGTATGTGTGTGTGTGTGTGTGTGTGTATATATATATATATATATATATGTGTGTGTGTGTGTATATATATATACCCTGATACAATAAGTGTCCTCTCCTATTCCTACTTCAGCTTTGGAAGTGAGTATAATTATGGATTTTTGGGGTAATTCATCAGTGACTGCTGAATTCACGTTGAACAGTGCTGGGAAATTAGATTTTCGAAAAGCCCTTTGGAAATCACATAATTTGATTATGATTATGGAAATTATGAAACGGATTTGAATAAAAATCATTGAATCAGTTTTCTGAAGGAAAAGGGCTTTGTGTTTGACACAGTTGACAAGCTGTCCCAGAGATTTACAAAAGGCACTCAACCAGTAAGAGAGGATAACCTACAAGAACTCCAGGGCTGCATTTTCATTTGGTAGTTTTTCAGTGGAGAGACAATCTGCCAGTATTTGCCACTTAAACGTCTGAGCGCAAATATACTGAGATGTTGTTTATTCCCCTTTTACCAGAATGTATGCTATGCTGTTAAATGTAATGTCTAAAAAGGTAAAAGGCACCACTTGAAACATTAGATTTGATGATTGGCGAGAGAGATAGAAATGGCGTTTGGAACGTGTGCTTGGAAACCCAATTTTGCTGTTTGGGTGCACTCTGAACAGTTTTTATATTGCAGAAAAAGGTTTATTTTTTTATTTATTTATTTATTTATTTATTTTTACCCTGGTTCAGGAAGTTCAGTGCTGACTTGAAACATAAATTTTGTTATATGAAGCTGTAGTGTTCAGATAATGTGCATAAAGTGTAAACCCCATTACTGTTTTTAATAAGAATAGCATCCTGTGTGGCAATTTAAGTGTTTTGAAAGAATATTCATTACTCATGAATATGCAAATTGTGACACATCTTACCATTAATGTTTGCTCTGACAGCCAAAAAGTTTCAAAACCCTAAACAATATCTGTTTTTTCAATAAACTCAAAATGTGTGTGTGTGTACTGTATGTTTGTGTGTGTGCGCGTGTGTATACATGCATGCGTGTGCGTGTGAACGTGTGTGTGTATGAGCGTGTGTGTGCGTGCGTGTGTGTGTGTGTGTGTGTGTGTGTGTGTCTCAATTCCCCTGAATTGTTGGTAGCTTAGTTGTCACCGCTTCTTGGGATTTGAAAACATTTTGCTTTAACAGTGTACCATGACAAGCTGTTATTAACACAGCTTGTGTTGATGTATCTGCAGGAGAATTAAAAAGATAAGGAAGAATTTCACTATAACAGAGAGGTCAGAGAGTACTGAAGTTGATGTTTTTAATTACTTCTGTGGAAATCCCTGAATCTCTGAAACAGCACAGACAGCTTGGTCCTTCCAGGCTGTCTGTGCTATTTGGGAACCAAGCAAGCTCCACCATATCGTAATCTCTAAGCCAATATATACAAAATTGCTGTTCAAATATGCTATTCATTGTTTTAATTTTATGTTCGGAAGAATTAATGGAGTTTGCTTCAGAGTAAAATGGACTCCATGTTAAGGTTGAGGTTTGTAGCAATACTGCAAGTATGAAAGTTTCAGAGCAGATCTACACTCATAACCCCTGGAGGCTCAAGGCCTGTCTCTCTGGATTTAACTGAAGGGTATTTCAGAGGATTAAAAATATTCTGCACAAGAGTATATTCATTATGCTAATACTGTACATGTTTACATTTAATTGATTGACTCTCCTTTAAATGCGGTAAGGATTTGGACTTTCTCGCAGGGAGAAAAACAAGTTTATCTGACTGCATGCATTTTTAAAACCTGACTGCATTAATTTTTAAAAACTGGAATGTTTAGGAAATTTTGTTAGTGGGGGGGGGGGGGGGGGGGGAGATGCTGTGGAAGCTGATGTGTGTGGAACCTTTGGTGCCTTCCCGGATCTCGGAGCCCTGGGCAGTGTCCTGCACCCCCTCTGGCTTTGTCGCAGATGTCTGGGGACATCTTTTTTTCTGGCTTACAAGAAACTCGGAGGTCCTGGGACTTGTAACCCGTCTCTGCTCAGAGGATTTGTGACTCAATTCCAAAATCTCAGAGGTCTTCAGACTTGATATCTGAATCAGTACTCAGAGATCTTGTGACTTAAATTCTACTCCTGAAACTCAGAGGTCTAGGGACTTGTACCCAGCACTGAGTGAGGCGAGTGGACCCTGACTCAAATATACATACCTCCATACCTGGGACACCGTCATACTTTAGGACCAAGGCACCAGTATTCGTGGGCTCTCATAAGCCGAGTTTAAAGTATTTGTGGAACTGTGGAGTGGGAAAGGAAGATGTAGGTGAGGTGAAATCAAGATGATTTATTAATGAACATAATCACCATAATCTGTAACTTCTTATGGGTCCCACACAGGCAAGAATGCCACTGTCTGCATTTATTTACTGTTGTTAGCCCATAGCTGCTAATAAAAAATATATTCTATGTTTATTTTTACGTTCATTGTGGTGACATTATGCGTTTTAATTTCTATCTGCGAATGAGGCATGATGCACTGCATTGTCCCTACTTTACTTTTCTACTTTAGTAGATTCCAACTATTTGTTGGTCCTTCCAGTTTTGTATCACCTGGAAATTGAACTAATGTACTTTCAGTGACCCTGTTAAGGTCATTGATATACGCAGATTGGGGTCTAAACTATACATAGATTAGGGTCTGATCTATGTATAGATTTGGGTCTCAACGGGACTTTTAATTTTCCCAGGGACATTCCCTTTGATGTTTGGTGAGGGGAGAGGGACAGAGAGAACAGGCAGCATTCTTATTTGGTATGAACATAATGTTGTATGGACCCTGAACAAGTTTGCCCGATCCAATTATATTGAAGATCAAGTCTTGCACAGTACACAGTTCTGCCCAAATAAGGTATGGTCAGGAACAGGGCTGTTAAAACCTCGCCTATCGCCAAGAGAACCCCCCTCCCTGTCCTCCAGAAAGAGAGAAACTACTTACTATACTTTTACTATAAGGCTATCTCCCTTGCAATAAATGGGATTGCCAGACAGGCCCAATGTTTATGCAGCATGCATCAGAGAGCTCTGATGACCCGCGTCCTGATGGCCGTGGCCCTGTTAGGTGTCTATGCAGCTGCGGTTTACAGCCTGCAGTATTTATGACTCAGTCAGTGTACGGCGGTGGAATCTGGATGAAAGGCTGGCGTCACTTTCATCCAAATTCAAAGATGCAACGTGGTGGTTATAACTGTCAAAATCGCACCTTGCAATGCCAAAAAACATATCTCCACATTGGCTATCTATTTTATGGTTTTTGTATGGTTTTGTATTGGTGTGGTTTATGTTATACTTGGACAAGCTAATGAAATGGAGCTTTGTAGTGATACAAGTGAAGATTTGCACTGATTTCTTTATTGGTTTTATGCAGAAAAGGACTTGAGCACATTTAAAGAGCACTGCAAAGCATAGCAATATCTCTGAAGTATGAAATCGGCTGTTCAAGGACTTCAAAGTTAAAGGTTAAGGAATTGTGCTGTACATGTTTGGAACTTGTTCAGACTGTCCTAAGTCTTTTGCATGTGCATCAGTATGAAAATAATGCATGAAATTTTGGTGGGTTACAGTTGCTGGATGATAAAAACTGGTTTGTATTTTAACATTCAGAATAGTACGGTCTGCAATCTACTGTGACCGTGTCAGTGATGACCGTGGCGGGGCAGTGCACAATCGGGCGTAGCATCACCCAGGGATGGAGGAATCACTGTATCTCATTAATCACCGGCGCCCCCTGCTGGTGAACCTGGTGCGTACAGCCTGCTTGCTCAAGTTGCACATGAAGTGTCTTCCTCTGACTCATGTCTGTTTGAGCTTGTGGGATGTGGTGCGAAAAGCCATAGTTCTGGGGGGGGGGGGGGGGGGGGTGGGGGTTCAAGTGCCAGTTGTGCTTATACTCTTTTTGAAATGTGTGTAGTTCCACAGGGGTATTTGCATATCGTATACTTACTGCAACGGGCAGGTGCTTCATTTGCAATGCTAAACCTCGGCTAAAAGTTAAGAGGATAATGCTGTTTGTGCTCATCATATCAGCCATGACACAGACAATTTTCAGAGGCCTGCATGTCAGATTTATGGCAAAGCTTTTCAACCTGTCTCCTAGTGCAGCTTGATCTGGATCCTGAACTGCACACCTACTCCAGCAAGTCAAACAATTCTCTCTCTCTGTCTGTTTCCCTCTCTCTCTCTCTCTCTCTCTCTCTCTCTCTCTCTCTTTCTCTCTCTCTCTGTCTCTCTGTCTATCTCTGTGAGTGTTTGTACATATGTCCGTATATCATATCACAGACAAAACTGGTAACTTAAAAAAAATCTATTGTTTTTAATGAGAATTTTAATCTGTATTGCTAGTTCATTGCACCATACTACACCAACACATCAACCGGTGATGGCAAAAAAAACAAGCGCAAAGAAGTCATTTCAAAGGAGCGCCGTTTGTCAAGGTGCTAATTATTCGGGGAGGCTGAGTCGATGAGGTGAGAATGGATGTTGATGAAGGGGCGTGGCTGTGGTGGGGTGGAGCAGCCCAGCCCCTGTCAGACACGATAAAGCGAAGGTCAACGTATGTGGAGCAAACAGCTGCACGCTCCCAAAAGATTTGAACTGCACATCTGCAGGACGGGGCTTTGCGTACCAGCATAAGGGACTCAGGAAGGCTGGTGCTCGAAGGCAGCAGAAAGAAGCTGAAGAACGGAAGTCTATTGACTGCAGTGTCCTTAAAATATGTCAAGCACATAAATGAACACAAAATGGCGGTGATTGAACAGGCTCGTTCATTCTGCCACAACAAGTATTTACAGGGAGCTTTGCTGCTACAAAGTGTTTATTTATTTATTTTGTTGCCTTCGCTGAGCTGTAATAAAATGCAATCTGTGCGCTCGAATGTTGGACCGAACCAGCCAATCAACCGCTGATTTGTGGCCAATCCCTTTTAAGAGACGCAATGTCCCAGAAATTGGGGGATTGTTTGTTCAGCTTGTGCGAATTGGAGACGCAGCGACCAGTCGTATTGTATTGCCTGCAGAATTGGTAACTTACTACAATTTTGTAGTCTTTTTTTTAAAGCATCTGTTTAATGCCTTTTCCAATATTTAGAATGTCCAGTCGTATTATCATCATTGCTGCAACCTCCACTGTCGATTTTGGAGGGAGCAGATGAACCTGTGGCCTCCTCGACAGAGCAGCTCTTACCCCAGCTGCAAACACTGTGTTGGGGACTTCAGCTAATTCACCTGGCCTGGGGATTTTGAGTCAGCTGGTTCAGCTGCTGCTAATGGTCTTCACAGTTATGCGAGCATGCAAGAAAAACCCAAAAAAAAACAGTTCAGCGTTTGGTGAACCGAGGTGCAGTAGGTATGTTTTTCACCCAGGGGCTGAAGACAGGCAGTGACTCGGTATATGTCTATGCTTTTTACAGAGAGACTGTCAAAAAGATGCTTTATAGAGGAAACAGGAAGGAAAACAGGGCAGCAACAACAAAACAAAAAAAAACTCCCCAGTGGGAAGACAAAAACACAAACGGTGGAGAGAGAAAATGCCCCAATGGGAAGAAATCTCGGGGGGAACCTGTGGTGGAGGAGCCCATCCTCTGTGGCCAGCCCGTTGTAATAGCAAAGAATGGTAACAGGAGTTTAATGACGTATCTATCAGAGATAAAGATCTAATGGGTTCGGCAGGTGGCAGTCTGAGGTATTAAACTGGCAGGTAAAATATAGTCCAGGTGAATAAATGCACGTTAATATGAAGCTCAGAAGGGTGGGGGGGATGCATCTAGGCCTCCTGGTTGCATCATGGTGTGGGCTTGAACCAGGATAAGAGGGCCCTGTTCCTCTTACCACATGCAAGCACTGGGGCTTTCTCACTACTGGTCAGTTGACTATGGGCTACTGTTAGCATACTGCTCTCCTTCTGTTACCTTCTAGTCCCTTCTTCGCAGGTCTCTTCTGACATAATCTTTTTGGAAATGGTTGAATTTTATACTATTGGTAGTTTTTATAAAAAACCATTTGCACTACATAAAAATTAGGGCTAGAAGCAAATATGCCAAATCATAAAAATCATCATTTTCTTTTTGTATTTTCTGATGATCATTTTTTATTATAAAATCAAAACTCTAAAAAAATAGAAGCATGTACATGCACTTGAAATTTACATCTGTCTGTTTAACCGTCTCAGAGTGTTTGTGTATCCTTGTTTAGATGTATGAATGCGTGTACTTTTGAAATATTTATACGGCTTGTTTTCATCAGAGCTGAAGGTGATGGACCGTATCTTAACGTATTTCAATTGCCCGACTGTCTTTTCCTCCTTAAATATATTTCTGTTTGCGGTTTCAATGTTTTTGTTTTACTTCTAATAAATCATTCATGGAAGATCCACAGATGAAGTCAAATTGCCAAACAAAAATATATATATATATATATATATATATATATATTTTCCCGTGAAGCCGGAGCATAAATCATTCATGACATCTCTGTTCTCAGCCGGCGCTCAGCGAGATGTGTTGTTTCTGAAGAGAAAACGAAAATCACGCTGCAGGTATTATTAGAGGTTCACTGCCATTAACCGGGCTGATGACAGAACGCTTTTCTTCACAGCTACCGTGTCAGATGAAAGCAGAAGTAACGATGCTTACAAACAAACGTGTCTTTCCGCTTCAAGGTTGAATTTCGAGCGGTTTTTAAGGCTTCAGTATTTTTGAATGCTTGATCTGATCTGGAGTTATGCTGGGGAACAACGTAGAAACGTATAGCACCAAAATAAGTACGATGGCCAGACACTGTATTACGTTGGAACATTTAGTACATGTTCATACACCGGGGGACTTCCACACACATAAGCCATTTATACAGCAGGATATTCACTAAGGTAATTCAGGGTAAGTACCTAGCTCAAGGGTGCAACAGCAGTGCTTCAGCTGAGAATCGAACCTGCAGCCCCTAAGTGACGCATAACCTTCACGCAATGCTGCTTCAGAACAATTTTGACCCCCAGCAGGACTCCTCAACCACACACTTGCCTTTGAAGTACATCTCATCATTATCTTGTACATGATCGTTGACGTCAGGATGTCAGGTTGCTACTACTCATCTTGCCGTGCCGATTATTCCACTGATCATTGCGAAGCAAGCAAATCTCATTAGGGGTGATGTCCCCTTTAAAGGTACGGGTCTTCAGGGTAAATTAGGTGCTGCTTATTTGATCAAAAAAGCCAATGGAGTGTTTAATATTAGAAACTGTCTCTCTAACCTGAGAGCAGCTCATGGTGCTGGCTTTGGGGATCTAGGATCAGAATGTACATTAAACATGCAGGAATTACTATGATCTTAAATCACAGAATGGTCTGCTCGGGGTTTCGCGGTGCATGGAGTGCTTAGCTACTGTTCTGCACTCTACAGACATCTCTGTGCTGTCATGTGATTCCTATCCTGGGGGAATGAATGTCCCATGGTCTGGTATCTGTTAAGGCTCTGTTCCAGTGTGTAGATGGGCCCCACGGTCTGGTATCTGCTAAGGCTCTGTTCCAATGTGTGGGTATGGGCCCCGTGGTCTGGTATCTGCTAAGGCTCTGTTCCAGTGTGTGGGTATGGGCCCCATGGTCTGGTATCTGCTAAGGCTCTGTTCCAGTGTGTGGGTATGGGCCCCATGGTCTGGTATCTGTTAAGGCTCTGTTCCAGTGTGGACATGGGCCCCATGATCTGGTATCTGTTAAGGCTCTGTTCCAGTGTGGGCATGGGCCCTATGGTCTGGTATCTGTTAAGGCTGTTCTCCAGTGTGTGGATGGGTCCCATGGTCTGGTATCTGTTAAGACTCTGTTCCAGTGTGTAGATGGGCCCCACTGTCTGGTATCTGCTAAGGCACTGTACCAGTTTGTGGGTGTGCTGTTTATAATACTGCTGTCACTTTTTGCTCAATGAAATATGCATATTTCTGTAACTTCTGTGTACACACATACACACACCTTCCTTGTACATTCCATTACAGATTTGTCATGTCTTCTTTCACTGTTGTGCGATAAGGGTGCCTGTCACCCACTGGGAAATTTGACCTTGTGGCACAAGAGCTTAACTTATGGCTGCAGGAGGAAGGTAAAATATGCGATATGCAATGTGGTGCGTGGATGTGTGCAGAATCTTGAATCAGTTGTGTGGTCCAACTCTCCGCGGTCTTTATCGGGGACTTTTCCCAGCTGGCCCTGCAGCAGAATTTAGCTGATCTCCCTGGGAAGGAAGAGTACCTCTGAAGGGAGACGACGCTTTTCTTCATAGGTCCGAACCGTGGAAGCGCTTACGCTGCAGTTTTACACAGACAGTGCAAAAAGAATGCAGACCCTTTCTCCTCCCTGTTCCAGCCAGACAGTCGTTTTCAAGGCACTGTTAGCAACAAATCGTGCTTGTCAGATCGCAGTACCAGACTAACTCTGTTGCACTGTACGCTTGAAAAAAAAAAAACAAAGTTCCTTTTTCAGTCATTACATCGCATAACATAGTTTCTGTTGCCAAAGAAATGTAACGTACTGTTTCGACACGGAAGCTCTTGATTCATTTTTGAGGAGGAAGGACAGTAACAGAAGGTACTACGTTTGTTCCAAGCCGGTGGTTTTATCTGTAAAGACAACCGTGCCGGAACGAGCCCGTCTCTGTCAACCGTTCAGCCATGTTTTGATGAGTGGGAGCTCACTGCGCTTTCAGTCAGGGCTCAGATGATGCTGTCCGTGCCGCCAGCTGTGCCTTTGAAATTCCTGCGGTGGCTTGGTCCGGCTTGTTTTATAGGTTCTTTGAAATTACCATCTGCTTAAGACTGTAAAACGAGCTAAACTGGTTCAATTAGGGAAATTAGATTAATTTATTAATTTAGGGCAGGGAATGAAAGTGGGTCTTCCTCGGTCCCTCGAGAACTGGGAACGAGCAGCCGAAGCCATTAAAGCGAGATAAAATATTTTCTCCGTAATTTCTAAAAACTCTCGCTCCCCCCCGGGTCGTCCGGGCCAAATGTATTAATGCGAGATTAAATTAAATGGATTATGAAATATGCATCATGCCGCATTCTCTCCTTGCCCTTTTTATGACAAAGACAGCCTGATGAAAGGGAAACGCTGAGCCACCCCCCCCCCCCCCCCCCCCCATTAGCGGGAAGCAAATACGGGCCTATCGCTAACCCTTTCAGGAGCGCTTTGAGTTTTGACTTGGAATCTGTGCCCTCCCAATCAAAACCCAGAAGGTGGGTGTTCGTATTCACAAATCCCACCTGAAATCTTTTCAATCCGCGATCGCTACGGGCAACGGAACATCCCACGCAGAATTAATCTGCGAAGTGCATCCACTGCCGTAGTCGTTAATTATTAAACCGCCGTGTCGAACTTGGCGAAATCGTGATTCGCCGTGCGTTTAAGGATTATTCGCAAACGTGACCATGTTGCCGTTCTCGGTCATGCTACAAGCCTCTTTGTGCTCGTTATACAATACCTTCCTTACATTTTTATACGCATTATTTTTGTCAACAAGATATCAAAGGATTTTCTATTAAAAACATGCAGCATGTTCTGTAAAAAAAAAAAACTTCAAAGATGATTAAAAAACCACCAAAAGCCTGTTAATGATGTTATTCATTGAGGTTTTAAATCCCCAGAGCCAGAGATACTATTTTGTAGTGGGAATCTCACAGATACGATGTTAAGATGTTAAGAATATCTAATGTGCGCACATCAGTGTTAAATCAACTCAAGTGTTTAAATGAATCTCTTATGGATCAAACATACTCCATTAGAAGTACTCTGTAAGAGTGGATTTTACACTGAAAACCAACATGTGCTCAGTTTGCACTTTGAGTCCAGATACCGACCACTAATCTATATTTTCCTGCCTTTATTCTTGCCATAATTCTAAAATGATGTCTGGAATTCCTGTGAAAATGATGAATGATAATGATCGAGATGAGCAAACTATTATAGCCTACGACATAAATTCACAGAGAGGTAGAAATGGCGTGATCATATCTTGAAGGTAAAATGATGTGTGGTGCATCAATATCTCACGCTTACATGCAAATGTCCGTGCGGAGAGCCGCTGGAAAACCATTATCATGCGCAATAAGTCATATTCCATATTCAATAAATCGGCACGCGTGCGCTGAAGTGCGTATGCGATTAAAGCACGGGCTACTGAATTAGGCTTAACGCCTGGGGGCAGGTGTGCGGTCTAAGATCGCGGAAGACTGAGCGGCGAGGAAGACGACGAGCGGATATCCACTCCCGTGTTCTTCGCAGCGCAACTAAATTGCGGGAGCGATAATTTAATGATAACGATAAAACTGTAACCGTGATGCAGCGCACCAGACGAAGATTTTTCGATCGAAAATCTGCAAAGACTCAAGTTTCCCTAGCAGTGTGACCTGAGGTAGCCTTCCGGGAGACCGCGTCGGTATCAGCTGGTGGTTTGAACAGAAGGCTGCTCTCGCTAATGCGCCTTCAGCCCTCTGTAATCCGATGCAGACCCAAGCAGAAGGGAGCAGTTGGCTGTGCGGCGGGGGGCTGCCAATTCAGAACTGTGGCTGCGCGGCTTCGCTAACTTCACTTTAATATAGTTTAGATATACTCCCAGTTCAAACGGTGACATTAGCTGACTGGCTCCCAAACTTTTTAGGTCAGCCCCCCCCCCCTTTGGAAATAGGAATGTTTGAAAGACAACTTGAATGCTTTTTTTTTTTTTTGGTTTTTTAATGGACACCCCCCCCCCCGTTTCTCTGTGCTCCCCACCGTGGCAACCTCTGCACTAACCCTTGCACAATATCTTCGTTGTATAAACAGCTGGTAATAGAAATAATGTACATTATATTGCAAGTAATACTTGTAAGTATCTGGAAGTAATAATATTTTTATGCAGATCAAAAGCTGTATCTGTACATTTAGTGATTGCCTCTAGCCTCAGCAAATCTGAACGAAAGTAAGTGTAGATACATTGGCGTATAAAGATATTCAAACCCTTGCAGTTTTCACATCTGTGGAGAGCGCAGGCTATTGCTGACTCATTTCTCAACTCGAACCGTGTCTACTTAATCATATTTCTGTTTTATAGCCTTAATGTATTCATAACTGTCCACTCTCGTTCTCTTCCTCTCCTCCTCCGCTGATGTGTGGTGAGCGTTCTGGCACAAAATGGCTGCCGTGCATCACCCAGGTGGGTGCTGTATGTTCGAGGTTGGAGAAATCAGTTTCCCCTCATCACTGTAAAAAAGAGCACTATATAAATGTAAGGAATTCTTCTTCTTATGATTATGATGATTATTATTGTTGTTGTTGTTGCTGTTTTTGTTATTATTATTATTATTATTATTATAACCTTATAATCTTAGTTATATTTGATATATATGAAATATGGATGAACCCTTGAAATTGTTCTAGATTTCAGTGTTTTTCATTGTACAGCACTTTGGTCAACTTCTGTTGTTTTTAAATGTAAATAAACTTGACTTGACTAGACCATGATGACACAAAGGAAGAAAAAAAAACATCGGTGTTGCTCTGCCCCTTTTGCGGTTTCTTGCAGGACCAGTTTCCCAGTCCAGGCAAACAGAAACCTGACGGTACATCTGTTTGTCTCTTTTTCCTGCCACCTGCTCTGCCTGCGCCAACTAGGCACAGGGTTTCTGGGTAAAAAAGCTATCTGCTCACGCCCGGCGCACTTCCTTTTCAGCCCGAGCCCTTAAACAGGCTTCATATTTAAATGCCAGTCCCCGCCCCCCTTCTGTGATTGACACGTGGCGTGATTAATGCCTCCCTCCGAGGGGTCGCGATAAGTGGTCCGGCTACACTATCTGCGCGGGCCAGGCCTAAACAGTCAGTCAGAGTGCCAGGGAAATAATGCGTTTATTGCCGGCTGACTGATGTATAGAAATATTATCTGTTCCTGCTGCTGGCTGGAGATAGGGCCCCGGCAGACTGCGCTCCCGTGGAGATATATGAAACATATCACCTGTGGTGGAGATAATCCTCTCCGGGATTAAGCCTGATTTCTCTCCGTGTGAGGCGTAATGCCTGCTACATATCCATATTAGCAAAAAATTATGCGGGAGGAAACTGTGTGGATGAACGAAATAAATAAATAAATAAATAAATAAATATGGCGAGATTTGACCTTGTGGAAAATGATCGACATCATGGTGAACGGTAGTTTTTATAAAGACCAGTACTACTCTTTGTGTGATTGCAACTTTTAAAGTGTTTTAAATCTCCTAAAGTGGTGTTTGTAGCACAAAGTTGAAAGAGATTCTGACCATCCTTCAGTTCATTGAGAAAATCTCAGTGGGGTTTTGAAAAATGATAAAATGTCAACATTTCGGTGATCGTAGAAGTGGTGTTTTGACACACTTTATTTTAACAATAAGGCTTGGAGAATACTTTTCCATCTGAATTGATGAATTACTGTCTTTCACTTTCACTTTGCAGTTTTTCTCCATTCATAAGAAACAGACAGTCACAATCTACGAGCACTTAACTTTTTTCTGTTAGATAATTATAAAATGAAACATCGTTCTTATTTATTGTTCTGTATTTTATAGTAATATATTTGAATTAAATTAATAAGAGGGCTGTAATAGACCTCATTTCATAACTCTCTTATGTTCATAAGAAACCATTTTTATTCAACTGTGAAGTCGGTTGGAAGAGGTCGGTTGAGGAGGTTTCAGCTAAAGACAAAAGATCTTCAAGGCTCCTGTATTTTTATAACCCAAATACTGTCAAAAAGCTGTGTTTCGTTTACTTGCCTTTCAGATGTTGAGGTCTGGGAATTTGTTCAGAAGCTCCTTTGGGTCTTGGAAGCATTCAGACTCCTCTCTCTGTGTGGCTGGCCTCCCATACTGTGAATGCTGTGAGGTGATATCTTTTCAACTTAAGGCCAGGCTTGTCTGTTTCTTTGCAGTTGGACTGTAATACCCCTACCTCCAGAACAGACCAGCAGCATTGCACTACCGCCCTGCTAGGCTCATGCAGTCCACCTGGGAATAAAAGAACGCTTTCCAGTCCCGTTGCATTTTCGCCCAAAAGAAGTGAAGGTTGAAGGCAAGTTCAGGGGCTGCCGAGTGACTCATCCAGTCGTAGTCACGCTGAATCTGAATCACTCCTCACGGCCAATGAATCACCCTCCAGTCATACAGGCCCAGGGGAACATTCCTATTGCTTTTGCTCTGTTTGGGCGGATGACTCCATTGAGCTTGCGCATCATGGATTCAACGCTCAAAGGCTTTTTATATGAATCGCATTTGAGTAATTATCATGACAACCTCATCATTACAAATATGGAATCACTCCACCATCCCTGTTCTACTTCAGTTTAATAAAGTCAAACTGCATGGAACACACAGTCTGGTATCAGCTAAGGCACTGCTCCAGTGTGTGAATGGGCCCCATGGTGTGGTATCTGTTAAGGCAATGTTCCAGAGTGTGGATAGGAATTGGAGGGAGGGATTCAGAACCATGTGTCATCACTCACCAATGATCAAACACACGAGAGTCTGCTTGCTCAAGCTACACTCAAAGTGTCACATGATCTGTGCAAGTTCAGGCCCTACTTGTACATTTAAAAAGAGCTGAAGGAGTTATAAAGTCTTAAATCCCAATATATGTGAAAATGGGTATTGCATTGGGTCAAATCTGTGGAGAGGCCAGGCTTATCTCCAGAAGGAGCAGTAATGAATCCCTGCAAGATGGCTCCCTTTACAGCATAGTCAAATAGACAATACACTAACCCAACAGCATCCTCAGAACCAGTACACTAACCCAACAGCATCCTCAGAGCCAGTACACTTACCCAGCAGCATCCTCAGTGAGGCAATGCACTAACCCAACACCACCCTCAGAGCCAATACACTAACCCAACTGCATCCTCAGAGACACTGAACTAACCCAACATCATCCTCAGAGCTAATACACTAACCCAACATCATCCTCAGAGACATTACATTACATTACAGGCATTTGGCAGACGCTCTTATCCAGAGCGACGTACAACAAAGTGTATAACCATAACCAGGAACAAGTATGTCGAAAACCCTAGAGAGAAGTACCGTTCCAAGTGCAGGGAACAACCGCATAGTTCAACTTGGACCCTGTAGGTTAAACTGATTAACACTAACACAAACGAGAACAGCAACAACGCAGTCTATGCAAAAATACAAGCAGTAGTTAAGACGAGTGCATTAACTAAGTCAACTACGAAACAGCTACCTAGCTACAACCCTAAGCTTACAGTCAATTTAGAGATTACAGGGAGGTAGGGAGGGATGGGGAGAGGTGCAGCCTGAAGAGGTGAGTCTTCAGTTGTCGCTTGAAATGGGTCAGGGTCTCAGCTGTTCTGACCTCCACAGGGAGGTCATTCCACCATCGTGAGGTAGCGGAACGGAGGGGTCTGGCTGGCATGTAGGGTTTGAAGATCTTGTGGAGGTATGCTGGGGCTGATCCCTTGACTGCCTGGTATGCTAGGACCAATGTTTTAAATTTGATGCGAGACAATGCAACCGCATCCTCAGTGACAGTGACCTAACCCAACATCATCCTCAGAGACAATACACTAACCCAACAGCATCCTCAGAGCCAATACACTAACCCAACATCATCCTCAGAGACAATGCACTAACCCAACCGCATCCTCAGAGACAGTGACCTAACCCAACATCATCCTCAGAGACAATGCACTAACCCAACTGCATCATCAGAGACAATCCTCTAACCCAACAGTATTGCAGGTCTTCCTTGAGTCCTTATGTGGAAGGCACATAGCATTTACTAAACGCACATGTGAGTGTATCATATTATATAGAATTATGTTAAAATTAGTGTGGATTTGTTTATCAGACTCACTATTAAATCTGTTAGCTTTTCCTACTCGCAAGTGCAGTAGGCAAAATTAAACTTATATAGAAAAGCTGAACTGTCTGAGGAATAGTGATAAACTGCATATATTGGTCTCAAGGATGTGATTCTGAAAAACCAATTGAAACTGAGTTTATGAATTGAGAAATGAAAATATTGTTCTATGGGGGATTTCTCAATTTATGAATCAGGTTTCAATTTGCTTCCTTAATTGACTTAATAGAAATGGAATTGACCCACCAAACCTGATTAGTCAAATGGAGTCCAGCATATAGGTGTTGATTTGTTCCAGGCACAGACTGATTATCGTGCGCTTGCAAGCAGGGCGTTCCCTGGCCGGTGTGTTTCCGAGCCCCTGGACGGTGCGGGTGTGCCTTTAAACGAGACCCGTGGCTGGTTGCCAGGGAGCCTGGCCTAACGCCCGAGAGGAGGAGGAGAGAGAGAGAGAGAGCCGAGTTTGCATCCCCGTGGGGGCCCGGCTGGTGCCGTTCCATTCGTCTGTAAAGGCAAGGTTATACGGCACCCCGAGGGCGACGCAGGTCCCCGTAATATCTCACCTCTGACACGTGGCAAAATGAGGCATCGCCTCGGAGACAGAATGACTCTTGTGTTCAGACTGTTTGGGTACAATGAGCTTTGAAGGTCAGGATTCAAACCACAACAAAAAAAAAAAAAAGTGCAAACTTGGCAAGATTCAATCAAACCAGCTGTTTGCTTGTGAGAATGAATATTATGCTGATAAAGATGTTATTTATGCAAGCTGCTCTGGAAATACAGGAAAATGGAAAAGGTGAGACCTGAAATTTAAGTGAACTTTGGCTTCTTAAACTCTGCAATGTTGCAGTTACTTTGCAATTATTATTATTATTATTATTATTATTATTATTATTATTATTATTATTATTATTATTATTCAGTATAAGTTTTGCCTGCAGGTTAAAAACCCAAAATCCTAACTGTAGAACTTAAAAAAATAATCAAATTAAAAATTTGTCTGGGAACACAATGTGTTTTCGTTGATTAAGTGGTAATCAGTGTAAAATTATGTTTAAGGATCATTAAAGACTGCGATATATTAGCAGATGCCTCTGTCAAATGCCAAACATCATTACAACATTAACATTTAAGCAAAACAGACCATTCGTCAATGGATGAATGACTGCTTGGACCAGCAGTCATGTAGGGGCTGTTGTATAATTAATATCATTGAATTAACTGCGGATGACCTAACCATTCGCCTCTTTGTACAGCTCCTCAGTTTATCTGATGTATGCAGTGTCCTTTTCGAATGGTCCAATCTTACCTTGCTCTTGTAGGTCAGTGAATCAACACCGTCGTTCTGATTGGCCGGTAAGTGTGCTCAACATGTGTACTCACACGGCTCCACCGTGGTCTGTGATTTGGTGGGAGCCGTCCCAGTGTGCCCTGAGAATGTGTTGCGTCATGGGCAGCACGTGCAGAAACGTGTCCTCAGCCTCATGTTGGCATCACGGGAAGGCGCTGGTCCTTGAGTGTGGTCATTGGGACAAGGTGATAGCAAGCAGCTGAATCTACTGCAGTATGTCTAATCCTTGACATTTTCAACACAATACAGGAATGGGAACCACCTGTAAAGTCATAACAAGATATAGTTAACTGTGAAGTTTTCCATTAGAGAAATGGAGATTTAAGGCATGAGTATTTTATGGGAGAAATTAAAAAAACATGAGAGTAGTGATCTAATTGTACATTAGCTGTAAAAAGGCTAACAGGTTTCTGGGACATACAGGAAAACTACTGAGTATAAATGGAAGGAGGTTATATTAATATTATAAAATGCCCTTTTCAGACCATAACTAGAGTACTGGGTGCTATGTGGAACCATACTGTAAAAGGGATATCCAAGTTCTTGGAAGAAAGTACAAAAAAGGCAACTCAGTTGGTCCCTGGTAGCAAATGTAAAAGTTACAAGGAAGAACTTGAGGTGCTTAATCTTCAGGCTGAGCAAAAGGAGTTTTTTTTGAATGAGTGATGAACCTTGCTGTGCTCATTATGTAGTCCAAAAGAAATGGCTCGCTCACAAGACTGCAAAAAGTCACTTTCAGCTCTCTGTTCTCTTACAGCAGCAGGGGAACAGAATACACAAACGCGAGAGCAAAATGTCTACTTCAGTGTGTGAAGAATCTGTAGGTACATCTGGCTATAAAATAACACAAGAGTTAATCATTAACACCAAGGTTATAGTTAGATCATTTGCATTAATTTACTATACAGGTACATGATTTCATGTACAATATTAATTTGTCTGGAGATTATATGAAATATCTTTGGCTTTACATACAACTTTTAAGTAACTGAGCGTGATGGTATCTGTTTTTATAGCTAATCCTCATGTATTTTTATGTATGTTCTAGATGGGCTGAAAGGCCTGTTCTCCTCAATATGTGTTCTTATGTTCTAGATGGGCTGAATGGCCTGTTCTCCTCAGTATGCACGTTTATGTTCTTATTTAACATACCCAATTATGATTTTAGCACAATAATTGAACGTGTAATGCAGGCATACTCAGACAAGGAACTAAAACTTCAAAACAGAAAACAGGGAACAGGAAACAGGAAGCAAATAATATTTAGGCAAATGAAATCATCTGGATTTAAAGCTTAAAGTCTCTTCTCCATCTGTCCAATAAGATGACGACAAAATAATTCTTGTTTTTTATTGCTTTTAAACTTTTCTTTAGGGTTATAAGTGCCATTTTCATCAGAGGAAGCAGGTTTGATAAGCAGTGATTTTAAAGAAAGCATTTGGCTAATGTTTTGTGGTGTGCACACATCCATTAGCCAGCTCTTTATAAAACAGCCCATTTTTATGTAATGGGTTATCACATTTCTTCCACAACACACATTTCAAAGACAGCACAGCAGCATTAAAAGGCTTTTTATTGTTTGCGTTTGATAATTCACCCATGTTTGAGTGCGCCTACAGCAATGGTATTGTTTTGTATTAAAAATACCACAAATCAAGGCAGTTTTAAGGCACAGGCCAAGGCCTGACTGACTGATAGTTCACCCTTGTAACACTCTGCCTATTAAGAAAGTGTTTACAAATAGTGCATTTATGTGTTAAGTGTAATGATACTGACCAAGAATCGTTGCCTGTTATATTAATAAAATGTTTACAAATAGTGTATTTGTGTTAATTGTAATGATACTGACCAAGAATCGCTACCTATTATATTAAAGTGTTTACAAATAGTGTATGTACGTGTTAATTGTAATGATACTGACCAAGAATTATGAAGTTATGAAATTATGAATTAAAGTGTACAACTTTATTCTTTAGTCTAAGTTTATTTATCTTTGATTTATGTTTTTTTACTTGTTCAAAAAAGGAAACTGAAGTAAATGCTTTAGAAGTACATACTTTTAAAAAAAATGTTTAAAATGTGTACCTACTAGCTGAATAATAATCATGTTTCATCTGTGGTGGGAACTGGAAGTCTCCGGGAACATCTCACTCATATTAAATATTGAATAATTACCCTGGTACCTCCAGGAAAGCACAGACATCCCAGGAGAGGGATAAATTATTCCAAGACTGGCAAATATGTTGTATGGGAAAATCCCTGTTGGCGAAGATAAACCCAACACTTGTGCGCATTTGTAACTCAAAGTTAAATACAAATGCTGAATTCAGGCCTAGATGCCGAAGTGGAATTTTCTTTTTTCTTTTGTTCTTTGAAAACTGTAACCTTGAGATGCCTGTAATTTACACGCACAGGAGAGTCTGACTCACTGATTGGATATATGAATAATTCTGCCTTTCTGTAAAGTTCAGCATTGTGCCTTTGAAACCTGATTTTTTTTTTTTTTGTCCGGTCTTCCATATTAATGTGCTTTCGACTGTATCTATGATGAATCAACTAGCATTCTCGATGTGGTAAACACTTCACATAATTCAGGACTGTATTCAGTTATTATTATTTATTTTGTGTAATCTAAGTCCCTGGCTACTGACATGATACTGCAAATAAAAATGTTATGATAACCTTGATATTATGATAACCCAAATAATAGATTAAACATGGTTACATAAATACATAATGACAGGTGACATTACTATTCTGTTTATTCTCTTTTAATATCCTTAAAATTCTACCAGTTTTGATTCTTTTATTTCACTGTTTTTGTCCATTAATGGTGTGCTAATGCTCACATCGCTTCTTCTGATAGCGCCCCCCAGAGGTAGTGACTGAGCATCAAGGGCAACAAGCCCCGACAACTGCCATTAGGCCAGCTTCTGGCATTGCACCATTTTGGAGAAAAATGAAAGAGAACAGAGGGGATGCTTGTAAAGTGTCATGTTGAGACTTGTGTTTCAATAACTTATTGAGCCCTGTTTTTATGCCGATGGTACTCCAAATGTTCCTAGGTGCCAGTGAAATTGCTCATTTCATCCTGTGCAAACAGAATATCTATTGACTCGTCCCAGATTGGTAGTTTGGAGTGGTTTGGAGTAAGACTATTTGCATCAACGTGGATTGGGTGACACAGGTTATGTCAGGTGTTTCAGATACCTGGGAGAGCTGCAGGACCAGGGACAGCGCCAGCCTCACTTACAGGAGAGCTGCAGGACCAGGGACAGCACCGGACCCACTCACAGGAGAGCTGCAGGACCAGGGACAGCACAGACCCCACTCACAGGAGAGCTGCAGGACCAGGGACAGCGCAGGCCCCACTCACAGGAGAGCTGCAGGACCAGGGACAGCGCCGGCCCCACTCACAGGCAGGGTAGCAGCTGCGGCTAATTGGCAATCATCACTGCTGCTGCCCATTGCTCAGGGTTAAGGGTCTCTAGACGAGCCTGTTTCTGGGGCCTGAGAGGTTTGTAACATGGCTGCTGTGGCAGTTTGTTTTTGCAACCTGCTAGTTCCAGGAAACCAGGAGCCAAAATAATAATAATAATAATAATAATTTTTCCTAATTCCAGATTCCTTTTGATAACTGTGGCTTTTATTTGGGTGTTATCGGAAATTCTCATTTTGTGAACTCGAGGTCTGTGTTCAGTTCTAGCAGACTGGAGTCAAAGGCGGTAAACCAGAAGTTTCCCAGTGTCCAGTCTCACCCGTTTGCCTCCTGAGACAATGTTTCCCCCCAGCACTGTGACACTATATTCACAGAGGTGAATATACTGGGACAGACAAGTGGTCACACACAACTCTTTGCTGAGAGAGGGAGAGATGGACAATCTCTACACTTGTGCTTTTAAATATATGCATAGACAGAACTGAATTTTTCTTCGTTACACCATTACATTATTTTTAGAGTCACTCTCATTTTGCAGGCATAGACCTTATTTTTAAGTAACCAATAACAAACTGTTTCAACATGATTTGCAAATCTACTGTTTGTGTGTGTGTGTGTGTGTGTGTGTTTTCTGTTCCAGACATCTGAGCACACCTACTGTGTAACCATAATAAGTGGGTGCTGCATATAAACTGCACTGTTTCTGCTAGAATACCAAATGATCATGAGTGTTTCATCCTTTGCATGCATAATGTCTTTTTTGGGTGCAACTTGTGTTTCACTACCATTTCATTCTTTACATCAAACACTTGATTTTCCCAGATTGTATTTAGCTGTAGTGCTAAGACATATTATGTTGTCTAATTTGGATCATATTTAGGTTGTCTATGAATGTAAAATGATTCACACTGGTGTAATGCATTGCCTTTTCTGTATCAGAGCTTGATATCGATAAGACCTAACTGCATATGCTACTTTGGCTTTGTTACAGGTTCGGTTGACTGGGATTGTCCCATTGGCTGCAAAGCATCACAAGTGTATCACAAGATGAAACATAATCATGATGGAGAACATGTATGACATAATTTTAAAAGTCTGGTAAGCACAAAAAATTAACAGTTTATAAGCAAGTTTTGCTACTGAAAAGTATAACAGAAATGGGGTAAAAATGCATGGGGAAACTTGATTTAGGTGCCATAAGGTGCCAGCCAAGTGTGTCATTAGAGAGATAGACAGTGATATTACAGAGAAGGAGAGCAGCAGATCTGATTGGCCAGTTTGCGTATGGCCTGTACGCAGTGATATTAAAGGGAAGGAAAGCAGCAGATCTGATTGGCCAGTGTGCATATGGCTTTGATGCATTGATTTTAAAGAGAAGGGAAGCAGCAGATCTAATTGGCCAGTTTGCGTATGGCCTTGACCCAGTGATATTAAAGGGAAGGGAAGCAGCAGTTCTGATTGGCCAGTCTGCATATGGCCTTGACGCTGTGATATTAAAGGGAAGGAAAGCAGCAGATCTGATTGGCCATAACGAAACCAAACCTCCCTCAAACCCACTGGCAATTTATCCCACTGAAACCAACCTCTTTTACAAATGTGCTGTTTTACAATTTTCCAAGTTGAACACGTCTTAATTGACAACGATTACTAATGCCATAAAAAACATAAATAAGTAAATAAATTTAAAAAACCTTACCACTACAGTTTTACACTTGTGCCTTACTGTGAAATTAGAGTCTATTATGGTAACTCATAATTTAATAGCAATGATAGCCTCATAGCAGGTACAAGTAAAATTATTAACAAACTGTAAATTTATTTGTTTTAATACATTTATGATTTTATTAAATAATGTTTGATAACTCATGCTACAACCGTGAAGCAACACAACAAATATAGCCTTAATGTTATGACAAAAGTGAAAATGAAGATTAAATGATTGAAGTATTCATTTGCCTGACTGATCTCACTTAGTAAGTAAGCATTAGTATCGATCCGTGTAAAAGTGCCTTTTATTATATGTTATTATTATTTATCTGTAAGCTAGTTGGCTAGATTTAAACATCATTAATATGTAGCATCGAGTTAAATACTGCACCTTAATTCCTGGGTTGACCTCTGTGGTTCCCAACCTTCAGATATGTACTCAAATATTTGAGTTGGATGTTTGTCATTTCTATTATTATTCTAACACAAGGAAACTTGATGAAACCTAGTGAAGCAAATGCAAACTAGGCCGTTTTCACCATCTGTCTGATCATGAAGTTCTTCGTGCAATAAGTTTTTAATTCTCCTGATTGTGAGGTCAGCTAAAAAGTTTGCTCATATAATCTTCGGAAATGAACACCACTTTTTTGCCGTACACTCAGTACGGATAAAGCGTCTGTGCTTATTCTCATGTGACACATGGCGGTGACTCCGGTCCCGGAGATATGTTTAATTAATCGGGCCGTTCGCTGAAACGGGCGCGGTGTCGCGGTCAGAATTTAATGGCCGCCCTGGGTCCTGGTACCCTTGAGAACGCCGTGGCGCAGACAGGGGCAGGGGTCGCGACCTCTGCACCCCGCGTGGAATTTTTATACGCCCGGAGGAAAAGCGTGCGGGGGGCTGCAGCGAGACAGACAGCTGCCGCGCTCCCTCGGCCTCGAGGCCCCGTTTAAAGTACGCGAGCGCGGCGAGCCGACGCTACAGCGAGCCGCGGCGAGCCGACGCTACAGCGAGCCGCGGCGCAGCTAGCCGACGCTACGGCGAGCCGCGGCGCAGCTAGCCGACGCTACGGCGAGCCGCGGCGCAGCTAGCCGACGCTACGGCGAGCCGCGGCGCAGCTAGCCGACGCTACGGCGAGCCGACGCTACAGCGAGCCGCGGCGCAGCTAGCCGACGCTACGGCGAGCCGCGGCGCAGCTAGCCGACGGTACGGCGAGCCGACGCTACGGCGAGCCGGGGCGCAGCTAGCCGACGCTACGGCGAGCCGCGGCGCAGCTAGCCGACGGTACGGCGAGCCGACGCTACAGCGAGCCGGGGCGCAGCTAGCCGACGCTACGGCGAGCCGCGGCGCAGCTAGCCGACGCTACGGCGAGCCGCGGCGCAGCTAGCCGACGCTACGGCGAGCCGCGGCGCAGCTAGCCGACGCTACGGCGAGCCGACGCTACAGCGAGCCGCGGCGCAGCTAGCCGACGCTACGGCGAGCCGCGGCGCAGCTAGCCGACGCTACGGCGAGCCGCGGCGCAGCTAGCCGACGCTACGGCGAGCCGCGGCGCAGCGCTGAAAGGGAGCCGCGAAACCTGGGAGTTTCTCGCGGCGCGCGTTTACAGCGCTGTGGGCGCGTACGCTTCAGACCTGGGTCAGATACATACTTGTTTTGGATTCAAACACTTTTCTGTGCTCTGTTGATCTTGCCTGGTGTAATTGAGCCTACCAATATGAGCAGAAGGCGGGGTTTGCATTTTTTGAGAGTATTTCATTGGTTCCGATACGCCAGACCAGATCAGTAAAGCGTAGAAAAGTATTTGAATCCAAAACAAATGCGTATTTGACCCAGGTCTGATATGCTTAAAGTGCAGTGGGCCACATACACTCACCGGCCACTTTATTAGGTACACCTGACTATCACTGGGTAGGACCCCCTTCTCCCTCCAGAACAGCCTGAATTCTATGCGGCAGGGATTGAACACGGTGCCTGAACACATTCCTTAGGGGTGTTGGTCCATGCTGACCTGGTAGCATCATGCAGTTCCTGCACATTTCTTGCCCACGCGTTCATGCTGTGAGCCTGCAGTTCCACCTCATCCCAAAGGCCGTCTTTTGGATTGAGATCTGGGGACTGTGCTGGCCATTGGAGTAAACTGGAGTCACTGTCATGTTCGTGTAAACAGTTTCAGATTATGTGGGTTTTGTGGCGCGGGGCAATTTCCTGCTGGAAGTTTCCATTTTAAAAAGGGTGGACGGTGGCCATAAAGGGACACACGTGGTCAACAGTAATACTCAGGTAAGCTGTGGCATCAAAACGATGCTCAGTTGGTATTAAAGGGCCCAGTGTGTGCCAGTAAAACACTCCCCATAAACCCATTGCACCACAACCAGCAGCCTGCACTGCTGACACAAGGATCCATCGATTCATTCTGTTTGCATCAATTTTGACCCAACCATCTGCATGTCACTGCGGAAATCCAGATTCCCTGGACCAAGAGTCGTTTCTCCAATCTTCAATCGTCCAGTTTAGGTGATCACACGCCCACTGTAGCACTGTACAGGTCTAAAAGATGCTGTAGAGCTGTACAGGCATAATAACGTACAGGTATAATGATAGTGTAGAGCTGTACAGGCATAATAATGTACAGGTACAATGATACTGTAGAGCTGTACAGGCATAAGGATACTGTATAGCTGTACAGGTACAGTTATGGACAGGTATAATGATATTGTAGAACTGTACAGGTATAATAATGTAATGCACAGGTATAAACATGTTGCAGTTTTAATAATACCATTTAGTTTTTTTTCCACAAAATAATTTTAATAAACATTTATGTTATCACTGTTTTACTACTGCTTCTGTTCATACTTACCATAGTGGGCATTCTTTACACACTGTTTCCTCCAGGTCTGCATTTTTAGAAAGTGTTTGGTAAGATAAATCCCTCACATAATGCAAGAGCAGTTTTAATTCTTTTTGTCTTTTCGCCTAAGAGCGAAGATGGGCAGGACGTAGCGTCTGAGTTAATTTCTCCCGCCGTGCTTCGTCGGAACGGGAGGGCGTGCGCGCGCTTTTGAAAAGAGCTTTGTGCGATTATCTCCCGTCTGAGCCCGAAGTGACGCTCGCGAAAGGGCAGAAGACGGTGCTTTCAAAAAGCCGCTCGCCAGTCGCTCCTCCCTCGTTTCGTTTGTTGCGTTTGAGCGCTTATACTCTCTCCGTCTCTGTTCTTACCGTAACAGGCGTACATGGCGCTTTGCGATACGCGCACGTCGTCGAGTTCACTGCGATTTCGAGACAAAAAAACCCCCGTGCGAGATGTTTTTGAAGCCGGGGGACTCTGCACATTGCTGCGCTGAGAAAAGAGAGATGCAAATGCGGAGATCCGCTGGTTAAACATGGCACATCCTAGGCATGGGATAACGTTCAGTCAGTACACCAACCAATCTTTTCTTTGATGACACCATCAGCGATCTTTTCCTAAACTTATTCAAGCTGTTTACACTTGTTTAGAAAACTCCACATATATTGACCTTCATCTCTAAATGTCATGCGAGCTTGCCTTTAAATGCACATACTGTTCTTTTTTCTACTATTGTTAATTCCTCTTCCTCTTCTGAAATTCATTCATTATGCATTCATAATTTTCAGGGAGATCCTTCTGTTTTTGAGTTGAAAAACTATGTTCTCTATGAAACTATGATATTCCATATTCATTTAGCTTGAAACCCTTTTGTGAGTTGTTGAAACAATGTTATCAAATGGAGACAACAAATTGATCTGTTCATCAGTCATTTTGGGCACATTGTAAGATCTGAACTCCTGCTCACATTTTGACAAACACAATGGTGGAACACAAACCTTCCCTCTCCAATAACCAAACGGATACCAAGAATTCCTTTTTTTTCTAGGAATCAGCAGTTACATATATATGTTTCAAACAACAGCCACGTGTCCCAGCTGCTAATGGGATTTGTAATTAGAGATAATTATGGCTTAGATAAGTGCAGTCAATGCTTTTAACTCTAGTCTGAGTCTCTCATATTTATAGATATTTCATGGATGGATTTTATGGGAAGAAGCCTACTGTGGTTACCTGGTCTTTCTCATACACATTCCAAAGGGTTTGACCTGATTTCATATTGCAGTTTCACACACTTGAGAAACTCCTACACACTGCTTGACACCTTTGTTACACACCAAGACGTGTGTTACGCATAGAACTCGCTGTTTTATTCATCTGGTGTCGGATCACATTTGAGTGCCTGTGTCACGATCCTGCATTTCTATCCACCGCCAACAGAGGGAGACAACATCACACCAAATGAAATGCTTTTCCTGGATTTTCATCAGTGTTGTGAACCACTTCGGTATCTCCAAGGGAAAGAAAAAAAAAACGTTAAATTATGCAAGATAATTCACAATATGAAACTGTTTTAAATACAGCCGGCTACGCGAACCCTAACTGCTTGGTTTTCTTGTGGGAAAGTATCTTGGTTTTACAGTCGTAGTTTATTTCATGCATTTCATAGCACGCTGATTAAAATGAGTAAGAGAACAGGTCCAATAGTGAGTGACGAGCAGATAATTACGGGGGGTTACAAACTGCTGTCATACTCATCCGTCAGAGCTGGGTCATCACTCTTCTCCCATTGGTCAGAGCCTGTCCATCTCTCTGCACCCATTGGTCAGAGCTGGTCCATCTCTCTGCACCCATTGTTCAGAGCTGGTCCATCTCTCTGCACCCATTGGTCAGAGCCTGTCCATCTCTCTGCACCCATTGGTCAGAGCCTGTCCATCTCTCTGCACCCATTGGTCAGAGCCTATCCATCTCTCTGCACCCATTGGTCAGAGCCTGTCCATCTCTCTGCACCCATTTGTCAGAGCCTGTCCATCTCTCTGCACCCATTGCTCAGAGCTGGTCCATCTCTCTGCACCCATTGGTCAGAGCCTGTCCATCTCTCTGCACCCATTGGTCAGAGCTGGTTCATCTCTCTGCACCCATTGGTCAGAGCCTGTCCATCTCTCTGCACCCATTTGTCAGAGCCTGTCCATCTCTCTGCACCCATTTGTCAGAGCCTGTCCATCTCTCTGCACCCATTGGTCAGAGCCGGTCCATCTCTCTGCACCCATTTTTCAGAGCCTGTCCATCTCTCTGCACCCATTGCTCAGAGCTGTTCCATCTCTCTGCACCCATTGGTCAGAGCCTGTCCATCTCTCTGCACCCATTTGTCAGAGCCGGTCCATCTCTCTGCACCCATTGGTCAGAGCTGGTCCATCTCTCTGTACCCATTTGTCAGAGCCGGTCCATCTCTCTGCACCCATTGGTCAGAGCTGGTCCATCTCTCTGCACCCATTTGTCAGAGCCTGTCCATCTCTCTGCACCCATTGGTCAGAGCTGGTCCATCTCTCTGCACCCATTTGTCAGAGCCTGTCCATCTCTCTGCACCCATTGGTCGGAGCTGGTTCATCTCTCTGTACCCATTTGTCAGAGCCGGTCCATCTCCATCCCTGATGCTCTGCTGACAGGCTGGTCTGCTGAAGCAACAGTGTAGCATTAGCAGAAGCACTGAATAATCCTCTCTAAAGTACCCAAATTGCGCATCCACTCCAAACTATGGAGCTTCTCTTCATCTTCAGAGGGAGCTCAATAGAAAGCCCGATCCTGGCAACCCCCTGCCAACCTTCTTATAGGCTTAGAGTAATCATTTCAAGTCAAAAAAAAAAAAAAAAACAGCAAATAAAAAGCAAGCTCTTGGCAATTACCCTGCTTCTAATGCCCCCACCCCTTACACCCCCACACCCCCCAGTTCTGAGAGAGCCCTCTCTTTCACCTCTCCTCGAGTGGGAGAACTACAACGGGGAGGAGGCGCGCTCATCGCCTCCGCGCGTACCTCCAGAACAGAAGAGGATTACAGAATCGTTAATGTTCTTTGCAGATTACAGGCCATTATTTTCGGCGAGGCCAAAGGAAACATCCCCAAAATGACATTAACCCTGCGTGCTCCGCCGGGCCGGGCTTCTGCTTCCAGATAACAAGGGCTTAGCCGAAGCCGCTCCCCCAGCGAGGCGTGCCCACTTATGGAGACCGACCCAAGCAGTTCTAAAGCCTTGCCACGCACTACGCAAGGCCAGGCTTGCCCCGGATATTATGTACAAATATCTGACGGATGAGACCTGTATGCATATAAATAATGTTGATAAATGAGCCCGGTGCAGTTTGCGTGAGTGCGTGTGTGTGTGCGTGTGTGTGTGCGTGTGTGTGTGTGTGCGTGTGTGTGTGTGTGTGTGTGTGTGTGTGTCTGTGTGTGTGTGTGTGTGTGAGTGTGTGTGTGTGTGTGTGCATGTGAGTGTGTGTGTGTGTGTGTGTGTGTGAGTGTGTGTGTGTGTGTGTGTGTGTGTGAGTGTGTGAGTGTGTGTGTAAGTGTGTGTGTGTGTGTGTTTGCATGTCCATGTGCATGTTCTGTTGGGTTCTTTTTAAATTTTGATAAATGACTTATGTTTCAAAAAAAAATAAAAAAAAATTAATGAGTCCAAGGTCCGACTAAACTCCTGTAACTCAGGACAGTGGAGAGTTCCTCTAGTCCGTTTTAGTGAAATAGTCCCGATTATCAATGCATAGTTCACAAATCAGCCATCAGTAATTGTTTTCCCAAAGCCAATGTTTTACAAAATTCAATTAAAAATTTTATTAGGGTACCTCATTGATGCATTGCTAACCCTGCGTTCTCAGCACAATTAAGCATCAATAGATTGTTCAAGGAAAATTGTGGAAAAATACTGCCTTAATTGCATGGAGTACTGTATGTTTGCATATGTGGTATACAACATAATTATGTTTATATTATATTATAATTATTTATTATTTCAAAACTTATTTTATACTAGCTGAAACAACTGGCATCCTAGATTGATGTTGGCTATGGGAAATGCAAAGTGTGCGTGTGTGTGTGTGTGTGTGTGTGCGTGTGAGTGTGTGTGCATGCATGTCTGTGTACGCGCATGTGTGTGTGTGTGTGCACGCATGTATGTGCACACTGTGGCGCCCCGATCCCTTATCGGTGCTCCCCACGCGGCCACCAGGACGGCCGAGCCCATCGACACCGGCGGCCGCTGGGAAAAGTCGTGAGGGGGCATTACTTACCAAACCACTGTCTGGAGACGTTCAGGACCCTGGACAGCACCGGGTAGACCAAATGAGGTGAGACCATGCAGCACCATGGACAGGGCTGCAGCAGAGGGAAGGTAGGTGGAATTTTCCACTCTGCTGCACACCTGCAGCTGCTTTGATAGATTGGCTGCCGGCGCCCACCTGAAGCTGCTTACCCTGATGAGCCGGCAGGCTTGTAGACCCGCACAATCTGAGGAATGGCAGAGTTGCTGAGGCTTCCTTGGGAGCTGCACGAGTGACTCTCCACCCCTGGACCGGAGACCGTAAGTGGCCGTGGGCCAACACGCGTAGTACAGAGAAACCGTGTGACAAACTGAGAAGTGCAACGGGGACAGAACACCCGTGTTTCAAGTGGACCGTGCGACCGGAGGGGGCAACGACCGAAACCACTCAGACCTGGAGCTGGGGGAAGGCTGGAGAGCTACCGCCCTGAGGAGGGAGGCCTTCTCGACCACACCCCTCTGGGGACTGGAGGGTCCTAGCCGACGCCCGGAGGAAGGAACCAGACCCAGACCTGACAGGCCACGCCCGGTCCCCCCCCTGACTTATGTGTTTCACCTTTCTCTCCAGGAAGACGTGTGAAGGCCTGGAGTGGAGCACAGATACCCCGACCGGGAAGAAGTTTTAGTTGGTTTTGGCTCCCCCTACCCCTACCCCCACTCCTTACAACAATTAAAGAACTGTTTTTTGTTAACCACCACCTCCGTCTCCCTGATCTGGTTCTTCTGGGTTTCCGCCACTCAACCAACACCCCCCGCGGGCTGAGAGAGGTCACAACACGTGTGTGTATGAGTGTGTGTGTGTGCGTGCATGTAGTGCACACGTGTATGTGTGTGAGCATGTGTGTTTGTGTTTGTTTGTGTGTGTGTGTGTGTGTATACGTTTGTGGTTCGGTCATCACATACTTATTAATGCACCATAGCAGTAGTGCTCTTCTGGCGAGTGACAGATGGTATGTGAGAGACCAATCTGAGGGGGGGGGGGGTTGGAGGGGGGGTGGGGGGGGTATGATTTAGGTGTGCATAATGTGGGGAAATAATTTGGGGTGTATGATTTTGGGAGGTATAATTTTGGGGCCTGTGATTTCAGAGCATGCTCGGGGGTGTATTATTTGGGGATGTATGATTTGGTGGGCATGATTTTGGGGGTATGCTTTAGGGTGTATGAATTGGGCAGATGCATGAATTGTGCGAGTATTCTTTTCTCAGCCATTAATAAAGGTGCGGAAAAGAGCTCAAGAAAGAAACAAATTACCCAAAGGTCAGAGCCAGACAAAAGAGACGAGAGCACGTAGAAAATGTAAATAAAATAAGACTGTCAGACTAACATCTCGAGGCTAACAGCATCTTTGTCCGAGTCTAGACAGAAATGTTTAAAGGCATTTGTATGCTCAGATTCCGTCATAGACTGGTGAGTCAATCTACAGGTATTCAGAAAATAAAAGCACCAACAACACCAGGTGAACACATACACAGCCTCCATTGCTGCTATCAGTTCCATGCTTTGAATAAACACTGGCAGTGTGGCATCAGGGTTATGTACATTTTAAAGTCATCTGAACTTTTCTAAAGGAGTTGAATTTGCAGCTGTTCAGGGGTCCTCTTGAAATAACAAGTGCAGCAGCCATAGAAGTCTGGCTCTGCTCAGTCAGAGTTGATGTGGGCAAAAAAAAAGAACTTTATAACTGCCTGTCTGGTTTATTTAGTACTCTCTGTGATTCAACGACTGCAAACAGCGCAGTGATTGCTTCGATCGAAAGGAAATGCGCTAATCGAACGTTTCAGCATGATTATGTAGAGCGTTTGTCAGCCTAACACCCAAGAAGTGAAATCAGTGTTACAGCAGGAGGACGCTCGTGCTGAGGTGGGCGAGGGTTAAAGAGGCGGTGCCTCTAACGGTCAGACTTCACAGTCAAGGAGTTCCAGCTTAAATCCTGGATTAAAAACGATTTCGCTTGGGGCCGAGGGGGAGGGCTGGGGTTCTGATGAACGCTGCCGGGCTGCGGCGGCGCCGGCTCGGGGTCGCCTGCCTCTGCTGAAGGGCATCAGCAATCAGGATCCATCCCGCCAGCTGCGCAAATTGGCGGGAAACTGATTTCACAGCCGCGCAGCCACGTCGAATTTGTTTGTTCGGTAAATAGCAGCGCCGCCAGGCCGTAGTCAAAACACGTCGCCGCCACCGAGCTGCCGGGTGTCTCATACAGTTAAGGCACTGTTTCAGTGTGTGGATGGGCCCTACAGTCTGGTGTCTGTAAAGGCTCTGTTCTAGTGAGTGAATGGGCCCCACAGTCTGGTGTCTGTTAAAACACTGTTCCGGTGTGTGGATGGGCCCCACAGTCTGGTGTCTGTTAAAAAACTGTTCCAGTGTGTGGATGGGCCCCACAGTCTGGACACTGTTCCAGTGTGTGGATGGGCCCCACAGTCTGGTATCTGTTAAGGCTCTGTTCCAGTGTGTGAATGGGCCCCACAGTCTGGTATCTGTTAAGGCTCTGTTCAAGTGTGTGGATGGACCCCATGGGCTGGAACTGAAACTGGAATGTGCCAGTGCCAAATGATGCATAACTGCCTTCGTGGAGCAACAGTTGCCTGCACATTGACTCTCTGTTTGCTGAAACTTTTTTTAAAAAAGGCAACAAAACAGAACAGCAAATTAGACAGCTCAAGCTTGATTCGTCCAGGAATAAGTGAGTCCGGCCAATGAAATAAAGCCCATTGTAACTGTAAGCCCATTGTAACTGACTTTCCCTGCACTGCACTGTAGAAAACTACCACGAGTTTGTCTTTTAATGCCACTGTCCTCTTCTGTTCAAGAGTAGTTTGCTCTTTATGTTAGTTCTTTAAATTGTGACATCACAAATATGTGATTAGAATGTTCTTGACTGAACATTCTAATGCTGATGTAAGAATCACTACTGGTAACGGAATGCAGTTGGAGTTCTTCTATCGTTGTTATCAGCTAAATCTGAAGGATACCCATCCCTAAGGGTGGGTGGACCCCCTGAGGGAGGATTAGAGAGTCGCTGGTCCTCTCCCTGCAGTGCACAGTCAGCGCTCAACACAGACGCTTACCACCACACGGCTACGCATTCCCCCAGAGCGTGCGAGAGCATGTCGCTGCTGCGTTGTGCTCATACAGGATTACCCATAAGCCCCGCTCAAGCTGCCGCAGCCGCGGGCAGCGCTGTTTCAACACGGATCTCCACATGCGTGTTCCGCAGGCCACTTCCTGCTCGTGACCAGAGACGTCGGAGCCGAAGTAGATAGGCCTAGATTGTCATCCAGCGCAGGCCAATTCATTTTTCTTTTTTATTGCGTATTTACGGATGACAAACATTCCCAAACACAGCACAAACACATCACAGAGAGTGCGCGATCACAGTGTCCAGTGTATCAGTGTATCACAACTGTTACAATAGTGAGGTAAAACAGCCCTGTGGTCAATTTGAGATTCCACCAGCAGCATTTACATTTGAAAGAGACAGTTACCTGCCTAACAAAAATGGGAAACTTTTTAAAAAATGAAATGAACTGCATAACAAACCTTTGCCTCTGTGGTACATGCAGCAAGTACCTGGCAGTAGATCTGGCTAGCCCGAGGAAGAGAAGCTAGCAAAGCCTGAAGTATAAGGAAAATAGGTTTGTGTCATCCATTATTAAGGATGTGATAGACCTTAATAAGCAAATATTAGCTTTCATTGCAGGAAAGTCTGCGGTGAGAAAGAGCTCTCAGTTTGTTTAAGCGCACTCTGAAATGTGTGTGTGTGTGCGTGTGTGTGTGCGCACGTGCGTGTGTGTGTGTGTAATATACTAAAATGTTTATGCATTGAGCGGTTATGAATGTTGAATGCACACAATTGAATGAGCGCTGGAATTGAAATACACACTCTCTCATTCTCTCTCTCTCACACAGACACACACAGAAACACGATACACATAGACTCTCTCTCACACACACACACACACACATTTAGCCTCCCTCATCCATCAGAAATGTGCTGGAGCCAGCGTGTTCATACTGTATTCAGATCTGCTTTCTTTTACTGTGGTGCAGTTTTTGGTCCTTATCTTGATTTGACATGTTTGCTGGCTTAATGTTACTCAGTTTCCTCAGAAACTGGCCCTGGCTCCACAGAGCGCTGAGCTCTTGTCTGCAGTCTCCCCGAGCTGACAGATGAATCTGCAGCATCGGGTGCCAAACACACACAAATTGGGCCATTCCAAATTGGGGGTGGGGGGTGGGGGGGATGAGGTAAAAACCCAAAAAAAACAAGCAAACAGAGACCAGACGAGAGCGGCGGCAGCACCGATGCTCAGAAACGCGGCCCGTAACGCCAGGATCACAGCAGATAAATAAACAAGCAACAGCAGAGGGAAGAGCGCTAACAGCCGCTCTGCCAGCGACTGAGTGCCAAGCTGCAGAATCAAAGCCTCACCAGCAGCGACCGCTAAATAGTGGAAGACAGTTGGGCGGAATGACAGGCGATATGAATGAATGTAGGGGGAGTACGAGACGCGGAAACCCGGCAGCTCTCCGGTCATCTGGGGACTGGACTGCAGCTGCAGCTAACTCCCGCCGACGCTTCCTGTTGCCACTCTGGACGAACAATCAGTAAATTATGGTGGTGGACTGATTAGTACTTTCAAGCACAGAGTTTGGCACAACTGCTGTCCAGCAAACTAATAATGAAAATCAAACAGTAGAGTGGAGTGGTACTTTTTTTGGGGGGAGGGGGGTGGATGACCGCACCCATCCAGTTCCTCTGAAGTCTTCTCCCTTCTCATGATGTGTCTCTAATGCACACTACAGACCCTTCACCAGTTTTTGACATTTTTCAAGTTTGCCGGCATGGACCTGAGATGACCATAGTGCCTCTTTGATCTGTTTGCTCGCTGTTGATATGACCGCAGTGCTTCTTTGATCTGTTTGCTCTCTCTCGAGATGACCACAGTGCCTCTTTGATCTGTTTGCTCTCTCTCAAGATGACCATAGTGCTTCTTTGATCTCTTTGCTTGTGCTCAAGATGACCATAGTGCTTCTTTGATCTGTTTGCTCGTGCTCAAGATGACCGCAGTGCTTCTGTAATCTGTTTGCTCGTGCTCAAGATGACCGTAGTGCTTCTGTGATCTCTTTGCTTGTGCTCAAGATGACCATAGTGCTTCCGTGATCTGTTTGCTCGTGTTCAAGATGACCGCAGTGCTTCTGTAATCTGTTTGCTCGTGCTCAAGATGACCGTAGTGCTTCTGTGATCTCTTTGCTTGTGCTCAAGATGACCATAGTGCTTCCGTGATCTGTTTGCTCGTGTTCAAGATGACCGCAGTGGTTCTGTGATCTGTTTGCTTGTGCTCAAGATGACCGTAGTGCTTCTTTGGTCTGTTTGCTCTCTCTCAAGATGACCATAGTGCTTCTTTGATCTCTTTGCTTGTGCTCAAGATGACCATAGTGCTTCTTTGATCTGTTTGCTCGTGCTCAAGATGACCGTAGTGCTTCTGTGATCTGTTTGCTCGTGCTCAAGATGACCGTAGTGCTTCTGTGATCTGTTTGCTCTCTCTCGAGATGACCGTAGTGCTTCCGTGATCTGTTTGCTCATGCACATCGAGTTTTGTGGCCTGTTCCCTTTACCCAGTCCTTTACAAACAGGGTTTTTAAAGGCTCCGTGCAAGAGAAATCATTATTATACATATGCTATATCATACACAAAGAACCAAAGAGAACATCCAGTTTTGTTAAAAACTAGCTTTATTCCTCTGAGATTTTTTTTTAACTTTGTTTTTACATTTTGTTGCTTTTCCACTGTACTGTGCTTCCCTGGGGGTTAAACCCCTCAGAGTTAAACCCCTAGACCACAGAACTGCATTACAACTGGAACAGCTGTCCAAATCTGAGAAATAAGGATGAGCTGTTCCCGTTGTGATGCAGTTCTGTCATCTAGAGCTTTAAACCTGAGGTATACTCCAGCAAAGCACACTGCCATTGACCCCCACTGTCTACTACAGAATTACTCGTCCTTTGTTGACATGTTGTTTGCCTAAGTAATATGGAGATTTGCCTTTGCCTTTTAACCAATCAGCAGTCAACTTGATTTGAGGTCTGCCAATCAGGATTAAACTTGAAATGAATGTCCATCACAGACTAGTCACACAGTGTCAGACCTCCAGCTGCCCTGCTTATTACATCCTTTACATAAAAAAAGGGATATTTTCCCGTTAATGTATTTGCACAAAGTAAGCATCGGCCTACATTGCTGTGGCGTAATTAACATTTTAAACACAAGAAAAATGTCCTTTGACGCACTAATGCAGGGGTGTCAAACTCCAGTCCTGGAGTCCTGCTGGTTTTCAGCACAGGCTATTCATTTAAGTCATTTATTGGCTAAAGAGTCCTGGCTCTCAAGGCTTTTAATTGGCTGCTGATTGAAGGGAAGCCACAGATACCTGCAGACACAGCAGCCATTTTGCACTGAAATTGTACATCCCTGCACCGGAGGACACCCTCTGTTCTTCATTTTGAGAGACACACAGCTTTTCCTAATGAATGTAGGCCCCCTGAATCTGCAACGACTTCAGGGGTCACTGCTAATAAAGACAGAGATGTGACTGAAAGCGGAAGTGACCGGCATGAAAGTCTAACAAGACTTTCATGCCGGACTACTGTACGTGCAGACTGCAAACACAGAGAGAATTCTGTCACCCTGCGACACACCGATAGAAATTCTCCTTGCATCGCATTATTCACTGACCTTTGGACAGTCCACCACATGTTACTAATCAAGGGATTATTTGGGGTGTGGATTGGACTGAATGCTGATAGCCGGTCTCAGAGTTATCTGCCTGTGCTGGAGATACAGCCCTGAACTCATGTGACCGTTCTCCTGAAACGACTTCTAATAACTTTCTGCCCATTTCAGTGCTCCTCCTCGTGCCTCAGTTCATCTTAAACCCTCTTCCATCTCCTGCAAGTCTCGAGATACTCTACTGGGCTACAGCACTTTACTTTATTTCGGTTTTATTTGTACTTATTTCACATTTTATCATTGGAGGCAATTATACTATAACTAATTGTTATTATTATTAGTACACATCATCACAGAGAATGTCTAAATGAGAAATTGAAATTTACATTATGATTTTTGTTTCTCCCTATTGGTGCACAAAGAACAGGCTTTCTGTCACAACTGGACTCACTATGTAGAGATTTACGTTTCCACAACTCCAGCCAAGCCTGATCCTGGTCCGTATCACTTCATGTTGCAAACCTAAGTTTAAAAACACAATGGGCCTCATTCACGAAATATGAAATAAATGCCTGTAATGTAATGTGTACGATCACATCTGATTGTAAACTGTGTGTAAGAATGTTTCCAAGAACATTTCAGCATTCATCGTGTTTTTTCTTGGTTGTTTCCTTATGCAAATCACATGAAGAGGATTGCGCATAACATTTGCAAACAGTCAGCATTCATCATCTCACACACCTGAGATATGCACGAAAACAAAGGTCTGCACATAGTCGTGAATCCCATATTGGTTTTTTTATAGGAATGTTTTTAAGAACAAAAGTAAGAATCATTTAAGAAAAGTTTTGTGATTGAGGCCCATTGTGAGAATACAGAATAAAGTGCTGAATATTGTAATACTTCTGTGAAGTTTGTCATCTCTTGTGGAATTTCATTTGCAAAATTACAGCATTTGGGAATTTGGAACGATTTTGCGCACGGGTCCCCAATCTTATCCAAAGGGGCCGGTGTGGGTGCAGGTTGGTTAATTAGTTTAATCAGCGTTAAGACGCCTGATTCAATTAATTAACTAATCATGGTCTTCAATCAAGACCTTGGCAAGTACAATCAGGTGTCTCAGGGCTGGATTCAGTCAAACACCTGCACCCACATAAGAGTGGGGACCCCTGATTTAGTGTAAGCTACCTGGTTATGGTCACAATTCTTTAGGCTCATGCACTCTCAATGTGTGGGAAACTAAGTTTCCAGTCCAGCATGGCTTACTTTTTAGTCTTTGGTTTTGGAATGAATTCCAATTTTACTTTAAAAGGAATTTTTTTTTTTTTTTTTAATAAACGAGTTCAAAGCCAGATTATCAAATATAATTTTAACACGCAAGTTTTTAATTGATGACATTTTTAACATTAATGCTATTTCTTTAATCCCTCGTAGTCCTACTTGCTTGTGTAAATTAGTATTTTTATTTTTTTGTATTTCCAAGGACTGCAGCTATTCCTTACTCATTTCGGTGATTGGTCTAACTTGTAAAAGAGGCTTTGATTCTAGGGTGAATCTACTCCTGAAGTGAAGTCCTATGATGATGCTAATGCATGTGCATGTGTGTATAGAGGAGTAACATATTGCAGTTACACTGTGAACATGATGCTAAGCAAGATTTTAAAAGATTTCCACTTCAGATTAATGTGTAACAGCAATCTGGCTTTCACAGCAATAGCGCTTGTAAAAAACTTCCTGTGGCTTGTTAGCCCTGTTAGCTTGCGACGCGGTTAAATTGCGTCGTCGGCTGGTGATGTCGGGAACATTGGTGTTTATCATTCTGGAGCTCATCTGCGGGGCTCAAGGCCCGAGAAGCCTCGACAGCTGACTTTATTTCATGCTCCGACACCGCGGACGAGAATGAGACCCCGCTGAAAATCCCGTTCCAGCAGCAGCTCATCCGTGTGTTATTTTAATTTTGATTCAGGAAGAGAAGACTTTGCCCCCAGATGCCGAATGTCTGGCTTCTGCACGGGCGGCAGATGGGTGTTGTTTACCCAGGCCCGCAGTGCACGCATTTTCAGCTGTGGGCTGGTCCACACAGAGCAAATGGAGAAGTGTGGAAAAGTCTGCACACCCCTGATCTTTATTCTGCCGGGCCAGCCTTGACAGGTTAAAGTTTGGGGCCCCCGCAGCCTCTGCCAGGTTAATGTTTGGGCCCCTCGCCGTCTCTGACAGGTTAAAGTTTGGGGCCCCCGCAGCCTCTGCCAGGTTAAAGTTCGGGCCCCTCGCAGTCTCTGACAGGTTAAAGTTTGGGGCCCCCGCAGCCTCTGACAGGTTAAAGTTTGGGGCCCCACAGCTTCTGCCAGGTTAAAGTTTGGGCCCCCGCAGCCTCTGCCAGGTTAAAGTTTGGGCCCCTCGCTGTCTCTGACAGGTTAAAGTTTGGGGCCCCCACAGCCTCTGCCAGGTTAAAGTTTGGGCCCCCGCAGTCTCTGCCAGGTTAAAGTTTGGGCCCCCGCAGCCTCTGCCAGGTTAAAGTTTGGGCCCCTCGCTGTCTCTGACAGGTGAAAGTTTGGGGCCCCCGCAGCCTCTGCCAGGTTAAAGTTTGGGCCCCCGCAGCCTCTGACAGGTTAAAGTTTGGGCCCCCGCAGCCTCTGCCAGGTTAAAGTTTGGGCCCCTGGCAGTCTCTGACAGGTTAAAGTTTGGGGCCCCTCGCAGTCTCTGACAGGTTAAAGTTTGGGGCCCCGCAGCCTCTGCCAGGTTAAAGTTTGGGGCCCCGCAGCCTCTGCCAGGTTAAAGTTTGGGGCCCCCGCAGCCAGGTTAAAGTTTGGGCCCCTCACAGCCTCTGCCAGGTTAAAGTTTGGGGCCCTCACAGCCTCTGCCAGGTTAAAGTTTGGGGCCCTCACAGCCTCTGCCAGGTTAAAGTTTGGGGCTCCTCACAGCCTCTGCCAGGTTAAAGTTTGGGCCCCCGCAGAAAAGGAGGCTAAGTTTTCCACCTCACGCTGTGAGATAAGCAGGGCGTGTCAGCTGCAGTGTGGAGCGCTGTTACACCCCATGCCCACTTTGCCACTAATATCCTGGCATCATCACTTTCAGAAGCCTCAGAGGGGAAATGGTGGGCTTCTGTATTTGTGTTACTTGACAAGCAGTGCTGGCCCTAGCCTTCAAGGGGCCCTGAGCAGGATTCGATTTGGGGGCCCCCACCCCCTAAGTAATATGTGTCTCTATATGTATACATTTATTTTACTTTTTTATTTATTTCGGGGTCTCATTGCTTATGTTGCTTATTGGACCAGGCCAGCTCTGGGTGAGGTCCTGAGGAGTCCCTCTGTGTTTATTCTGGCATTGATGTGAGGCGTTCAGATGAGTCATCAGGTACCACGTGATAAAGTTCCATTTTCCACCTGCTCCTACATCGTAACACTCCTGCAAACAGTGGCAGAGCTTGGGTATTAGGACACGGCCAGTTTAGGGGGGCCCTATTACCCAATTATTATTTTAGAAAATCAATGTGACCAAATGATGCACATCTGTATCTGCGCTGCGTCACATGGTCGAATCCAGCCCTCTGATAGGCTACATCTGCTTCGAACATGAGCAGCCGCCCAGTGCACTGCAAGCATCCCGACTGGACAGCCAACAATAAGCTCTCTTTCATGACTCAAGATCGCTTCGCCCAGCAATCTCAGTGCCCTTGAGAAAAAAATGACAACCAGATTGAGCAGAGTTGCCTGCAGTTGGCTTCACAGAACCCAACAGCATCAGGCCAGCCTGCGACAGTCTCTCTCTCATGTGGTGCCGAGAAATCCATTTGAAGTATTACCAGTTCTTCTGCCAGTTAGAAATGAAATGTTTTCTGTGCAGGGCTTTTAGTCTCTTTACGTGTAGGTACATTGCCTACAATGTATTATTTATTCACATAAATTAATTGGTTAAACAGTTGAAGCAGAGTCAGTTTCTATAGTCATCTTTTTTCAACTGTCATGAACTCTGACAGCAAATAAAAAGCCAATGGAAATAATTTCCACATTTAAAATGATAAAAAAACATAGATAACAAAAATACAAAACACAACAAACACTTCTTTGGTCTTGGCAAAATTTCAGGCAGATGAGTATTTATTGAAAAGCATATGGCGAGCTCCACACATTGCGATCATGAGTATCTATTGAAAAGCATATGGTGAACTGCACACGTTGTAAACAGCGACAGCTGTTCCCTTTTCCTTTCCTCTTCGACTCCGGGTCACTCGTTCGCGTGTTCGCAAGCCGCTTCATTAACTCGGGGTGCGTGGAGCCCGTAAAACCTCAAGGGGCCCGGCAATCTGCGGGTCAGTGACGGATAAGCCTCTCAAAGTGGCGAAAGCGCGGAAACCCAAAAACAGCTCATTAGAATTTGGAATGTGTAATTGTATTCAGCAGCCTCCATTGCTGGAGCCTCCACACAGTCTGGAAGAGCGCACATAAGCAGCGATGTCAAGAGGGCGCGGCCCGCAAGTTAAGCACAGACGTGCAGAGGGAGGCACTTCCTGTGCAGACCGTGGCTGCCGAATCCACTAGCGGGGGTCGCTAGTGCTTGATGAAATGCCGTCATCTTGGCAAACTGACGCCTTTCCCAACGCTGCCCAACACTAAAACCAATTAAGCTTTGCCCTGTGGGGCTGTTGGCCACAGCCAGTACATGGACTAGATTCAGTACCTAACTGTGGGGCCCATCCACACACTGGAACAGTGCCTTAACAGATACAGAGAATTACAAAGTGCTCCATGAGTATCCTTACATAATACCAGCTGTCATATATATCTCACCTTTTGACAGTGGTTCTGTCGCTTTAATTATGAGCAGATTTTAATGTATCTTTATGCGTGTATGCGTGCCCAGTGATATCACATCCCACCAGATATGGGCACAGATCAAATTCTTCTTTGTCAACAAAACAACATTTAAAATATACTAGACATACTTTTTATATTATTGAGTTTAATATTTTTTGCCACACCATATGACCATGACTGATATACACCATAACAAATATGGTAAAATTACATGGCATTAGCTATGTATGTATTTATATAGACAGAGGAAAAAACATGCTCACAAACTCACACACACACACACACACACAGAGTGTGTGATTTTGGAATAGGGAGGCTTACAGTATGTCTGGAAAAGACCCATAGCAGTTCATATACTGAACAGTATCCCCCATAGAATTATACTGTTAAAATGTAAAAAGAAAAAGTTCAATAAAATTATTTAAAGTAGTAAAAACACTTTCCAACCCAATGTAAATAATTATTTTCTAAATTCATTAAAAAAATAAATGTAAACAAATTACATACATATAGACAAAGAAGCCCCTGCATAACTCTAAAAATACAAATAAAACCATTGCACAAGCTATACAACTAAGATTGCAAAGCACATTATTTTATTCACACATACTGAAAAAAATATAAAGAAAAGTGCTGAAGTACAAAGTGGAAGAAAAAGAATCAAGCAAACATTTCTGTCACAAGAGTTTCTTTGGTGCTTACACAGTTGAAAGCTTACCAATATATGGTACATAAACGACATCATGCAGGCATTCTTAATTACATACACTTGAGCAATAAGCTGCAGGCCAATCATGAAAAGGACACTCAGCTGTGAACAATGACACAGTTAATGAAGACAAATTAGCATTAATTGGCGGGAATTAAAACGGGGGCGCTCGCGGATACGCAGACTCTCAGGGATAATAATAGGGACGGGATCCCTCATCAAAGGAACGCACGCTAACGATAGCACACCAGATCGACTTCTTCATTAACCCCATGCGGATGAACGGTCTTTAAATAAAATCCACCTGCTTTCACACCTAAGTCGTTTAGGAAATAAAAATAGGCGTTCAAATTCGGTGGGTGCGGTGTGAGAAATGAGACCCCCGCGCGTGCCTGTGACAGACGGACGGACAGACGTACGGTGCCACCAGCTGAGAAGGTAGCTGCTCAACTTCAGATTTTTCAGTCAGTGATGTCAAGCATTCATTTGCATATGTGAGTGATGTCATAGTGGTAATTTGCATGTGCATACAGCATTGTTATCCTCCCCCTGCTCATGATATGGAGCTGGATGACATTCAGACAAGCAGTACAATTCAAATACAGGCTTGTTCAGATCATTCATTAAAAACAAGGAGTGAGTGAAAAAATTAGCTACCGCAGACAGATCCAGCATACCTCTCTCTGTGTCTTTTTCTCTCTCTTTCTCCAGCTTTCACTGTTATGTTGATAGTAAAAGACTTAAAGCATTATTTGAGGCGTTGGAAATGAGGTGTGGTCTGACACAACCTTCATCTTTGGAGTTGGGTGCAAGAAATCAAATGCGTCAAAGTGGCAAATGCTTAACTTCATACTGGGGGTGGCAAAATTGGCAGTCTATAAACAACGAAAGAGCAAGCCAAAAAATGGTGATCTGGGTTGACTCTTAATTTTACAAAGCAATTAATAACCTGAATGAATTTATAACTAAGTGATTCTTTTCTGATGTTCTGTAGTAAATGATGATTTGATCTTTGGTACTGTTTTTAGATGAGCTTTATACATGTTTACTTTGCGGAGTTGTTTTTCATTTTTATTTATTGTATTTTCTCTGAAATACTCTTTGGCACTCTTTGAGTCTCTCTCTATTGCGGTATCCTCTTCCCCCAGAAGAATTTGAAATTAATTTTGTTCTGATAGGTATTCAAATTGATTAATCTGCACTATGAATTTGGAAAAAATATTGGTTTCTGACTGAGAGGTATTTGCAGCAGGAAAGCAAAAAAAGTGGGCCTTTACTTTTAGTTTTTAACACTAGTGAGGTGTTCTGACAGGGAGTAATCCTAGCCTAGAGCACAGTAAATTTCCAGTTTATTGTTTAATTAGAGTTTCTTCATGCCAATTGTCAATGTACAGATTTTTGTTGGTCTTGTCAAATTTTCTAAATGTAGTGGGTGTGGTATTTTCTTATATATTTTGTGAAAATTGTTTTGTGATGGCCAGGTGTCTCAGGGGGTCTCTCTCTCTGGGTAGAGCTGGTTGCTCCTCAGTGCCTTGTGCTGGTAGCAGTGTGGCGCAGCCTGATTCAGATGAAACCAGAATAAGCTCTGTTGTAACCCCTGGGTGACAGCAGAACCAAGTCATGCGCATAGAGGAAGAATTTAATTTCTTTATCAAGAATGAGACCAGGAGCAGCAGACTGTTCCAACTGTAAGGCCAATTCATTGATTTAAATGTTGAACTGAGTGAAGAACTCAGTTCTTTTATTAATTTTATGATGCCATAGACTTTACCTCATACACCACTTTGTAAGATTTCAAAGAATAGTCCATCGTGCCAAATTGAATCAAATGCTTTCTTGAAATCAACAAAACATGCAAAAATGTTTCCTTCGTTTATTTTTTTTTTGGTGGACGTGTTTATGAGTGCGTGTGCGGTGTAAATGTGGTCAATGAGGTGCAATGATTTGGTAAAAAGCCAATCTGTCTCAAGACATCATGTTCTTTAAGGAAGGCCAGTATCTGGGCTTTGATTATACTGTCTCCACTTTTATATATGGGGGTAATGAGGCCTTGGTTTCAGATTTCAGGGAAACACCAAATATTAAATGCTAAATTAAATAATTTGAGGATGGCCTCAAGTATTTTGGGGCTGCCATGTTTTAACATCTCTGCAGACGCTTTTCTGGCCTTTAGGGTCTTTAGTTTGCTTTTAAACTCCTGCAGACTCCTTAAGGAGTCCAAAGGATTTTGATTGTCTTTAATAGTTGTTTCTAAGTGTTTTAATTGTTGATATATTGAGGTCTGATTGGAATTAAAGGTATATTATAGTTTTTTTCTACAAGTTTTTCATAAGTTCTTTAAAGTGTTTCTGATTGAATTAATGTGTTCTCTTTCTCTCTCTCCTCTGCTCTCTCTCTCTCTCTCTCTCTTTCTCTCTCTCCTCTGCTCTCTATCTCTCTCTCTCTCTCTCTCTCTCTCTCTCTCCCCTCTGCTCTCTCTCTCTCTCTCTCTCTCTCTCTCTTTCTCTCTCTCCTCTGCTCTCTCTCTCTCTCTCTCTCTCTCTCTCTCTCTCTCTCTCTCTCTCTCTCTCTCTCTCTCTCTCACAGTGACTCATTCAGCAGCTGTGGTTGACAGCCCTCAGTCTCTCCTTCCTGCATATTTGCAGTGCCAATAATCACTACGTGCTCTGAAAATGTCTGTCTTTACAGAATCTACGTTTGTCAACAATTCTCATTGTTTGGGGAATGACATCGAGCAAAATCAGAAATGGAAGTGTTTTTCAAGCAAATAAGTAATTTGCTTAAAAATATGACGAGTGTTCATTATCTAATGTTTTATAAATACTTTTGTTTGCTTTGTCCTTTGGACAGTTAGCACTACAGGCCATGGTTTGCCCTATAAAATTGTAAAAGTCTCTGAACCTTTCATGACACATCACTTTTGCATACAGTGATATAACATTTGTGTATCTGTATATACTATAATATGTGTATCTGTTCTGGGACAAGCAGTGGACCTGTCATGCCATTCATTCTGGTATAGAATCCTTGTAAATGCTCACTCCTACTTTATTCGTGTGTTACAATATAGCTGGTTAGATTTGTAGCTTATGTTAGATATAAAATGCATAGTTACCGATAAATAGCAAGCTACATTTAAAAGCTTGACAAAAACATACTTAAACACATATAACATCTTGTTTGCTTTCCAGATTTAGATACACAGTCTAGACATTGTAGCTTGCACTCCTAGCAAATATAAACAGAAGCCTCAATGTAAAAGCCTGATATAAATTATTTATGAACACATAAAATAACCGGCTTGTTTTCCAGATTTGGACAGGAAAGCTACAGGCTTGTCATCATAGCTGTCTCGAGCAGACTCCTGAGAATCAGGTAGAGAAAACATGACCAATCTCATATTATATCATTTATATGTGCACTGACTCATGTAATGGCTGTCTGCAAGTATAAATTTAAAATACTCCGGCAACTTAGGTGCACGCAACTCGATTTCAGCAATTTCATGGCTAGAGACGGTGGCGGACGACCAGAAAGCTGATGGTAGGCCGTGCAGCGCGACAGTAAAACAGGCTGTTTTGAGAAGAACGTGGGTGTGGTGGAGGTTTGGTTTCATTCTTGGCGATGGGACGGGACATTTGTCTCCTCTGTTTGTCCTGTGCTTAAAGCAGCCCGGCGTGTGTGTCGGCTACGCCGACCTATCCTGTTAACCGGTTTACAGCTTCTCTCTGCGGTTTGCCTGACCGAGGAACCCGCGCGAGCTTCGGTCATTTATTCCGTGCGGTCCCTCGGACATTAAACTTTCATGGTCCCGAGCCCGCCCCCCCCCGTCTCATAAATCCGCCCGTTCGACACACATGGACACGATCCGGGGGGGGGGGGGGGGGGGGGCGCGGAGGCTCGCGAAAGACAAACGGGGGCGCTAACGGGGGCGCTAACGCCATTAGCATCGTAATTAAGGCCGACGGTTTCCTGCGCGGGCTCTCGTTCTATCCGTTCGTTCCCTTCTCTTCCTCCGCAACGAGGACGGCTCACGACAGGTTATCCCGATTGTGAACGGGGAGCCGGATAAATCATCCGGAAGCAAGCGGCAGACACAAATTTATGTGTGAAGCGCTTCGTCGGATCGGGCTCGGCGGGATGAATAATGCATTGGTCCGCCATCGCGCTTTTTATGGGTTATTGAGCGCTGAGCCCACACTGACCGGTTTCGTCCCGAGCCCCCAGTAATCCATGAATATTTCATTGTTTAATATACCCCTCCCCCCCTTAAAAAATAAGTCAAATAAATAAATACGTTAAAAAAAAAAATGTTTAAAAATAGCTCCCCTCTAAACACTTGAACAACTCTCTGACTCTGCTCAGTACGATGCAGGCACGCCGACAAAATTCCAGAAAGTTCTTAATTCGGACAGGCAGCTGTCTCCATTCTCAATCTCATAGTTTGTGATAGATATTATTTTATGGGGAAAAATATTAAATTATATCTTGGTGAGGGAATTTGGTTTTCATAACCCATAGGAGTACTTTTTTTTTTTTAAATGTGTGATTGCAGCAGCTATGATGGATCATTTTTGACACTGTTTGTGTAAAGAGAGCATGTGTATGCCCTCTGGGACCACATGGAATCTAAGAGGACAGGCTTTGGAATTATAAAGTGGTTATAAATGCTTAATAAATTGCCAGTAAATGCACAAGACAACATTAAATTGGTCCTCATGTATACATGTATTATTAACTAGCGTGGGACAGATTGAGAAAATTTCATAGAAGATACCAGATAGGAGTATATATCAGCTTTTGCAACCATGGCCCCTTCTTAACATTGTTTTATATGTTTACTCACTTTAAACTAAAGAGCAACAGTACATATTCAAGAATAAAATATAATGCAGTTATTCATGTCTTATAAAGCATTAATATCTGAAGATAAATGTAACATGCTACTGGATGATGCGTAGCTGTTATAAGTGAAAATAATTTATTACATTCAAATTGTATTAAATAAGGCATAACATGATAGTATGATAGAAAGAACACTACCAAGATAATATAATCCTAAAGGAGTGTGTCTGTGAGTTTTCAATCTAAAAACAGTTTGATGGTGTGTGTGTGTGGTTTCTTGCGTATGTATGTATGTGTTTGTGTGTGTGTGTGTGCATGTGTGTTTCTGTGTGCGTGTGTACACATTGCTATGTGTGTGTGTGTGTACATGTGTGTTTGTGTTTGAATGCATTACTGTGTGTGTGTGTGTTTGTGTGAGCATGTGTGTGAGTTTTTGCATGAGCATGTGTTTGTGTGTGTGTGTGTGCGTGTGTGTGTGTATGTGTGTGTGTGTGTGTGTGTGTGTGTGTGTGTGTGTGTGTGCGTGTGCGTGTGCGTGTGCGTGTGTGTGTGTGTGTATGCGTGTGTACACATTGCTGTGTGTGTGTGTGTACATGTGTGTTTGTGTGTGAATGCATTACTGTGTGTGTGTGTGTTTGTGTGAGCATGTGTGTGAGTTTTTGCATGAGCATGTGTGTGTGTGCATGTGTGTGCGTGTGTGTGTGTATGTGTGTGTGTATGCGTGTGTATGCGTGTGTATGTGTGTGTTTGTGTGTCTGCGCCGATGTATCTCAGATCTCAGTTGATAACTGCTGCTATAACAGCTACTGATCCACATTATTTTCTTTCTGCCCACGAGAGGGAAAAGCACAATAGAAACGATACAGTCGGAGATAATAACATAATAAACATGTCCTAATGTCGTCCTCGGTAATTTCCTTTTTATAGCATTTCCCAAGTACTGGCTGCACTGGCGGCTGTGATAACAGAAGAAGAGTAAGATACAGGAGCAGCTACGGACGCTTGTGCCCGCGGGCCGTACTCGCCCGTCCCACGGTACCTCTTCACCTCTGACCCGCGTCCTGTATTTCAGCCCTCCCCCTCTGTCCACACGCCTCAGTACAGCTCCCCCTCGGCCTCACGTCTTATTTCCCTGAGTCATTACTCCAATCGAAATCCAAAACGCACAAAATGGCTTCCCGTTTTTGCCGGTTGCGGTTATACGTTTTCGTCACGCGAAGACAGGACTCTTTCAGGTTAAGACTGCGGGTAACGGTGATCCGGTGTATTTTCCTTCCATTCTTTTCCTTCCTACTCAACTGCTGTGTTCTGCTTGGCTTTCTGCTGTGATTGTAGGCTTCTCCGGCCGAGCTACGGTTACAGCTTTATCACGGAAGCCCAGGGGGTGTGATGCTGAACGGGACAGTCAGCCTGCTGTTAATGAGGTCCTTCCTGCGGGCGCTGGCTCTGTGTTTCTGTGCGTGGCGCCGCCGGGGCTGGTTCAGAATAGGCAGATGCGTGTATTGTACGACAAATTGCGCCTGACTGGCTGCAGCAGATATGTGGATCGAGAATAAATGCGGAGACAGCTCCAACGACCCTCGACTATCAGCGATATTTGCCTTCTGCGCCTTCCTAAAAACAACTTATACCAAAGGGTGTCACGGATCAGAGACTATGCTACACTGTTAGCCACAGGCAAGTTTTCTACAATAAATTAGTGAGTTTTTTACTTCATTTTTTTTTTTTTTCAAATGTATTTGTCAGTTGAGTTTTATTCAGAGTGACTTGCGAGGCGATGATAAGGTACAGGATATATAGAGCTGTATGAGCTGAGGACAGGGAGAGATTAACAGTGACTGGCAGTTCTGACATGTCTGATATACCTGTCTGGGAGTCGGCGCTTGCGTTTGCGACGCCTCAAACAATCCCCCCTCAGGGAAGAGACGCCGACGCAGCCCTCGAACCCGAGGAAGAGGCCAGAAACGCTGCACCTGTTAGATTAGTTAGCATATTTTCATACTGTATGGGAACATAGCACCTGTTAGATTAGTTAGCATATTTTCATACTGTATGGGAACATAGCACCTGTTAGATTAGTTAGCATATTTTCATACTGTATGGGAACATAGCACCTGTTAGATTAGTTAGCATATTTTCATACTGTATGGGAACATAGCACCTGTTAGATTAGTTAGCATATTTTCATACTGTATGGGAACATAGCACCTGTTAGATTAGTTAGCATATTTTCATACTGTATGGGAACATAGCACCTGTTAGATTAGTTAGCATATTTTCATACTGTATGGGAACATAGCACCTGTTAGATTAGTTAGCATATTTTCATACTGTATGGGAACATAGCACCTGTTAGATTAGTTAGCATATTTTCATACTGTATGGGAACATAGCACCTGTTAGATTAGTTAACATATTTTCATACTGCATGGGAACATAGCACCTGTTAGATTAGTTAGCATATTTTCATACTGTATGGGAACATAGCACCTGTTAGATTAGTTAGCATATTTTCATACTGTATGGGAACATAGCACCTGTTAGATTAGTTAGCATATTTTCATACTGTATGGGAACATAGCACCTGTTAGATTAGTTAGCATATTTTCATACTGTATGGGAACATAGCACCTGTTAGATTAGTTAGCATATTTTCATACTGTATGGGAACATAGCACCTGTTAGATTAGTTAGCATATTTTCATACTGTATGGGAACATAGCACCTGTTAGATTAGTTAGCATATTTTCATACTGTATGGGAACATAGCACCTGTTAGATTAGTTAGCATATTTTCATACTGTATGGGAACATAGCACCTGTTAGATTAGTTTGCATATTTTCATACTGTATGGGAACATAGCACCTGTTAGATTAGTTAGCATATTTTCATACTGTATGGGAACATTGCACCTGTTAGATTAGTTTGCATATTTTCATACTGTATGGGAACATAGCACCTGTTAGATTAGTTAGCATATTTTCATACTGTATGGGAACATAGCACCTGTTAGATTAGTTAGCATATTTTCATACTGTATGGGAACATAGCACCTGTTAGATTAGTTAGCATATTTTCATACTGTATGGGAACATAGCACCTGTTAGATTAGTTAACATAATTTCATACTGTATGGGAACATAGCACCTGTTAGATTAGTTAGCATATTTTCATACTGCATGGGAACATAGTACCTGTTAGATTAGTTCGCATATTTTCATACTGTATGGGAACATAGCACCTGTTAGATTAGTTAGCATATTTTCATACTGTATGGGAACATAGCACCTGTTAGATTAGTTAGCATATTTTCATACTGTATGGGAACATAGCACCTGTTAGATTAGTTTGCATATTTTTATACTGTATATGCTACATATAGATGTAAAATATAGTTGAATTATTATGCTGAATTAATTTTTTATCTTATTTCCTTTTTTATGAATTTGTATTTATACTTTTTTTGCCCTTCCTGGGCTGGGTTGAATTCTCTACACCTGTTTTGCCTTGTGATTTGAGTCGATACACGGACATCACAATCCTGAGTCATATCTGTCGGTTTCGGGGGAGACTGTCACACGCAATATTTTCACATGAATTAATTGGTAGACTACCTAATATACTTGTGAGACTTGACATTTGACTACAAGAGCCTTAGAGGTCCAGCAGTGTGTGGAGTACACTAAACTCTCCCCTTGCAGCTGTGGTAGCCATAAGACCACCAAACCTGTCCGCAATAATATCTAATATCCCACAGGTGCATGCTGGGAAATTATTGGCTGAATTAACTGATGACACACCTGTGTAGCAGCCGCTAATTAGCATATACTCAGGAACTGTTTACAGTGTCTTCGGAAAGTATTCAATTACTTTAATACATTTCATAATAAGGCTTTAACGTAACAAAATGGGTCCGAATACTTTCTGAAGGCAATGTATTATTGTTATTATTATCATAATGCCCTTCCTTCCTGCTTCACACCTTGCTGCTTTATTCAGAAGTTAAGGTGGGCGAGCGAAGGCAGCGCTGACAGGTTGATATCTCTCTCTCTCTCTCCCCTCGATCAGCGTGTGCACGTATCTCAGCCGCCGACGGCAGGCGGTCCGCGCGGCACGACGAGGAAGCGTCTCCGAGATCGATAGTCATCACGGCGGCCCTAGCCAAACCCGTGCCTGCAGCCACCTCGCACCATTCTCCCACCGCCATGTTATCTGAATAACAATCTCCTTTACAACGAGCCCGGATCTGCTTAAACACAGAACGCGCGCGGCGACGTTCGCGGGGGGGAGATCTGCTGCTCCTGCAGAAAAAACGCCGCGCTGTTTTCTCCTGGAATCGATTGTCTCCCCGTGGCGAAAAGGTTTCGGGCTTTTTCATTTAATCTTACAGCGTCTTTCCCGCCCGACTTCATTTGTCACGAAACGAATCTCCGCGGTGAATTATTTCACTTCAGAAGCGGTTGCTTTTTAATGGCAAATTGTTCTAATAAAAGGAAGACATTCAATTTTGTTAATGTAAGTGCATGTTGATGTAATTTTCTCTTCTTTTCGAGGTGAAAGTGTGTACGTACAGCAAGGCCAAGCATTAATTTCGTTGTTGTGCTGCTGAAATGAAAGTTTATCAGAGAAAATGGGCACGGATGTTAATATACACAGTTATTATTTAATTTGAGTCCCCTAGAGATCCAGTGTACCGCTTACTGCACTTGGAATCATTTTCCAAATGATACACTCTGGGAAATTATGTATGACCTAAACATGTGAAAATGTGTGAGGGAGGAAGAAAAATAAATATCTGACATGTTTTGGTTCTTTCTTGGCTGCATTTAAGTCATATTGTGATTTGAGCATAGATCTATGCAATGGTGAAAAGCATTTTCTCTGAAGACCTTATTGAATTGTTCATTATCATTCAGTCAGTTATGAAAGAAGACGCTGCTTTTACAGGCAGTGATTTTAGTCCGTCCCTGTAGAACATTTTGGGGGACCTGCCATACGTGGGAAAGGGCAATGTGGCAGCCCCCAAAATCCCAAAACAAATGGCTTGGCCTCAATAGCACGTGAGCGCAAAGGTGTTCACAGGTTTTCCCAAAGGTGCAGATAAATGTGCAGTAAATAAAATAATAAACCCCAATCTATACACAAAATGTACAAAAAACAAATCACGCCATGGTAGACGCTGAACTGGTTAATAACTTCACTCTTAGAAAAAAGGGTGCATCTGACACATTTGGAACATATATTTACCATCACTTTAATAATAATAATAATAATAATAATAATAATAATAATAATAATAATAATAATAATAATAATATATTTTTATGTATATAATGCTTTTATTTTACAATAAATGCTTCAGTGTGCTTTACATACACAGTGAAATGAAATTGGTACAAGCTTATATGACATATAAACACATGCTGTGACAAACCGTACAAAGGAACAAGCCTATTTTACCATGCATTTCAGCATCTAGCAGACGCTCTTATCCAGAGGGACTTACACAGCTAACACTCTTTTACATAGAATCCACTTATCCCGCTGGATATTTACTGAAGAAATGCAGGTGGTCTACTTTGCTTCAGGGGTAGCACTGCAGAACCCCAGCTGGGAACCAAACCCACAACCTTTGCGTTGCAAGCCTCGCACCCTTAACCATCATGACGGATGGCGGTTCGGTTAATGAATGAAACCACTGTGGGATTTCGGGGGGGGGGGGGGGCGTGTTTATAGGAGACTGCACTAGAGTACAGGTGCTCCTGCGATCTCAATCTCAAATACGAGCTTAACATTTTCACAATACATCAGTTCGTACTTGCTGCTCTACCAAGACTGCCCGTTCATGGAGGAGAAACAAATGGCGAGCATGCCCCCTAGTGGCTGGGAGGCCATCAGTGGTTGCTTATTTCTCTTACGCGGGAGATAAGGGGCATGATTAAACACGGTCCTGATTTAGCGATTTGACGGAGCGGATCTTTAATGAAAGAGGATCCGGGAGTTTCATCTTCACCCCGTTCAATTTGCGTTCGGGAAGAGCAGCGACGACGCCGCGCCGCACCGTGATGGAACAGCGCATCCATAACCGTTTAAAAAAGCCCTCAATCAAAGTACAGGAGTCAGGGAGTCGCCTGAGGCTGTCCACCCTGGCATTGTAAATGGCCGTCTTCCGATAAGCAAAAAATTCCATTTGTGGGGAAGGAAATCAGAGAGACGGAATTTAGAAGAAGAAAAAAAAATGAAAGAAAGCTGACCCATTTATCATCAGAATGTAATGGGCCATTCTCGGGAGATGCAAGTTATTTTCTGAATTATAATCAGTTATAGAATTAAAGCCGGTCTGAGGGTGGGGGACATTAAGTCTTCTCAGACACGCGACCGATCCTGAGCTTCTTCCTCTGCGTTTCTCAGCCTGTGGCCCGGCCCCTATAATGAAGGCTGATCCAAATCGCACTGTGTGAAAAATTAATGGGTAAACCAGGAGACGTATATTATACATTCATTGCTATACATTCATACATACGTATGAGGGGAGGTAGGCACAAAATGTATTTATTTCCATATTAGGACTGTGGCGTGAGAGCACATTGTTGACAGACGTTGCAATAAGCATTGATCTTACGCGCTTCTTTCTCTCATTCTTCGTCCCAGAACCCAATCAGTCCACGCGATAATGTGCCTGGTGCCTCCTTCTCCCGGGCATGCTGGGATTAACAGTTTTTGTTTAACCATAATTTGCACCCAACGCCAGTGAACAATGGGGACAGAAGTTGCTTTTAATTGCAGAAATAAATCCGTTTTAAATAGGATCGAGCTCCTGGATGGTGCCTGCTTAATGAAAGGATGTCATACTGACTGCAGACAATCTTTCCAGGGGTACTGTTAGGTTCAAGCAGGGCAGAAAAGCAGGAAAGCCGCAGACCATGGCAACTACTGCGTGGCAATCGGTCCGCCCGTGAACCGGATTGGTCCTGGCTGCACCGGCTGGTGGAGAGAGCACACGCACCTGGGCTGCGTTAGCCAATCAGCCCAGGTGCTTAAAGGTGTGCTGCTCTCCACAGTTCGGGGCCAAGACCGGGAGCACACGCCGAGAGAGCGTTTATTTTGCAGTTTTTGTTCGTTAATTCCAGTACAAAATCAAAGTGAACAGCCACTGAAAAGCTGGAGGAGCTGGTCAGGTGAAACTCCGGCCAGCAATGACTGATGAGCTCAAAAGCTGTCGCTCAGTTTTGTTATCTTTTGTCTTCGTTATTTTAGTTTGTTGTTTTGGTTTATTGTTTTCACCTGGAATCCGTGAGGGGGAAGGGTGATGGTGTTAATTTACATGTTTTTGTGTTGCTGTGGATGCGGTCTCTCTCTCTCCATGCGACAACCAACAGTCCACTCCCAGAACTTCCGCATCTCCCTCCCAGGGGTATCACACCAGCATCTGACTTACCGGTTTAATCCCTTTTGTTGAAAAACACATTTTGTGAATCTTTGAAGGCTAAAGTATTTTTTTGTTAGTTTGTTTTGGAGGAAAAAAAAAATCTACCAGAGAAACTCCTTCACAATTTCAGGACATACACTTTGTAAGGGCTCATAAATATTTTGAAGCTCATAACAACAGCAAAAATATAGATAAATAAATTAACTAGATTTAGCTGGACCAACAGATGAATGCATTTAGATAAATAAAGTTCTCTCTACAAATCTCATGAAAAGCACAGGAAACTGCAAACTGAAAAACAATTACAGTGGGACAAAAAGTTATGACCTCATGTTCTGTGCTAAACGAAACTTTGTTGCTATACAACTGAGGAAAACGGAGCAATTGTGCAATCTATGAAATAAATGTACAAATTAGGAGTGCTACAAGCACAGAGAAATAAAATGTGTTCTGTAAATATGTTGGACAGTTAGGCAGGTGAGTTCACAGACCGCTCTAGCCCTGTTCCTCACTCTGTGGTCATGGACCGCTCTAGCCCTGTTCCTCACTCTGTGGTCGTTGGACCGCTCCAGAACGTCCCTTGATGAGGCAGCCATTACATTTGTGTTGAAGGACATACTGTAGATCCAGCTGGCAAATCTCCTTACTGAGCACGGTAACAAAAACAGCTGTGCAGCCCAACTGAGTGTGCTTTCATTTGGGAGCCAAATGTGTTTGCTAAGGTGTCTCTGCACAAAGCCTCCCAAAGCTGAGACTCTTTCTGCACGTCACCTGTATTCGACGTGGTGACAGTCAGGCTCATCTGATGCATGACTAATCATAGCAAGACTTGTACTGGCAGAAATGCTACTAAACTCCTAAAAAAGTGGTTATGTTTACTAAAGAATGTCTGTTAATAGCATTTTACATTCTAAGAATAAGAACCAGCCTCTGGGCTCCATACGAATCAATCAGAAAATTTGATCATGATATTAACATTGTTTGTAAGATCGACAACAAATTCAGCCTGGGGAGTCCTGAGATTGTTTTAATTGCAGGTCAGAATTGACAGTGACCTCGATTTATTCATTCAAGACGGAAAATCTTTGACGCCTCTGACAGTGAATGCTAGTGACAAATTAGTGAGATGACACCAATTATATTAAGCAGCGATTTTGCTTGTGGCACATTGAATTAGAGCAAATCACATCACCGACACAAAGAAATGAGTGCACTCCTGAATCAAAAATGACAGAATTGCTATCCTAGTATGTCTCATTTGTACAGTATCTTTAGATATATTTATAAGATTACTGTTTAGCATATTGAACTAGATAGCTCTTACATCCCTTATATTACTGTTTAAAAGGTGTTGTGATTATGTCTGCCCGTGTTTAAAACAGATGCGTTGATTGAAGGAATTTATTGGCTACATTAACTTTATGCCTGGACTTGTGTTTTTATCTCTTCACAAAAAATATAATAAAATTGAAGCAAATATGTTGTAGCAAAAAACACGGCCCAGAAACAAAAACACTAAAATAAAAAGGGAAAGACATTATATTTACATTATATAATCGAAATATTAAAAATATTAGAAATAAGCAGTGCAGTGTAATTTACATGATTTCAAAATTTATTTTGTTAACCTTTGTCTAATATTACATTTTCCCTAATGATCTGAAACCATTCAGTAAGACAACTATGCAATAACAGAGGAAATACTTTTTTTCTGGAACTGTACAATATAAAAACAAAGTTACAGATAAAATAAGTAAGCATGAAAGTGACCCCAATCCAATAAAAGCTAATGTACAGTAATAGGATGTTTTTTTCAATTAACTCTTAAAGATAACTGCTGTTGCCGCTGATCTGCAGAGACAAGCTCTTTCCTGCAGAGACAGGCTGTTACCTGCAGAGAGAGGCTGTTCCCTACAGAGAGAGGCTGTTCCCTGGAGAAACAAGCTGTTCCCTGCAGAGAGAGGCTGTTCCCTACAGGGAGAGGCTGTTCTCTACAGAGAGAGGCTGTTCCCTGCAGATAGATGCTGTTCCCTGCAGAGAGAGGCTGTTCCCTGGAGAAACAGGCTGTTCCCTATAGAGAGAGGCTGTTCCCTGGAGAAACAGGCTGTTCCCTACAGAGAGAGGCTGTTCCCTGGAGAAACAGGCTGTTCCCTACAGAGAGAGGCTGTTCCCTGGAGAAACAGGCTGTTCCCTACAGAGATAGGTTGTTCCCTGCAGAGAGAGGCTGTTCCCTACAGAGAGTCTGTTCCCGGCAGAAACCATTTAGAGCTACACTATTTGACCAAAAGTATTCAGACACCCCTTGGTCTGGGGTTGTTCATGGTTTGGGCTAGGCCCCTTAGTTCCAGTAAAGGTAAATCTGAAACCATTTAGAGCTACACTATTTGACCAAAAGTATTCAGACACCCCTTGGTCTGGGGTTGTTCATGGTTTGGGCTAGGCCCCTTAGTTCCAGTAAAGGTAAATCTTAATGCAGTGACATTTCACATCATTCTGTGCTTCCAACTTTGGGGAAACAGTTTGGGGAGGTTCCTTTCCTGTTTCAGCATGACAATGCCCCTGGGCACACTGCGAGGTCAAGATTGGTGTGGAAGAACTTGACTGGCCTGCACAGAGCCTTGACCTCAACCCCATCCAACACCTTTGGGATCAATTGGAAAGCCAACTGGCCTCATCACCCAATCAGTGCCCGACCTCTCTAATGCTCTTCTGGCTGAATGGAAGCAATTCCCAGCAGCAATGTTCCAACATCAAGTATAAAACCTTCCCAGAAGAGTGAAGGTTGTTATAGCAGCAAAGGGTGGACCGACTCCATATTAAGTTTGTGTTGTATATTGTGTTGGTATCAGGTGTCTATATACATTTTGCCATGTAGTGTATAAAAGCAAGTAAAAGAGTTTCAATGTCAACTCTAAAAGAGACAGGCAGCACTGATTTAAGTAGAAGAGAACACCTACTATCCGCCATTCTACTTTCAGGAATATTGTACTCCCTGGAATTTGGGCTGAGGGTTTTTTTTTCTCCCAAGTATGTGCATTTTTTCCATTTTTTTCCCCTCCCCAAAGTGTCCTATGTCATCAGCTCAGCACTAACCTCTCCCATAGACTCAGAGGCAGGGATGAGGGAATAACTGATACTTTCGCGATGGGGAGTATGCCATTCGCCAAGTTATGACTCACTTTGGAAAAGAGCTACTTTAACTTGAGCTAAGATAGCCAATATTGTTAGTGTAAAGTCGTGATTGCGGCTGTTGTTGAATGCCAGAATGCGTCTGACAGAGATGGGTCCAGCCCCTCCTCGCTGCTAGTCCCGCCCCCTCGTTGTGCACACCTGACCACGATTACAGCTCGTTAGTGGCTCAGAAGAGGAGACGGGAGTGCTGAGTGGCTGGAAGACTGAAGCGTTCTTGCTGTGAAAATTGCGCGTTAGAGAATTATGAGAAGGTTTCTGTGTATTATCCCACTGTTTAACTTCATTTAAAAAAAAAGGATTTAGCCCCTTTCCCTGTCTGTCATGTTGGTGAACTGCCCAACCACTAGAGAGAGAACGAATTCGTACCTATAAGGACCATTCACATCATTTTATTCTGTTTAATATATCAAAAAATAAAAGGCTGCGCTATAATATGTACTTATCCCAAAACCTGTTCTTTTGGCTACTTTTTACTGTTACTTATAAAACCATCTTTGGTAATTCAAGCATAAGATATCTTGAATTTCATATTTAACATATACTTTTTGTCATTGGCTCAATATATAACACCGGCGTCAGTAAAAATGTCCAAATGAGCAGATTAATAATGAATGAGATCTGGTGTTCATTAATTGCACAGTGACCATGTGGGCTGCGGCACTACGGCGGGTCCAATCTGACGAGTTACGCGGCGGCGCTGTCATAGTGCAGTAAGCGCAGCGGCTTAACCGCTATCAATGCTGACTGATGAGCGCCACTCGGCGGCGACGGACGGGGGAGCCCGTTCCCCGCGGCCCGCGCTCCTCCTCGACGGCGCCGGCTGCGCGTGGGGTCCGAGCCCGGAGAATGACGTATGGCTTTTGTTATTAACGAAAGCTCTTTGTTCGCTCCGGAACCGAGCACCTGATGCATCACGCGCTGTGATCGATGTGATTAATACCGACCGTGTCTAATTATTCGGTGATTTAGTTCCGCGTGACACGGTGATGGAAACGCGGAAGCCGCGATTAATAAGCGATAACCGCGACGTGCGTGAGCCCTGACTGACTCGTGTAACACTTGTGATATGAGCACTGGGGAATGTAGTTTGTATCGCATAGAATACAATTAAATAAGCATATTTAATACTTTGTAATTTGGGGTACAAGGCATTGTCTGCTTTAGCCTATGCTGGAATTATTACATAGGTAGTCTGAGTTGGGGGCAGGTCCCACCCCCCTGACCTCACTGCCCCCCACCCCCCACCCCAGTGATGGTGATAGTGGCAGTGGCGGTGGCAGTGGTGGTGACGTTGGAGGTGGCAGAGCACATGGCGGTGGAGTTGACGGTGACGGATGGCAAACTCCACAAGAGCAAGCTTAGGGCGACAGTGGCATTGAAAATCTCCTTGGGTGGGACAGACTCCAGGGGGAGGACATCCTCCTCTCTCCGGCTCAGTGTGTGGGTCTTTATGACCAGCACAGTCAATCACTCAATGTTCAACGGTAATGGACCAACGGCAACTACGGGGCAGTGCTGAGTTGGCACCTAGGATGGTGGGGGAAGCCAGGCAGTGGCAATGACGGTGATAGTGGCGGTGATGGTGGTGGTGATGGTGACTGTGACGGCGGTGGCAGTGGCGCTGATGGTGGTGGTGATGGTGACTGTGACAGCGGTGGCAGTGGCGCTGATGGTGGCGGTGATGGTGGTGGTGATGGTGACTGTGACAGCAGTGGCAGTGGCGCTGATGGTAGCGGTTGTGAGGACGGTGTCAGTGGAGGTGACTGACCGCATGGCGGTGACGGCCGGGAGGCCAGGCAACAGCAGCAGCATCATTCTCAGGATTTAGGGCAAGAGCCCTGCCAAGAGTATGGGGAGGAAAAACTGAGAACAGGCAGTTAGAGAAGTGCAATAGGTAGCAACAGGGACACCAACTGGGCATTGCACAAGCGAGCCTGCCAGAAGATTTCTATCGCTGCATAGCAGCTAGGTCAGAGAACCCATGCTGTCATGAGAGGGCGACAGCCCTACTCAGTTATCAAGAGCTAGGCCCAGGAAGAGTGGGGTCACACCTCTTCACAGGTAGCAGTATGGGAAGCTGCACTCAGGTAGGTCAGGAAGTACAAGAACGGACACAGAGTCACTTTGTGCTGTGGCAGTGTCTAAAACCTCACTGGAATATGTCATGGATATGGTTCCAGCTAAATTAATTATTGAGGGGTTTTGATACAATTTTTTGTTTATTTTCAATAAAAAAGTAAAGATGGGTCCACAGCTTTCCAAATTTTCAGGTCTGGGACTGGGTTTCTGCAGCAATGGCTCAATAACAACAGTGGCTCTTGTACATATCCTGTTACCAGGGATGTCCTAATGATTTTTAGCATGTGCTGGTCTAGTACAAGAAAACTTTTTTAAACCCCTGAGGTCTACCTCGTCGCCGGCGACGAAAAAGGGGGGATATGGTATTTAATGTTTGATAACTTTGCTCTCATTTCATGTAAAAATTTATTTTAAATGGTGCTGTGAAGCTACGCTCTGTGGCTACACAAACAGCCCCTTGCTTTGTTGCTAAACCAGTCTGAGATTTGTCTATCGACGAGCCAATTGGAGGGAAGTGTTTCTTTGTTTTATGCAAACTATCTTGGTACTAATCATTTAGAACACAAAGGAGCCAGCTACGCCCGTTCCACACTTTCTGTTTTTGCTGGCGGCAGATCTGCTAAGCGCTGTGGGGCCAATAAATGCAATGTCACACAGACGCCCAGCCCCATGTTCTCCGTCACTCTCTTATCCAGGAAATGCGAGATGCAGACAAATACAAGCAATGGATTTTTAATATATTATTCCTTTGCTTCTTCAATGGCAAATTACTGCCAAGCCAAAGCTAGATGCGTGTTTGGAGAGCAATGCAGACACATATGAGCAAGGTGTTTCTTTCCTATTCTTTTACTCTATTTTCATTTTATTATATTATTCCTCTGCTTCTTTGATGGTGACCAAGAAAATTACTACCCAGCAGATGCCGGACGCCTGTTTGGAGAGGAGGTGTGTTTGGAGGGCCATGCTAAACGCGAATCGGAGAAGCTTTATTTTGGTACGGGTTTATAGCCTGCAATGAAACTGTTTGCGAAGAATGGCAAAATCCATTAGTACGTATTTATTTACTAACTTACTGTTTGTGAAATGAAAAAGCTAAATCTGACACTGCTCAATATACTTTCGCTCATTTGGAATCCAGCTGGACTGTAGTTTAAAATATATATAGAAAAAAAAAATTGTTAGAGTGATAATGAGACATCGGGTTGTTTTTGAAACATTTGGGGACAGAGTACGTGGGTTGATCTTGCGCTGTACTTGGTAGTTCAATTGTAAGTTCAAGAAGCCTGCAGTTCTTCGCTGGGTACTCTGGCATCTCGCGATCTCTGTCTCACCCCCACCCCCACCCCCACCCCCACCCCTTAGAGGCCCTCTCCAAGCCTGCCTCTTAGAGGCTTTATTTTTAATAAAATGAACTAAAATATAAATAGTGTGTGATGGAGAGAGTGAGATATGATGTGTGAAAATACAGTGACTCAAATTAAGCTGATATATTCAGTTCATCTAAAATTTGAAAGATTCTTATATACATTATTGCATATATATTGGCAGTGCCAAAAGCGCCAAGTGGCTGTCTGTCTCATTTTGGACAGAAACTGTTCTGAGCAGTGGCATACCTGAATTCTGATGTGATTATTTTATATATAGTTATTGTTTTCGTGTGGTCTGTCGTGTTTATCTGAAGTGCATTTCTTACCCAAGGCCATAAAAAATTATGTTATAAATTTAAAAGTCTTCCATCTTGTTGTGTGCTATGTTTTATCAATACATTTAGTAAAATTTCAGTATGTTTTTCAGTGTTCTTGGCTTTTCTGTCCGTTTGCCATATTACAGTCTCCTAACATGAATCTACTATAAAATAACAGAGAGGAGAATTTTGTACTGAATAAAATGATATGCAAAAAATAAAAATAAAAAATACCAAAAAGCAGCGGTCCCCCCCAAAATGGGGAAAATAGGCCCTAGACCTCTCGGTGTATTGCATCGAGAAGACAGGTAGTCGGTTTTATATATATATAAGGGGAGTAATCAGTACTCCTTAGATCCTCCCTGATCATTAATTAAGTATGCACAGGCCAGGAGAAGAGAGGGCGTGTCCCACCTCTCTTCTCAGGAGATAAAAAGGGCACCTTTCTTTTAGATAGCTGTCCGATTTTAACAGTCAGTTGGAAGTAGGCATTCAACATTTCATCTCTGGTCTTTTTGGAATATTCAGCTGTCTTTTGGTTTTCAAATTTTTGGCACATTATTGATTCTTGGATTACTTTGGGATAAACACCCTGTAATTTGGTTGTTTTCTTTCATTCCTTTATTGTGTAACTGTTTCTTGTCCATGTCTGTAACCTTGGTTATTTTTATTAAGGTAGTTGAAACTCATCTTTAGACTAGACGTGAGTATTTGTTGTAGCCTAATACATTTCTAAATTTTAATCTTGTTTCGAGTCGTACATTTTGGGTTGACCCAACAGTTTGTTCTGCCTAGCAACAAATTTGGTGAGAGCACTCAACAGCCTGGAAAACAGCTTTGTAAGCATTTTCAAAATCTCAAAAAAGAGGTATCTGTCATGGGAGACAGATTGTCATTAAGAACCAGATGACAGCCCCGCAATTTTAACAGTTAACATGTACCACAGTGGGGCAGCGTTAGCCCAGTGAGGTCTAGTTGGACTCCTTTCAGGAGATATCTTCACTTCTGAAAGATGAGGCACAGAAAATGAAGAGAATGGCTGACCCCACCAGCCCTGACCCTGACAGTGATGAATCCCCCACCACTGACAGCACAGTCTACATGAACCAACCTCCCAATGCCACTCCTGTGCCTACCAATGCCACCACTAGACTGCCAAAGACCCTGGCCCTGCTGGAGCGGGACTGCGCAGAATTCAAGGCGCTCACCATGGCCAGACTGTGTGAGCGCAGCCTCTCCCAGCAGCTGCGGGACGAGGTGTGCCAGGTGAAGAGAGATGTGAGCACAGCTCCCCCTGCAGCTGCTGAAGAGGGACACACCGGCACCAACGACCTGTGAGCTCTACAGCGCCACACCGCTCGTGCTGTGAGGAAGGTAGCAGTGAGGGCCACACAGGAGTTCCCCCAACTCCAGAGTGATGGTTTTCCACACATCATCTCATCCATCAATGATCACCACAGGATGTGCCACCCTACCCAGGATGCACCTGGTGCACCACCCAGTCCTGGGCCCCTAGCACCCCCCCCCCCCCCAGCCCCATCTCACCAGTGTAGCAGCATGTCCTCATCAGCACCCCGCCCAGCCCAATCCCCCCAGGCTCCCCATCCACAGGCCCAGAGCCCGCCAGGAGCAGCAGCTCAGCTAGGCTGCAGTTCTGCTCAGCCATTTCCAGGCCCAGGGATATGTGCTGCTGGGTGTAGGTTTAACCGTGAAAACAGGAACAAAGCCAGACTGCAGCATAATCAGCAATGGTAAGACATATTTGGGCAGACCCCTCTAAATCGAATACCAACTCTAACACAGAAAATCGACCCTGACCGTGCTGCAAATAAAAACGAGTGTCTAATTACCCTGGTCGAGCCTTAGGCCTTTACATTCTTAATGGCAGGATCAGAGGGGGCTCTTTAGGAAGGCTCAATTACTGCTCAGCCTGTGGGACCAGTGTAGTCGACTATGACATCACTGATGACCCCTCTCTCGTTAGCGCATTCACTGTTAGACCACGACCCACATTTTCAGCCCATCGTCAAATCGATGCGTACATGAAAAGAATCGGACAACCCAGGAACAACCCAAGCTGTACAACCTCAATCAAACATACAGATAGGCTGCATACAGAAGGATCCTCTAAAGCAATCAATTTCTTTGAAATTACTAACCTCATTAACAGTTTCCTTTTCACACAATTCACACCAAATGAAAATGACATAAATCTGACAGTTAAGATGACAAATTAAATTTTCTATCAATCAGCAATTAAAGCAAACCTGTAAATAATTAAACAGAAATAATAAAGAATCAACTGCAAATTAAAAATGACTTGATGACGAAAGCACATCAATGAGAAAATTATTAAGACATCTATCAAATCTGAAACGTCAAACACAAAACCCAGATTTACGCCACAGATATTGTAAAACGCTTAAACTATAGAAACAAACTGTAAACAAGAAGAAACAAAAATACAGAAAACTGAAATTGATGACTATTCACCGAAAGCATTTGTAGGAAAAAAAGAATAATTTAAGTAACAAAACAAATCATGAATTACTAAACAGGAAATAAGAAAAAGTGGAAAAAGTTCTCTAAAAACCGATATAAAGAATTTGCTCCAAACAATCTCAAATTTGAACAGTGAAAAAACCAAGAAAAATTAGGAATACACAATAAACAATAAAGTTGTAAACAATAAAGAACAGTCAAAATCCATTAGACAACCCAATTAATTTAAAAGAAAATAAAAAATCGAAAAAAGCATGTAGCCCTGACAATATCACAACAGAAATACTGAATACAGTAACTCTGAACTTCAGAAGACAAGATGCTTTCCTGACATATCAAGGGTTTATATGCCCAATTTACAAAAGTGGAGACAAATTTGACCCCAACAGCTACAGGACCAAGTCATTTTCTGTGAACTGGAACCTGGGGAAGGTTTTCTGCAAAATTCTAAATACCCAGACACAGGCCCTTCCTTAATGAGCACAATGTCTTGAGTCAGGTTGGCTTTCTTCCAAAACATAGCACTAGTGATAATATGTACACCCTACACACACTAATCAAGCTAAATGTGCAGCAAAAAATGGAAAAAGTGTTGCTTTATAGACTTCAAGAAAGTATTTGATTCAATTTGGCATGAGGGCCTCTATTACAAAATTCTTCTGTTGTAGGTAATGGTATAATGAAATGAATATATATGCAAAGTAATTGTGCAATAAAAATAGGCAAAACATGAACGGAATACTTCCCTCAAGGGTGTGGGGTGAGGGAGGGCTGCAGTTTGAGTCCTACCTTGTTCAATATTTGAGTAAAATGAGTAAACAGTGTTACTGGAACAGCTCCTGGTCTCACTGAATAACACGGAAGTAACATTTCTTCTCTATGCAGATGACTTGGTGCTGCTGTCTCACACAGTACCAGGGGTACAGCAGCATCTGGATCTGCTGTAGAAATACTGTCAAACCTGGGCCTTGACTATAAATTTGAAAAAGACAGAAATGATGGCCTTCTAAAGAAAGCCCAGATCTAAGGAAAACAGATACTGCTTTACTATAGGAAACACCACCACACCTAATCATAATATACAGTAAGTTACGATTACCTTGGGCTAAAAATTAGTGCATCATGGAGATTTGGTCAAAAGATGATTCCATAAATTAAATATTCACAAGATTCCACAAAATAAATATGGCCATTAGAATATGGACGAACATTTTTGATAGTGTTATCCAGCCGCAGACAAAAAAAGTAATGGTCGACCGAAGAGGAACGTTATGTGGTCACTACAAGAGAGGAACATTTATGGGGTCACTATAAGACAGGAGAAGTAGAGACAGAGCTGCACTTCCTCCTAGACTGTCTGAAATATTCTGAAATCAGAGACATATTTCAGAAAATTTTCTATATTTATGAAATCATCGTGGAAAAGCTGTACATCCTTCTGTGAGAAGGGTCAACAGCCACATTCACAGCACAACATTGTCATGGTTCTGTGTTTCCGTCTGACTTTCCTTGTTGGGCCGCCAGATGGCGGCACTTCTGTTTTGTGTCCTGCTCCCCCTGTTTAATTGTATCATTGCTTTCAATTATCCTATTATTGTTTTTGGGTTGTCTCGTTTTCCCTTCCCTCTCTGTGGCCTGATTGTTCATGGTGCCCTCCTGTGTCTCGTCAGTGTCTGGTCTATTTAAGTTCCCTTCTTCCTTGACTCAAGTGCTGGATCCTTGGTTGTGTTTGGTTGCATGTGCTTCTGCCCATGTTTCTGCCTTGCGTGTTTCCTCCTGAAAGTAGCTCCCGGTGTGTCTCCACCCATGTTCTGTTTTCCATGCATTTTTGGAATTTTGGATTTTCTTTGCTCCCTGAGTTTTGAAGATTACTTTGTGTTTTTTAAGAGTTGCCCTGCGAGGCCTTTTGTTCCCTTCTTTTGTTCTGGATGTGTCAAGTAAAGTCTTTGTTTAAATTCTGTTTTGGAGTTTTGAGTTTTCCCCTCACTCTGCGTTTGGGTCCTAACCCTCCTACTACGCACCTGACACAACATGTTCCAGCCTGTCACAACCTGAGGGGCAGTAGCCACTCTACAAATATATACCCACTGTACAGATAAACAGTACAAGTTACCTGCTCTGCTTGCGAGTATTATAATTATAGTTAATAGCTAAATGTTTACAATAGATTTATTATTTTTATTTCTATTTGTATTAAGTTTTAATGTTAATTCATTCATTCATTCAGGAACTAATCTTTTTGTCTTTTCTGAAATAGTTTCTTTTAAATAATGCTTTGACTATATTTACTGGATGTGTTTCAATGCCAATAAAGCATATATAATTGGAATTGAATTAAGAGAGAGAGAAATTCATCTGAAATATTGACTATTCCCCCTCACAGGTACCAGGTAAAAAATAATAAACAGAAATAACAAAGACAAAATAAACCAAACACAGCTGAAGCTTTTGTACTTTTCAGCTCAGCTCTCCTTTTCTGTACCTCATTTTCCCCCAGGTGTGAATGCCCGGTCTCAGCTCTCCACCAAGGTACCCAGCACACCTTTAATCGCTGGGCTGATTAGTCTGCGTGACCCAGGTGTGTGTGTGCCCACTCAGCCAGTAGGCTCGGCTCCAGACCAGCCCAATGTGAAATGGATGCCACCTGCCAATTCTGCAGAATGTGTGACAATGGCTGCCGCATGCTGGGTGGGTGGAGTCTACACTGTCACTAACTCCGATCGGCTCAGTTCAAGCTTTTAACTTTTCACATACATTTTATATGCATAATATACACTCACCGGCCACTTCATTAGGTGACAGGAGTGGCACCCAGTGTGATCTTCTGCTGCTGTAGCTCATCTGCTTCAAGGTTTGACGTGGTGTGCATTCAGAGATGCTCTTCTGCATACCTCGGTTGTAACGAGTGGTTATTTGAGTTACTGTTGCCTTTCTATCAGCTCGAACCAGTCTGGCCATTCTCCTCTGACCTCTGCCATCAACAAGGCATTTTCACCCAGAGAACTGCCGCTCACTGGATATTTTCTCTTTTTCGGACCATTCTCTGTAAACCCTAGAGATGGTTGTGCGTGAAAATCCCAGTAGATCAGCAGTTTATGAAATATTCAAACCAGCCGATCTGGCACCAACAACCATGCCACGTTCAAAGTCACTTAAATCACCTTTTGTCCCCATTCTGATGCTTGGTTTGAACTTCAGCAGATCGTCTTGACCATGTCTACATGCCTAAATGCATTTAGTTGCTGCCACGTGATTGGCTGATTAGATATTTGCGTTAATGGGTGCAGTTTGCAGTTGAACAGGTGGACCTAATGAAGTGGCCGGTGAGTGTATATGAATCTATGTCTTTGTTAGTTTTCCATTTGTTTGTAATACTACTACTACATTACATTTATTTAGCAGATGCTTTTATCCTACAACTACTAATACTACTACTACTAATAATAATAATAATCATTTGGCCTTTGAATATAACCCACTGAAGAGCAGAGCTGGGTTAGCTCTTTAAAAGCCATTGTTCACTAGATTTCACTGGAATGGGTTCATGCATCAAGGCAGTCTATAAGAAACTGTATATCAGCACGGAGAGAGGTGGTTAGGGACAAGCACTGATTAAATCCAGGCCTCTGCGTTATCTCTGTAGGAAATCACATCACCAAGGCTAATACTCTGGTTCTCGACAGCTTCCAAGCTACAAATTTTAAAACCAGGGGACATGAAGTTTGTGGTTAGGGCTCCAATTTTCCGCATAATTTTAGACTTTTAAAAATAAAGTTGCTTACAAGCTTATATATGTAACCGTTTCACCTGCCCTGTTTTATTCAATGTTTATTGTCTTTATTCTGTTTTATTACTTTATTTTATCAATAGATTTACTGTAGAAAAACCCATTTGTTTCTGCTGTTGCTGAAGTGTTTTCCTGTGGATCGATAGCATTCAAATGCTCATCCTCCTGAGCTCATAATGCAGACACTGAGGTTAATGTCAAACTCAGCCAAATCGGAGCGATTCGATTGGATCTCTCTCTCAAGGAGATGGATTTACACATTTTGTAGCAAGCACAGGAACACTGCCCCTCAATTAGACTATTAATTCCCTCTGTTATCCATCTGAATACATATCAGGTTATGGCTGTAATTCCTGCTAATATATCATTTAAACTTTCGTATTGAATTATTAGAAAATATTACAAGTAGATGCTACATAATGAAGCATCAAGGCCTGATATTAGGCATTGTGGGGTTGGAATGTGACCAGTGATTATTGGTGTGCTCTTACTTATTTTTTAAACTCATTTAAACTACTTTTTTAAATAATTGTGGGATTTGTGTTTGTTCTTGATGGCATTGCTGTACTTGCCAAAGTAGCCTACAGCAATGCCATTCTTTCTGAAACAAAAGAGAAGAAAGCCTATCAGCTCAAATTGTGAGCTAGATTTATGAGCAAATTACGATTTTGATTGTGCTTGTGGAGAAAACGAAGAATGCTCACATCTACGTCAAACGGAAGAACCCACGTACTTGGAACGCAGGGTTATGTCGCATATCACACGGACAGAATATAATTTGCTTTTATCGAAAGAGAAACAGACCTCTCTCCCCGGTTTCCATTAAGTGATGTCATAATAACATATTCCTGATCGACAAGAACCACTTTTATGAATCTCGCTTTTAGGCGAAGCGCTTATTTTCTTCTTTTTGTCTTAATGGCTCTCAGAATTTCATCCGAGCTAATGAATCGCAGCACGTTTTATATTTGTGTGTTACCTGCTGCTCAGTGGACTCCTCCGCTCTGGTGCTATAAAATTAGATCACTGGTGTCCTCTGGAGTCTTTAGTGTCGCACGCTGTGCTTCATTAGCGGCTGTGATTGCGATTACCAAGACATCAACCGGGGGAAAAAAAGAGAGAGGAAAAAATGTGCGAGTTGCCATGCGAATTGAGTAGTCATTTCTTACTGCCATTTTGTCTATGCTTCCACACATATGTATCCACTTGGCGCTTACTGTTTTGATCCTCCAGGCACTAAACTGTTATGTAAGAGTGTATGCGGTTGGACAGGTTCAAACGTATGCAGTTTCCTGGGTTCGACTGCTATAAGATTCGTAGTAATAATCTTAGAAGAACTGGGTAAAAGAAGGGTTAATTATTCATCCCCATTTTATCTTCCACAGTAATCACTGTAACTTACACAGTTCACTCTGATCCTCTAAATTTCACATGTATAATAGCACCTCAGAGTTATGGGCTGGCCATTCAAGTGAACATGGTATGAACCCAGAAGTAGCATTAACAATTATGCCTTCTCAAACTCTGTATTACACAATGCACAAACTCATTGTTTCTGTGGTGGTTTTAAAGAAAATTAGCATTAAATGGCAATGAGTCATGCTTTCCATTGATTAAAATAAAGCTGCAAATGCACCTCTTTTACGATAATCATGTGTGAGATCTGTATAAATTTCAGCGAGTTGGGAGCAATTAAATTTTGCACCAGAGGATATCTCAGTTCCTCCCAAGACTTAACCACGAGGAGGTTTTTCTCGCCACCGTCTGAGTGTTTCTCTTCCCACTGGGGAGATCTTTTAACTCATCTGCGGGATCTTTTCAGACTCAGTCTTGCCTAATTTTTTCCTATTTCCTGTTTCTGTAAAGCATCTCTGTAACAGTTAAAAGCCCTATAAACATGAAATTGAATTGACTAGATGGAGCAGCAAATTTAAACTGAGACGGCTCTACCTTCTTGCGCATTTTAATGCGTTTTAGGCACATTGACGGATGCATTTATTCATTAGCAAACCAGAAGCAGTCTAAGTTGAGCTGACAGTCACAGACCGCTGCTCCCCTTCCAGAGTTTCCACGATGACGCCATGCCTGTTATGACACAAGGAGAAGCATACCTATCATGCACTGATCTCTGATGACACTGTAAAGAATCTTCTTTAGCTTGAACAGAATTGCTCTGAATTTCTCTAGTTAGCTCACGTCTCCGTCTAGTGCTGTTTTTGGCCAGTAGCTTTTCAGTTTCACCGTAATTGACACACACAGGCTGCATTCTTGGTGACATGAATTGAGTTTTAAATTTTTTTGTTTTTGAGCAGGCGAGACAGGTGGCATTTTCTACTAGCGGTTGTCAGCTATAGGCTAGACAGGCGCTTACTGTATTACGGTGCTCCGACTCAATTCAGATCACTCACACTGGCATGCCAAGCTGTGAATGGTACTGCCTCTTCCTGTGTGCAGACAATGGCCACACCGTACCCTCCATAGTCAGTCAGGAAGCCATACAGCCTGTACAACTCATCCAGAACTTGGCTGCTCAGCTGACTTATCTTCAGCCTTCTATAGTTCTCACAAGTCACTCCACTGGCTGCCGGTCGCTGCCAGGTCAGGTCCAAAGTTCTGAGTCTAGCCTACACTTTGGCCAACAGGACAGCCCCTTGCTACTTACAGGGCATAATCTCATTTATTAGTTTATTTGACAGTGACACACAAACATTTCTGTAAATGTGCCAGAGTTAGCCAGGGAGGAGAATTTTCATCGAGCCCCTTGGCTACATATATGGGCTGTGGGATATCTGGAAATTGGAGCACCCAGACAGGGGCGTCATAGTGGGGGGAAAAGTGGGACTGACTACCCAGGGCCCGAATGGGGGGAGGGTCCTCGAAAAGCCTGGAATGATGAGTGAGTGACATGGATCAAGAGATCAAGGGGGCCCACAGAGACTGCTTATGTATAGGGCCCAGAATTTTGTGCTACACCCCTGCACCCAGAGGAAGCCCACGGGGAGAACGCGCAAACTCCACACCGAGAAGATTCGGGCCAAGCAGGCCTCGAACCCAGGACCTCCTTCTTGCGAGGCAACAGTGCGCCAACTCAGCACGTCGGCAGCTCGGCCACTCCTGCAGCAGGGCGACGTGCACTTCCCACCACCCCCAGGAATGCTTCTCACTTGTCCCAGCTGTGGGGCCAGCGAGGAACAAACTCTCCATTTCTCCATGAACCACTCAGTCTCTGTCCATTTCCCACATCTCCTCAGACTCTAATGACTAATGTTAAACCTTCACTGCAGGGCTACCCCCAGTTACGTAGCACTTTCTTCTAACACTTGCATCTGGATCTTGATGTTGTAGTTTTGTGTCTTTTGTAATCTCATAATCTTCTCGCTTTGCTGACTTAGCCTTAAGACCTAGCCAACGATTTACCGTGCGAACTAGACTTGATGTTCATGGTTATGGATAGTTGCTACTCTATGATGGAACTGCACATTAACTGACCTGTTTCTATTTGTTCCAACGACCTTCGTCATGCACTTATTGTACGCTGCTTTCGGAAAAAACGCACCTGCCAAATTAAATGTAATGTAAAAAGCAGATTCACTGACTGCCTTCTGTAAATGTCCAAAAACTCACCTTTTGAGACTGCACCTCAATGTTCTCAAGAAAAAATGAACCCTTCTCTCACTTTATGTTGCAGGTCTTGAATCAAATACCTTGATGGTGCAATCACTGTACATGACTGTAACTGTACGAGATCATATGGTGTTTGCTTGCCAGGCGAAAGGCCATTTTCAAACTGCGGCTAAAAGTGACTGCTAAATGAGTATGTGCACACTCATACAAAAACAAATGTTGTCTTTGATAAGATTCCCACTCAATGCTTGTTTAAGTTAAAAAAAAATTATTTACTTTAATAAATAATTCAATATATAATGGGAGTTTGGCTTCACTTTCAAAGTTATGAATACTGGAGTTCTGTAAGCTCCCAAAGTATTTATATGTCTGAGGTTCTATTGTATTCAACACATGTAACACTATACAACACAGATTCAAATCTCAATATTTATAAGTCAATGGATGAGTTGATCAAGTCAAGTCAAAGTTTATTTATATAGCACATTTACAACAACCACAGTTGACCAAAGTGCTTGAACAAACTTAAAATACCAAAAATGAATATAAAAGTAATAAAAATAAGAATAAAAGGAAACAATAAACATGGGAATAAAATAATTATATAGATGATAAAAACAAGGTGACAAGCTCAACTCGAATTGAATGCCAACGAGAAGAGGTGGGTCTTCAGCAGCGACTTAAAAGATTCTAGGGTCTGAGCAGTTCTTATATGAAAAGGTACGCTGTTCCAGAGATTCGGGGCAGCTACCGCAAAGGCTTGGTCGCCTCTATCTTTGTGCCTGGATCTCGGAACAACCAAGAGCATCTGGTTGGCCGACCTTAGTGCTCTAACTGGAGTATGATGCTGCAAAAGTTCTGCTAGATAAAATGGCGCCAGCCCATTTAAAACCTTAAAAACAAGCAATAAAATCTTAAAATCAATCCTGAAGCGGACAGGCAGACAGTGGGGATAGGCCAATGCAGGTTTAATATGATCACGCTTTCTTTTCCCAGTTAGAAGATGAACGGCTGCATTTTGCACAAACTGCAGACGACGGAGAGACGACTGATCTACACCCACATACAAAGAGTTGCAATAATCTAACCGAGAGGTAATAAAAGCATGAATAACTCTCTCGAAATCTTTGGGAGAGAGATAGGGCTTTACCTTGGCCAAAAGTCTTAACTGAAAAAAGCTTGCTTTGACAACTGAACTAATCTGTTTATCAAACTTGAGGGAGCTGTCAAGAATCACACCAAGATTCTTAACAAAAGATCGATTATAGGAAGCTAAAGGGCCAAGAGTACCATCAGGGTCACCCAGTAGGTCAGGTTGTCCAAACATAATGATCTCAGGACCCCAGCTGGGGACAAGCTGAGATCTGTAGTACTTACTGTAGGGGTGATGAACAAATGAACCAATATCAAAACAGGCTGCATTTCTCTCCTATGCCACAATGCAAAACCAGCAATGAGGGAATATGCAGCACTTCTGAAATACCAATTTTATCCAGTTCTTCACAGTTATGTGTGTGTGTGTATATTTGTGTCTTACATTCAGCACAATAACATTCAGCACAAGACATGTGCTCTTTTATGAGGAATGTCAGCTTCTACTTAGTCTGACTCACAGGATATAGACTGTGGGTATAAGCCTGCCATTGGCCGACTGTTTCATCGGAATTCTCCTCCCCTTCCGCTATCTGCATGTTACCGTTTTTGCGAGGGCACTGTCGCTGCATCCTGGGCTTAGCGCCGCCCAAGACGATTGTGATTGGTTTAAAGAAATACAAAAAAGCCAGAGTGTTTAGTGTTTTTTCCCCTATATCAGAATGATAATGGGTTGAGCCAGACCTTTCTCCAGCGCAGAAACGAAGTGTGGAGATAGGCCTGGCTATGCGAGACTAGCCTCTATTTAACACCCCACAGTTTACAGTCAGGTTGAAGAACGACAGTTCATGTGCAACAGCAGTGTGGTCACCCGGTCGACCAGCAGGGGTCGCTGTTGCGCGATGACTCATTACCCCAGTCAACTGAAACCCTCCGCAAATGTATATCGCCCTGTGGCGGCTACTGGCCACAATCACCGTGGTCCATATACCCGACCCCACTGCGGGGCCATCGATACCCAGGAAGAGGGCCTTATTTGGGCAAATAGCTGCCCCATACAGTGACTCTTAAGACCTTATCAGTATCACATTTTAGGCTGATGTGCTCATCAAACCTGGGAAAATAACCTTCAGATTTATTTCAGAAGTAAAGAAGGCTGTGTTTTAAAAGGAGACAAGAATTCATGCACACGTATACAAATTCCCACCGTTAACCAATATCTTTGATATGCATGAAGCATTCAGTCCTGATTAGTTTGACAGATTTAGTGCTCCTGATAGCTAATTAAGCTGACTCCATGCCCCCAAGTACCATTGCAAATCAATTAGGGCAAAATGAACAATTTACCCCAGTAATTATCCTGTGCATTGAAAGGAATTCTTGGGGACATGCATTAAATATCAATTTCCCTTCTGTATTTTCTCAATTTGGATGTATCAAATAAAGTAGATTAAATATAATTGATAAAATAATTAGCCAGCATTTAATGACTCAATTATTAAAATGAATATTCCTCTGGGTTTGAACCTTATTAATTTAATGTGGGGGAATTTTAAATTCTGGCATACAACCCGACCAACTCCCCATCGCTCATCTCTGCTCTGCTGTTCCGTGTTTGACTGCTTTTTATGTTTCTAATTTTGTCAAGTTAATTTCTATCGTGATTTCTTCAGTGCTAACATCATCATTTACATTTTCAACAAAATCCCGGAGAATAAATTTAAAGACCTCTTTAAATACTTTACCTGCTTTCATTCATTAAGAAAGTCCTCACTTGAATACATTTGAAAATATGACAATTTTTGTGAGTATAAAAAAATAAACACCTTTTAGTGGCTCTTATGTTTAACAAGTATGGGGCCGTCCTCTCTTAAATTTATTTGTTTATCATTTATCAGCATTTACGCATAACTAAAATGACCTACTTCCCTTGGTGCCATGAACTACAGTGCTTCAATCAGTTTGATTATTATGGGATAAAACCCAATGATATAAAAAATACATTTCTTATCACCTGAGAGGACAAGTATCAGTTGGCAAAAAATAAGCCTTTTTAAAAATAAAAAAAAATGAAAATACATTTCCATCTTTGGACAAAAGAGCATTACAGCCGTTAAGTGGCTAATAATTCCGCAGAATGAGGTTTGCAGAATTTTAACAGGATTTAGGTGCTTATGAATACCTAATAAACTGCTTAAATAAATTAGAACGGCAACATATAAACTGAGCATGCCTGGCAACAGCTACTCCAATTTAAAACCACTAAACCCCGCTGGTCAGCTATTCAACCAAATCAAGTCATATTTCCATTCATATTTAATAGCGAAAAGAACAGGGTATTTTAAAACTTGTCTGCCCATAAAATGAATCATTTGTGTTATTTTATGATTTTGTATTGAAAATAAGAACCCTGTGTCCTTTCCCAGTCTCAGAACCCTGGTCCAGCCGATTCTCCCGAAATCTGCACGCTGCTGTATACAAGGTTAGCCAGGGCTGTGGGCGTTTACTTTTAAATTATGATGAATTAATAAGGAATTTACTTCAGACTCTCTTATACAACCCAGCTGCTTCATTATGCATACGATTTCAGAGTTAACTTGATTATTAATTGGTTTTATGGTATTTATTTACTTACTTGTTTTAATGTAAAATTTTTAAAGACACAGGATAGACTTGACAGGCATCGGCAAAACTATCTTTTCTCACTGAAGAGTAGGGACTGAAGTAACAAAATGTTATTGCTGGGATTTGCACTGATGCACCTGTTCAGATGTAGAGATCGTGCTGTATCAGTTTTGCTGGAATCCATTCATTCTCATTATATAGATTAATATGCATGCAGGTTGCCCAGAAATAATGGACTGTCTTAACAGTACATTCATTACCTTACCAATCCTTTCAGTCCATTACTAATGATGATACCCATTCTGTTGGTGTTCATACTAAACGCGCTTGTGTGTGTGTGTGTGCTCTGAGGGAAGGATGCACACATTTGTGTGCATATGTGTGTGTGTGTGTGCATGTATTGTGTGTGTGTGCGTGCATGTGTATGGAGAGGCCGTTTAGACCATAAATCATACTTCCTCTCACACACACCATCATGCATACCACTATACTCTCTCACACGCACCATCATACTCTCTCACATGTGAAAAAAATAGTAGCATATTCTAGAGAGAAGCATGTGTGTATGTAGTAGTATGTGTGAGAGAGTTTGATTGAAATGGAAGACAGTTTAAATGATCAGTTCCTGATTGGCTTACAGTCTTTTCACAGACACAGACAAGGCCCGCCCTCTCTCAGCGGCACCTCGAGCGTTCAAATTGACAGGGAGCATCTAAATCAAGCTAGCTACAGTTAGTTTATATAACATTTTAAATTCAACTAGTTTTGTTAATACAATAGCGAGGCGTGTTGTTCCAGAGAAGTGCCAAAAATCAGACTGCTGAGAGGCCCTGTTGGTGGCTATATCCTAACCAAAGCCAGCGTCCGGTCTAGCTACTGATAAACCAGTGCTGGTAAAGTGGTGGTCATAAGCTGCTTGTAAAATTTAAATATTTACATGTTCGTTTGTGCCATTAAAACTAAAACCCTAGCTTCAATTACAGTCTACTAGCTTCAGTACCGCATTAAAAATCTGTTTAAAGATTTGAATGATCAAGCAAAATGAATTGTACGTCAAACTTTCATGACTTTGTACACAGTTTTAAAAAGCACCAGTCACGCTACAGTTTGCTATCTATATGGCGAAGGTGGTAGCATCCCGACCTACATCTTCAGTGATGATGTATTATCTTTATTATTTCTTTGCTTTTTTGGAGAGGGACAGTGCCTATTATTCAATATTTTTGTAAATGTAGCCAGTACTAGCCGTTTTGTCATTGAATATGGTTTCACATTTGTGTTTGATTTATTCCATTACTACTGCTTGGCCTATAAATTTGGGGGGGGGGGGGGGAACACTGTTATTGCTGCTGTTTCGACAGGTCTCTGGAATCAGCTTGGCTGTTGCATAATGGTAGTGAGTTGTAAAACGAATATGATTGCATTTAAGAAAATAAAGTAAAAACAAGTGGGCCTTGGATTCCCCCTGGGAATATGATTCAGGGCTTCTTGAAAAACAATTACATTGAAAAACCTGTAAAGTCACAGATTTTAAGGCTGAAAGCACCTCTAGCTTGCCACATATGTTTCGATTTTACCTGCTGTGAAACAATGCTAAAAACATCTGTTAAAATATTCGCATTTCATTCCTGCACATTTTTCAATGTAATTGTTTTACTTGATTTTTCTAACAAAGATTACAATGGATGACAACTTTGTGAGCGACGTCAGATTTATGTGAGATAGAAAACTGGTTGAGAACAGATTTGTGTTTGATTTATCCGATTAGTACTGCTGTAAATTGTGGATAAACACTGCTGTTATGTTATCGACAGTTCACTGCCAGCGTGGTTTTTCCTATATCATAATTGTAGTGAATTATAACACTATCACATTTACCACACACTTGTTTTGCGAGTTGTTATTGTTGTTTGTGTTTTTATTATTTTGTTTGTTTTTATTCCCGTTTCATTCCTCCGAGTTTTTCAACGTAATTGTTTTACTTGGTTTTTCTAATAAAGAATATAATGGGTGACAACTTCACGAGAAATGTCAAATTTATGTGAGGTGGAAAACTGGTTGAGAACCCTACAATTTAGCCTATTTTGGCTTGATGGGGGTAGTTAAATGAGTCCATTCAATCGTCTGGCTTTTTTTGTTTGTTTGTTTGTTTGGTTTGTTTCGCAGGCAACAACAAAGTGAGTGTACCTTGGCGGCCATTTTCTCAGCATTACTGACTAAGCGAAATCTTATCCAGGCCGGGCTAGTCCTGGGTCAGTATTATCACACATCTGGGCTAGAACATCACGTAGAAACCCTGTACTAGTGGTGAAGTGGAGATACGTCATTCCCAGGCAAGGAGCACCCCTGCACTGCTCAATGAGGTAAGCATAGGCATCCAGCGATTTTATTGCACACAGAGGGTCGCTATCCCCTCAGACTGGCGCACATCACGTTGAACTGAAGTGTGTTTGACCATAATGTCAAATCACATCGCTCCCAGACTGGACCTTGCAGAATTACGTCCCGCAAATGTGCACATATATCATCATAACACAGCCCATAAAGTAACAATAGACCGCCGTAAAATGTTTTGAGGTAACAATATACCATCATGAAATGGCCCATAAACTTGCATTCATTTACTCTCAGATCTGAAGCATAATGGTGGCATGGCATGTCTTGACATCAAAAAAAAAAAGAAAAATGATTTTTGTGCTATTGACTTCAAACGTGGAATATTTTTCCAATAGCGTACATTCAACTAACACTGACTGAATCCATTTCTGCAATCACATCTGTGTATTCAGTTACGTTGAGAATTGTATGTTTGATACAGTGACAGGTAGGACCCTTCAGTAGTGGGTTTGGCTACTACGTTTCACTGGTAACAGGTAAGAAGGAGAATCTTGTGAGGTTATCTGAAGTATTGTTTGGTCCCGTTTTCGTTCTTGCCAATGTGTCGGATGAACCGAGACCGATGCAGCTATGTTTGTAGCGTGTTTATGAATTGTAATTACGGCCATTCTGCATTCCATCGTGGATGAAACAGCGCTGGTTCAGTTCATTGTAGGTGTGAGGTCTGGGCCCTTTATATGGTCAAGCACTGCACACTGTTTAAAGAAAAGCGGTGTGTCTGGAAATGGTGTGGTTTGCAGCGTAAGCTGTAATATAGCCTGTTGCCTTGACTACCACCGTGCGGATTAAATATTTTTAAAGGATGAGTGAAATTTGTCCTATGTCAGGTATTACGGCTTATCGGTCCAGAAGAGCTGTCCTTGAGTAGAATGGTTGTCCAGTCCTTCGCAAAGGCTAAATATAATGCTGTAGAGGGTATAGGCCCATCTTCACTGTTGTGTAGTGCAAAAACTGTTTTTCCCATGTAATAAAATTGATTAATAAGAATATTTGCTACAGGGTCTATAAGCAAGTTTTAAACATTACATTACATTACAGGCATTTAACAGACACTCTTATCCAGAGCGACCTACGCAACTTTTTACAAATCAGTTGTACAAGGTGTTCGCTGTTATCTGGTATTGAGGAGGACGCACCAGGGTGGTACCTTACCAGTCTAGTGGGCAGCGTATTGGTTCTAATAATATTTGTTCTGGTTTTTGTGTGGTTTTGCTTATTCTCTTTTTTTTTGCTCCTGTTCTCCCTATTCCCAAGCACTGGGTTTAGTCCATGTGAAAAGATAGATAACTGGGGTAATCCCAGTGTGACTAACATGCTGCTTTTCAAATCAAACCAAATTGAAATTTATTTATACAGCGCATTTAAGAAACAATTGTCACAATTATTTTACTGGACAACCCTGGCCTAAACCTCCACAGGAGCAAGCCTAGGCAACAGTGGAACGGGAAAAACTCCCTGGTAACAGACAGGACGAAACCTCAGAAGGAACCAGACTAAAGGGGGTAACTCATCCTCCTCTGGTCGGCTCAGGGTGAAGGTTTAATGACCCAATTGTCAGTCAGTCAACGTACACATTGATCAAATTAGAGACAGCTAGGTGACAATCGTAAATTGGTGGCTCAGATGATGGGCGAGGCCAGGTGGTGGTGGTGGGGAGCGGCAGGCGGCGATGGGAGTGGGCAGGGTGGAGGCGGAGGCGAAAGAGGGGCCGGACCGCAGCGGTGGGGGAGTCCAGAGGACAACATTTTCCCCGACTGTTTGGAGTGCTGTGATACAATGTGTGCAGTAACGATCTCTCCTAATTGGGTGTAATTACATAAGATATTCCTCAGGCAATTGGCCTGTACTTTATGGTGTGTGAAAGCATGAACCTTACTAAAGTGTATACAGTTGTTCCCTGAGATAGACTATGAGGTATAATCCATCACTCTCAAAACCCAGATAATCCTGAGTTTCTCAGTGCTGACTCCTAACTTTTGAGAGAGCTTGGTTTGTTGTTTTGTATCGGGATTTGTTTTTGTTTTGGATATTGAAACATACCTGCCTGAGCTTACGTGAGGCCACTCGATGTAGAATATTGCTCTGACATCATCGCTGAATGTGCATTTATTGTCATACTAATACCTCTTTAGGTTAGTCTTTAAATCTTTTATCTGTCTTTTAAGTAATAAAGTAAAACATCAACCGCATGTCTTTGGGATCTCCTACCCGTAACTTTTGAGTGGCGTAATTAATTCAGGCTGTTTAAAAGTCAGCCAGAGTGCCGTAGTGCCACAATACATTAAATAATTACTTAAGAATTGATATAATTTTACATGATTAAAGTTAGTTTTAAGCAACATTAAACCTTTAACGTGCAAGATGACAAAAATGTGCTTAGAATGTTCTTAACTGAACATGAACTGATGCTGATGTAACAAGCTCTAGTGGTAACTAAAAGCAATGGAGTTCTAGTACATTGACTTTGAAAAAAAAAAAAAACATTTCAAAAAACCTACTCTTCAAAGGGCAAAGGGTCATTTACTGGATGCAAAATTGAAAACTTTTAAATCAATGGGCCCTTGACAGATGTGTGAATATATTGTCTGCAAGAATATATTTCTCTGCAAATCTCAAGGTGCAAGTACAGTAGCATGGCAGTTTTCAAGGCAAAGGCCACCTTATTGTGCCTTCCTATGTTTTATACTTGTAACAACCATTAAGGGTCATAGCACTAAGGCTGATTCTTTTCCCTCAATAATATGTTCAATACAACGGCTCTTTTGTCTGCTTTAAAAGGCTTGGGACCTAATTATGCAGGAGCTCAGTAATCACAACTGTTTGCTCCCAGATACGCATTAGCGCACATCCCGACATTCCACACTGCGCTTGCGTAGAATCCCTCAATCTCATCTACCCCTTGTTACAATATTTGGTCTCAAACAGAATAAACGTGTAAGAACACAGATCGTCATTATTTTGCGTTATTTGATCATCAGACTCGAGAGCTTTCAACGTTAGCTCTGCCTTAATGACGGAATAAGAAATGACTTGCTGCTGGGTCTCTGACCTTCAACGTAGCCTCCGTGGAGATTAAACGCTGCCATAGACACACTCATCTCTAAAAACATTTCAATTTCTACATTACATAACATTACATTTATTTGGCAGATGCTTTTATCCAAAGCGACGTACAATAAGCGCATACCGAAGGCCATTGGAACAACTACAAAGCACAGGTCCGATAAGGTACAATACTCATTATGTAACAGTTATCCATAGCCACGAACACATTAAGTCCAGTGCGCATAGTAAGCATAGGCTAGGTCAGAAAGTTACGGTAAGTCAAATAATACAAGTACAATATAAGTGCCCAGTAGACATACAAGAGTAACATAAAAGAGCTGGAGGAACAAGATCAAAGGAAACAAGTGATAAGCACAATCTTAGATTGGGAGTGCCCAACATAGCAGTGATAGTTAATGTAGGCACAGTCTGACCGGTTGGGCGTCTTCAGACCATGGCAGAAGAAGGGCAATGACCAGTTGGTTCGTAGAGGAATGGGGAGCTTGTTCCACCTCTGGGGAGCTAGGGTGGAGAAGCCCTGTGGTTGAGACGAGCGAGAACCATTGGCGTGTAGGGTTGAATCATGTCCTGTAGGTAGGCAGGGGCTGTCCTGTTAGCTACAGTATAGGCCAGGGTCAGGACTTTGAACCTGATGCTAGCGGCGACCACTAGCCAGTGGAGTGACCTCAGCAGGAGAGTGACATGTGAGAACTTAGGAAGGTTGAGGACCAAGTCAGGCAGCAGCGTTCTGAATCAGTTGTAGCGGCTGTATGGCACAGGCTGGCAGGCTTGAAAAAAATATTTGTTTGTCCCATTATATTATGGAGCTCCCGGTATCATAGTAGTCAGTTGTTATAGTCTGTTCACGCACAATGTATGAGGTGCTACTTACAGGGTGGTCTCTGATGGTAGGGGAAGTGAGGGGGTGCTTAGCTCTCCCCAGCTTGACAAAATATAAAACAGTCCATCACAGGTATTGGGGCTATCTTGTTAATGAGCTAACCAAGCTATTCAAAAATAAACAAAATCTCATCCAAAAATGAACCTTCCTTGTTACATACTGTAACATTTTTGCCATGTAATTTAGCGTGGAATAAACATTTCAGTAAATGCATTGTAAATCTTTTCTGGTTTTCATTTCCGGAAGGTTCTGAAGGAGGAGCCGGCTCTCGGCTGGATCTTGAGCGGATAGTTCATGTCACCGCCACATTCGTTTGTCTCTAAATTTCCAGCGGTGCGCTGTCTCTCCGGAGAAGGCGACTGCTCATTAGAAACAGCAGTAGGAAGGAACTCCTTCCTTTATCAAACTTATTTAATTACCCAGACTACCCCCCTCTCTCACGCCTCCGCACGGACTCCTCTGGGCTTTCCTCTACCTGCCTTAATGAAATGGGGAGCCTAAAGCCATGGGTGACTGACTTCCTCTGAATAAGGAGGCAGGGAACTGCCTCGGTTAATCCGCCGGTTTGAGGTCAAAGCGGACCCCTGAATAACGAGACTGAGAACTCCTTCATTGTCACAGATCAGATTTCAACCTCGACAAAACCAAAGCGCTTAGCGAAGCGAGACTCATCTGGAAACGGAAAAACAAAAACAAAGAAATTCCCCAGGATGTCCACCTCCGTCGCAGATTAAAGGTCCCTCGCATGCATACGGAAAGAGACCGCGGTCCTCAGTCATCCTGAAAGGGGACACCTGCTCCACGCTCAGTGTGAGGGGGGTTTGCCCACACGGGAGAAGACTATACTCAAGATGGCCGTGTGTGCGTGCGTGTGTGTGTGTGAGAGAGAGGGAGAGTGTGTGTGTGTGAGAGAGACAGAGAGAGAGAGAGAGGGAGAGAGAGAGAGAGAGAGAGAGGGAGAATGTGTGTGTGTGAGAGAGACAGAGAGAGAGAGAGAGAGAGAGAGAGGGAGAATGTGTGTGTGTGAGAGAGAGAGACAGAGAGAGAGAGAGAGAGAGAGTGTGTGTGTGTGAGAGAGAGTGTGAGAGAGGGAGAGTGTGTGTGTGTGAGAGAGAGAGAGAGAGAGAGAGAGTCAGGCAGTGTGTCTGCATGTGTGTGTGTGAGAGAGAGTGAGAGGGAGAGAGAGTGTGTGTGAGAGAAAGATAGAGCAGTAGAGAGTGCATGTGTGTGTGTGCATGTGTGTGTGTGAGAGAGAGAGAGTGTGTGGGTGTTTGTGTGTGCGTGTGTGTGTGTATGCGTGCGTGAGCGTGCGGCAACTTGCCTGAATATAAGCAGAAGCTATTTAGCAGATGCTGTCTTGAGTGACTTGCAGTGCAGACAACCACAAAGGTCAGGGCTGGAAGAGCAGTAACTCCCTACGGGGGGAGAGCGTAGTCCCAAAAGAGACCCCAAGCGACGATGCGCAGTCTTGATTGACAACCTGTTAGACTTCCCTGCTGAACATTAGACTTCGTTAAACTGCATTAAACAGACAGCAACACAGGCGCTGAAAAAGGTTACACCCGATGTCAGAGTCAAGAAAAGTGCTGCAGCCTCTGTTTGGGTGTTGGGCTTTGTGCATACGATAAATACATTATCACATAATTATTGGACACAGCACAGTGTCTATAAGCAGGAGTCTGTACCAAGAAGCCGGTCCCTGCTTCACGAAGCAGGATTACTGAGTTAGCTGGATAACTGCGCTGAGTAAAACCCGGTACCCTCCCAAATCTGGAGCGTGGACTGAAGTAGAAAGAGCCGTTCCGGGTTTTGCTCAGCGCAGTTATCCAGCTGACTCGGTAATCCTGCTTTGGCATACAGGCCCCAGGTTGTCTTTGCTTGAAATTCTGCGGGACAGCTGGCCAATCATAACGCTGTAGGACTACGAGGATGTTAGCATCCAGGCGAGCCAGGGGGATTCTTTAATGGCCACAGCAGGGGCAATGCCAATCGCGTGCACCACTCTCTTTTGGTCCTCCTTCATCATCCGCCGTTCGACTGCCTGCAACCCCCTGCTACAGGATGCGTTAACATCCTCCGTGCCTTCCAGAAATTTCTGAATAAATGCCACCGATGGCCCTACACATTTAGCCAATCTGTACTGTGTGTGCGTGTGTGTGTGTGTGTGTGTGTGTGTGCATGTGCGTGTGCGTGTGCGTGTGTGTGTGTGTGTGTACGAGCGTGTGTGTGTGTGTGTGCGTGTGTGAGTGTGTGTGTGTGTGTGTGTGGGTGCGTGCGTGTGTGGGTACGAGCGCGCGTGTGTGTGTGTGTGTGTGTCCGTGTGATGGAACTCGGAATGATTGCGGCCATTTTGTCACATTGATCGTTATCTGGGCGAGCGAGCTGTTTAAAATTCAGAGAGATGGATAGTCACTCGCAGCAAAAAAAAAAGTCATGAAAAGCCCAGTATGTTAATTAATAGTCCCTTACAATCACCTGCTGGACTGAGTAATGGCTCCCGGCCTAACCTTCATCATTAATAACGACTGCTGCTGTAGCCCATGCTGCGTTTAACACTCGCACGTCCGCATGTGCTGAGCAGGCGTTAATGAAGTGGCCTGTCCCTTTAAGAAAAATCCCCGAAACATCAGCATTCATCTGGGTTTAATACACATTACTGCTGCAGTAATGGAACATTAGTATTCTAAAATATTCTAATTCGTTTAAGATGTACAGCTCTGCGATGTATAAACATTAGTCACCCGCGCTTTAAAAATGAATATAAACCTGTTTTCAATAGCACTTTCTGTTAAAAAGTTATTACTGCAATAAAGAGATGTTACATGAATAAACAAATAAATAAATAAATAAACCTGCAGAGCAAAATCATCAAATGTATGAATATCTTTCACGGAAGAGGCAGGTTTTGTGAAGAAAATTAATCTTTAAAACAAATAACCTTAAAATGCACTGACGGCATTGTTGTCTCTACCTTTTTATTTTAATGTGGGTTGCCATTTGCCAACCAGAAATTAAAGTTTCATTATTTTTGCCATGTCCAGCTAGGAAAATCATTCCCCTGTGGTAAGCTCACTCATTTCTACAACAATAATTAACATGCAATTTTCAGCCAGAAACAATAATAAAAGTTATTATACAGCAACAAGAAACAATTATCTTTTATTTATGACAGAAAGGCTGACCTTATTGGATCATATTTTGCATATTTTGTTTCGATGTGATTAACATGGACAGCGTTTGTCTGGTACTCAACGGAAACTGCCCGCTGAAAAATACTAGCACAATAAAATTAAACAACAAATTAGAGTGCATGCACACACACGCACACACACACACACACAAACACCTGCATAAACACACATGCACTCACACATTGACACATGTGCACACACATAAATTTATACACATACATGAACACACACATGTATGCAGACACATACAGACACAAGTATACACACACACATACACATACAGACACCTGCATAAACACGCACACACATCTACTGTACATATACTCACATATTGGTATTACAGAATATTGGTATGCATCACTTGAACTCGATGGTCAGAAATTATTATAACAGTGAGAGATGATTGATATGCTAAGGACAGAACTATTGCACACAGAGGTTACATGCTTCTTAGAGTTAGACTATGTGTGTCTGTGAGTGTGTGTGTGTGTGTGTGTGCGTGCACGTGATGTATATGTTGTCTTTTCTGAATGGCAAAACACAGATTTGTATGAATACATTTATACATAGTATACATTTCAGTAAAGGTTTACTGAACACTTGCCTGTATATGGGCATAAAAGTAGAAAAACATTCATTTAAATAATCTGCACTGAAACAAGAACAAGTGAAGGCTGCAGAACAACCAGCAGTAGCAAACTACTTTATATTGACTCACTCCATTAACTGGGCTAGTATATTTATTAGCATACTTGTTCATCTGTTTTACTAACTGATTGGTACACATAAACATTAGTTGGTACTTACTGAACACAAAATAAGCTTTTTAAATACAGAGCTCCCCGGCATTACAGTGTGAGTGACAGTGTTGGTGAAGCAAGTGAGCAGTTTGAAATCTACGTCCGCGGTGCTCAGAGATACAGTCGGTGCTTCCATGGCACACTGTGGGGATTAACTGATAACGCCCCTTCTCGGCTTCGTGCAGTCATGAATACAACCTTTCGGTAAGGCCAGGTGAAGGTCTGCCACTGTTTGCACCGATGCAAGGGCAAACAACGGAAATGTCACAATGGTGACTGAAAAAAAAAAAAAAAGCCCATCACAGGAAGTGGAATAAGGGCTCTGGTCCCTGTCGTTCCTGATATTTCCCTTCTCTAAATGACGTACTCCAAGCACAACCAGAGCTAACGCGTGCACTGGTACCATCCCATGCAGTCCAATGTCAGCTTAGAGGGAAATTAAAATTGTGTATTGAAGCGAGATTTAAATGTATGTTGTGTTACTCAAAGTCCATTTTGGGTGATGTGGGAATACCTCCCAACTGCTGCTGGATTAGCAAAGTGAGGAGTAGCTTTGGAAGTGGAAATGAGCCCACCCCCTACCCCCCCCCCCCCCCCCCCCCCCACATTTAAATGTTCAACTTTTTTTCAGAGAGAATGATAACATTGTATTTTTCCTTGGGAAAGTTTGTGTCACAGTAATTGTTTAATTTACATTTTCTAATTGTTCTCTCATCGCTCTTTGAGGAGAGTTTTTTGGCATCAAGATTCACAAGCAGTTTTAACATTTGTGTTAAATGTGAAAACACTCCGCATAGTCAGCAACTTTTTTTGTTGTTGCTGATAACAGATAACATCATCATTGAGCAAAATTTAGCTGAAGACAATGGTCTTTGTTGTGTCAGCAATCTTTGCCCTTATTGTTCTAATAAAGGCCAGTGGTCCCTACCCCCCACCCAAATTTTGCCTCCTTCATCATTGTTTCTAGCGTCAGCAGCTCTGTCAGTCTAGTGCTGATAATTGCATATTATAAATTTTAACCTTGGAGTATGAAGAAAACTGTCTTTTAACAACCCCCCCCCCCCCCTGCATAAGGTAATAAGGTAATTCATAAGGTGTCCTGTGCTGGTAAGGCAATTCATAAAACTTACAAATTCAGTTTTTAAAAAGCTGTGTTACAGTACAGTATGTAAAGACAAAAAAAACAAAAACATTTTTTCACACTATTTACAGTGTAACCCTTATGTTCCATGAGTTTTTTTGTGTTGAATGAATATGTTTTCATTTGTCTAACTCATAATTGTATTCACTTATTCTTAGAATGAGCTCAGCCGAGTCAATCTAGGACTCTGAGTAGACAGGTTGGAGGGAAGGGGAGGAGTTCAGAAAATGGAGGGAAAAGGTAGCAAGAGGAAGGGCGTGGCTGGCTAAGGTGGAGGGCACAATCAAAGAACTAGGAAGTCAGTGTTTAGAGGCCTAGTTTTATCTCTGTCTCAAGTAGCAGATCTGCTAAAAAGTCTTGAGAAAACATTTGTAACACAAGGTTGAAGAATTATGTTTCTGTGGATAATTGGATTCCTTGGATTGCCCTGACTGTTGGATTGTTTGGACCAGTTTTATGTATTTGTTTGACATACTTATCGTGGGACCCTACAAGTGGTGGAGAGTTGGGTGAGCTCAACCTTTTTTTCTTGATGGTTGTTTTTTTTTTTGCTGAGGATCAGACATTTTGGTTTGCAAATTTGTATATATATATATATATTTTACTTTGGAGTTTTTTTTGTGTGGCATATATATGGGACTTTGTGGCATATATATGCTGAGAAACCGAACTGACCAAAACAGGAAGGTTAGCACGGCATAGACGTGAACAATACTGATGTTGTTTGTTGAATATGTTTGTCGTCATAAGAAACCCAGGGATTTGCTACCCAGGGGTAGCAAAAAAGCAGGAGAAATGTTATAACGGTTTAATCATTCAGCAGATGCTTTTAGCTAAAGCAACTTCCAAAAGTGCATTTTGCGTACTAAGCCAAGACCACAAGAGTTAAAACCCAAAAGACCTGCAAGATAGAGGGAGAGAAAGATTTCTGACAGAAACAATGAGTTAAGCAGAACCACTGAGGAGGACTTTGAAAAGGTGCATTTTTGACAGTTTGTGGGAAACCTGACTTATTGCCGAAGGCTATTCCAGCTAAAGGAGGGGGGTGAGGGGGAGAAGAAGTGGAGTTAGGGGAGGGGGCTGCTGGGGCTCAGAGAGATGGGGCAGCCAGGCAGTCACCCCACATCTGAAATCAACCCACAACAGGAAAAGTTTGGTCATGAGCCAAAGAAGAGGTCACGTGTTTTTGTGAGGGTGTGTGCATGGATGCGTGTGCATGGATGCATGCGCGTGTTTGGTCGCAGCTATTGCGGATTCACGCTTTTTAAAAAAAATAAATAAGCAAAGTGCACAGGGGCTGGTCTTGCCTGTTTCTGTCCTCACACTATATTTATGATTATGCATCATCAGACCAAAGCAAATTCCTTGTATGTGAAACCTACTTGGCAACAAACCTGTTTCAGATTCTGATATATATAGTGCTTTTCTTGCAACTCAGAGCACTTTAAATGCTTTGGTCAGGAATCGAACCCACGTCTCCCACATGTCAAACAGAAATTCTACCACTGAGCTAACCTTACAAGAAAAAGAGGACAACGGAACATTGTTTGCACAGACAGTTCTACTCTTTGATGAAATACAAATGGGTACAATGTAGAAGAAAGAAACGAATCCCTTTTTTGGTATCGATCCTATTGACGCTAGAATCGATCTTCAAAACGAGATGTCGTATCTGTAGTATCGATACTTTTGGTATCGATCTGCCCACCCCTACTGCACAGATGTTTAAAGAGGCCCAAGGTACAGACTTGGTGTATTTTTAGTTAAAATATCAACAAGACTGCACCACACCCTGACAGAAAGGTGTCATTACTCCCACTCCAGACACCAGAATGAGTTGGAAGCAAGGAAATGTAGCCGGAGAAAAAGCTTACTGTGCGTGAAAATATTTTGTCAGCCTCAATATTTCTTCTCTTGTTTGTCCTGACGATTCGTTCTGACATCTGCAAGTGGAGTATCTGAGAAGAAACTGCTCGATTCCTATTTGTATTACTGATATGCTCCTTCCTGCCGGTGTCAAATCACAAAATGGCTCTCGTGCCGAATCAAAATGAACACCTGACCTCTACAGGCATTGAATCGGGCGTACTTGTCTTTCCGCAAAAGTTGAGACAATTGCCTTGCTTAAACTGCTCCCATAGGTCATTTGATTGTGAGATGAGGACCCATCCACGAATTGGGAAAGGAATCTGGTTTTGACAGAAATTATCCATTCTGAGTGTCTGTGATATGTGGCAGTTTGTAGAGAAGACAGACTTGGTGCCCTTCTGGAGGAGACTGTGCATAATGCATGGGGAAAACAGGGACGATACAAGTGTCACAGCTGCGTGGGAGAAGAGCAACAAAACCGTAGCATGAAAGATATTAACAATTTCAGTGTTGGGCCCAATTAGAAAAGCTTATTAGACAAACGCATGCGGTTACTGCCGCAAAATTGACACCAGTTGCTGGAACAAAGTCTGGGATAGTACTGGGATGACACGTTCAGTTCAGCAATCGCCATCATCCACTTTGAGTAACAGACTGTCACAGTTTTAGTTAGGTATGGCAACTGGGTCCCTCCTGTCCTTTGGCTGAGAAATCCCCATTAGGAATGTAGCAGCAACAGAAGGCATACCACAGGGATCTGGATTCTGCGTTTAGAAAGCTGGAGCGAGGATCAGGTTGGAAATGGCACAGTCGACAGCAAGCTTTCATCAGACTAAAGGACCTTGGAAAGAGGCCTCAATTCTCTGTCACTTGGAAGAATACAACTAATAACTAATAAAGACATTGACTACAGTCATAAAGGCCAAAATGAAATATTTCTAGAATATGTCACTTCTAAACACAAGAGCTGGAGGACTGATAGGCCGCCTCTGTTCTGTGAGCTTTTTTGTAGGATGAAAATAGGGTCTCTTTGGCACAGATTGGTAAGGTGAATATGGTCATTAAAAGCGCAAATTTGTAAAGTAAATATAGTTTTAAAAGCATAGATTAGTAAGGTGAATATAGGGCATAAAAGAACCAGTTAGTAAAGTGAATATAGTTGGTAAATTTATAAAACTATCTACCTAGCTAGCTGGCATGCCAGGCTATCTAGTTTAGGAAGCCATTTAGCTAGGTGACCATTCTGTCTTCTGTCCACACACGGAATCAGCGTCTTAATAGGAATCCCATCCACACACTGGCACAGAGCCTGAACAGATACCAGACAGTGGGGCCCATCCACACACTTATGTTAATGTGCATCCCAGAGAAGCCTTACTCCAGTGGCGTGGAGGAGTTAAATAGTCAACCAGAGCTTTGTCTTCAGTTCTGAGGTAATCCTTAAGAGAAACAAAGACATGCTTTGCATTTCCATATAAATTGTGTTCATAGAAACATTGGTTTAATTACCTTCTATTCAAGCTTTTGTGAGAATTTTTGATCAGCCACATTTATTTCATTATATTCCAGGCTTTTGAACCTGAGATGGTTGTTCTAATTGCAAATGACAAAATGCAATTGTATCAGTATTCTTGTCATTGAAGCAGTCTTTTCTTCCATTTAGAAAAAAAAAAACACCTTACAAAATTAGAACTATGACAAACAAATCTTTGTTTATGGATTGTAATTCCACATACCTTCAGCCTATGTGAAGATGGAAAACCTAGCATAGCCATTGGTGCATATCTAAAGGTAGCGTATCTGAGCCCATTTTAGAATTGCATTCTCACATTACATTCAGGCATTTAACAGACACATTTATACAGAGTGTAATACACAGCTCACATTCTTAAACACACTGCCCATTCATACAGCAGGATATGTACTGAAGCCATTCTGGTTAAGTACCTTCCCCAAGTGTATAGCGGTAATGCCTCTGGTGGAAATCAAACCTGCAACCCCAGAGGTAAAAGTCAAGTTGCCTGTGGTACTCTACCTCATTATGCTACACCATGGCACAGTACACGTGGCCCCCTGCAGGATGGGAGGGTTCAGTTCACAAGCACAATCCTATTTCTCACTCTGGCTTCAGCACGGTGGGGATGAGCCAGCTTAGGCACTGGTCAAATTCTCAGAGGCTGGTTTTAACAGAAGTGCAGTTGCACTAATACCTGGTCACACACTTCCCTGTGTCTCATAGATTGTTCGAAAGACCACCTTCAGTGAGCTGATGCATTTGGTCAGAAGGCATTGTTTAAATCCTGAGGTGCAATACGTTTGCAGACCGAGATGAAGCTTGGCACACAAGGCTGAAATGATAAATGTAAATTCATTTATAATTACAGATAAAGGGTGTTCAATTGAAAATATGTTTAATTTAATTGAAGATGATATGCAATGATAAGCACATTAATTTCTAAGAAGAAGAACAAGTGATGAGAATGTAATGCTTGCCTATTTAATGGGCCTGGATTATGAAATTATGAAGGAAAAAGCAGATGAGAAATTAGATTTGAGTGTCCAAAGCTGGTAAAATCAGCAAATTCCTCAGTTATGCTGCATTTTGCATCTGGATCCATAAGAACGTTCTACAACTATGACAAAAATGTTCGATTTTCTGAATACATTAGGGATAAATCTACACAAAGATGCTACAGTAACAACCTCATTAAAGCATCACTGAAACCAAAGTAAGAATGGTATATTAGGCCTACATAATTGTTTTAATATGTACTGTATACAGTGTTATCAAAGAAAAGGTATACCGGTAAATATCTGATTCAAAATGAGTGTTTTTCTTCCCGCTGGTGTTTTTTCCCTCAATTACTTGCTTTTTGGGGGTTTAGGCCTGGTTTTCTTTTGTATTTCCACTGTTAAACGTCTTTGTCCCAGTGTCTCTCTTAAAAAGCACTATACAAATAAAACTGAATTGAAAGTGGAGCAGAAGAACCATCAATGAAATGATTAATAATAAAAAAATAATCCCCTTTCCTCGCAGACAAAGGAAAACTGTAAAATGTTCTCTATTTACGGTAACATGAGAGGCCAGCTCTGTAGTCCTTACCAACCTTTGAATGCTTGAACACTTCACCATAATCTGTTTGACCGCTTTAACTCTTCACCAGAATCTGCGCTGGCGGCAAATAAACCTGCAGTGTTGGGCATAGCCTCCGAGAGCCAGTCGTACATCCACATCCATCTGTACATGGTGACATTTCAACATAACTGAGCTGCACGTCTCTCACCGACCGATCTCTCAGATGTGCCGCCTGTGGAAGCCATTTGCCTTGTGGCTTCCCCTTAGCGGTCCGTGTACAGGTGACAGGAGCTCCGTCGTTCAGCAGCCTCCCTTTTCTCAGATTTACATTGCGATACAGAATGACACATAGCTTACGTTCACCAATTATTTCCTGTCTGCGTGAATCTCCCATTCACTACAGCAGGGCTGCCCAGCCCTGTTCTCGAAGATCTACGCAGTAAAATGTTCAGTGTTAAATCAGCTCTTATAGAAAACGTGTGGTCCCCATTGGACCTGCATGTGCTCTGTTAGAGTTGACTTAACACTGGAGGTTTTACTGTGTACCTTCCTGCAGGTTTTCACTCCCACCCTAACTAAGCGCACGTCATTCAACAGCTAGAGATCTCACTGAGCTGTTAAGCAGTAGAATCGGGTGTGGCCAAATCAGGGTTGAAATGAAAACCTACGGGACGGTTCAGCTCCAGGAACAGGGTTGGGCAGCACGGTTCTTCAGAGTTTTGACATGCGACCATAACCACGTGATCTATTCATGGTCGTCTCAGAATCAATGTGTGCTATCTGAGTTCTCACAATTTGCTGTGCAAGATTGCTCATTTTGTGACACGTAAAATTGACTTTGCAGTGAGAGAACAGTGTAAATTCCACAGAAAAACCACATGAGTTGACAAAGCTAAAAAAGCTGGGAACTTGGGCATGTAGTATAATGGGTAAGAAGTTGGTCTTGTAAACTAAAGGTCAAACATTTGATTCCCAGGTAGGACACTGCCCTTGAGTGAGGTACTTAACCTGCATTGCTTCAGTATATATCCAGCTATATAAATTCATGCTATATTAAAAGTTGTGTAAGTCGCTCTGGATACGAGCGTCTGCTAAATGCCTGTAATTAATTGAACACTCTTTTACTTTAAAATATTTTTTTCTGAATCGCTACTGGAGTGTAAACACAATTTAATTTCAGGTAGGCAATTGAGGTGGGAGAATGTGATCTCAAGCAGCCTAAAATATGCTTCATAACATATTTTACATGTCATAAAAATTACATACTATACGTTTATTTAGTGTTTATTTATGTGTATTTGTTGTTGTTTTTTTGGTGGCTTATGCTTATACTAATATTCTGCTGCAAAGATAATTAGTCATAGGTTTGAGCATTCACAGCATTGTAAATGAAAGGACATGTCTGTTTTATTACAATAATATTTCATTTTAGGTTGACAGACTGCTTATGTGCTAATCATATTCTGCGGATAATGTTCTACACCATCTCCATTTCATCATTATAAACATGAACACCCTCACATCCTCCTATTACAATCACAAACAAATGCACATGAACAAGAATTTCATTAAACAAATGATTTGAGATCTTGGCATGAAAGGTGCTATGCAGTGCAATCTGTTTTAATATGCACAGTATACAAGCACAGTCAAGAGAACACAGAGCTGTGTAGTGGGAAAAATGTTCTGAACTGTGCAATGCGTTATGCATGCTTTACTGAAAAACTAATTAAAGTGGAGTAACTTGTGATTGAGGTCCGTGTAGATGTACTGCTTTTAGCGTAAAATGCAGGCTAACGAATGAACACTTCTCTATCATTCAAAACATTGATTTTTTAAAAATGTAGATTATAATGAAGCACGTATGGATACCTCCCCATACCCCCATATCTAATACCCAATACAGCTAACGTATTCTTTAAATGAGTTCATGTCCATATTCCACCCCTGTCTAGCCTGTATAAGGAATTACAATCACATTATTATCATTTTCGACTTGAGTAGGTTTATAGCGCTGGAAATTAAGCGGGAGCCATAAAATCATTTTTAAAAAAAATCAATTTAGTAGCCGTACACAACTTTTACAAGCCCCCGAAAGTCAGGCTCCAGATTGAATCCAGCCACATTGATTCGGCCATAATTGAGTTCCCCTTCCCCACAACCTCGGGGGGGGGGGGGGGGGGGGGGCGGAGAGCGCCTCCTCTTCTGGCGGCGGGAGCCGTCGTCTGGTTTTTAAAAGGAAATTTGAAGCGGCAACTTACGGTCTGGCGCAATTTAGCCGACTTCGGGGTACCGTCATCGCAATTTCGTCATTATCCCTGTCACTAATCTGTACGGCCATTACCGCTGTGTTTTCACTTCAAACGCGCGATTTCAGTGCCCTCCCAGTGCACGCCACGTACCGCATTCTTCTAATTGTTTTATTTTTCATATACTGTAAATGGGAGTCGATGTGCAGTGAATAGTAGGGAGCATTTAATGGAGGTAACACTGGCAGAGATTTTTTTCAAATACATTTTTGTTCATCTGCAGGGGAAAAAAAAAAAATACAGAGATTGATCTGTTTTTCAACGAGGACCTGGGCAAGAGAATACACATACAAAAATATATGACAGAAATGTAAAAAAAAAAAGACAAGACAGTAAAACAGTCACATTAAAACAAATGACTTTGAGACCAATGAAAGTACTAGTCTAACTTGGGTACAAAGTGTCACGAATGTTATGAATGTTGAAGAACACACTGTCCTTGATAAATAATAGTTAATGTGTGAAAATGTACTGGTTCTATTTCCTTTATCAGTTCAATTTTCTAGTGCCTAGCAGAGAGGAAAAATGAAGAATGATATATGTATGTATGTATCTGGACACCCCTTGCTCTGGGGCTGTTTTTCATGGTTTGGGCTAAGTCTCTTAGTTCCACTGAAGGCAAATATTAATTATACAGCATACAATCCCATTCTACACGATTCTGTGCTTCCCCAACAGTTTGGGGAAGGCCCTTTTCTGTTTCAGCATGCCAATGCCCCCGGGCACACAGCAAGGTCCATATAGAAATGATTTAGTCAAGAACAGTGTGGAAGAACTTAACTGGCCTGTACAGAGCCCTGACCTCAACCCCATCCCAACACCTTTGAGATGAACTCGAAAGCCAAACGCGAGGCAGCCCTAATTGCCAAATCAGTGCCTGACCTCTGAGGGTGGACCTCAGATAACTCCTTATTAATGCCCATGATTTTGGATGAGATGTTGGATGCCAGGTGTCCAAGTAGTATCACTCTTTGCTGCTATAAACAACCTCCACTCATCTTTATACTAGATGTTGGAGCACTGCCACAGGGATTTCAGCCTGAAAAGCATTAGTGCGGTCGGGCACTGATTGGGCGATTGGGCCTGGCTCACAGTTGGCTTTACAATTGATCCCAAAAGTGTTGGATGGAAGTGAGTTCAGGGCTCTGTGTAGACCAGTCAAGTTCTTCCACACTGTTTTTGACAAGATAATTTCTATATAGGCCTCGCTGTGTGCCCAGGGCATTGTCATGCTGAAACAGGAAAGGGCCTTCCCCAAAGTGTTGGGAAGCGCAGAATTATCTAGAACATAATTGCATGCATATACACTCACCGGCCACTTCATTAGGTGACAGAAGTGGCACCCAGTGTGGTCTTCTGCTGCTGTAGCCCATCTGCTTCAGGGTTTGACGTGTTGTGCATTCAGAGATGCTCTTCTGTATACCTCGGTTTTAACGAGTGGTTATTTGAGTTACTGTTGCCTTTCTATCAGCTCGAACCAGTCTGGCCATTCTCCTCTGACCTCTGCCATCAACAAGGCATTTTCACCCAGAGAACTGCCGCTCATTGGATATTTTCTCTTTTTCTGACAATTCTCTGTAAACCCTAGAGATGGTTGTGCGTGAAAATCCCAGTAGATCAGCAGTTTCTGAAATACTCAAACCAGCCGGTCTGGCACCAACAACCATACCACATTCAAAGTCACTTAAATCACCTTTCTTTCCCATTCTGATGCTTGGTTTGAACTTCAGCAGATCGTCTTGATCATGTCTACATGCCTAAATGCATTGAGTTGCTGCCACGTGATTGGCTGATTAGATATTTGCGTTAATGAGCAGTTGAACAGGTGTACCTAATGAAGTGGCCGGTGAATGTATATATATATATATATATACTTTTTTGGTTGTTTGTTTGTTTGTTTGTTTGGTCCTTGGAAAAATAACTGATACTGATACAGGTGAAATTAATATCCATGAACAAGAACTGAACATTCAAGCTGACTATCTAGAGGTATCCAGGTAATAGAGAATGATGACCGACCAGATCCAGAAAGGAAAGCAGCTTTCCTTCCTTTGAAATCATCTTTGCCACAAATTGTTTTTGCATTTTTTTTAAACATAACAGTTGCTCACATTTGACAAGAAAAGAACAGGCCCTTGTCGAAAGTAAAGAGTTTTCAAAGTGACCTTGTGGTTGGCTGTGGAGTCGTGTTTCCCGTAGGGGGGGTGGATGGGGGGGGGGGCAGTGATAGGAAAGGGAGTTCTCTTGTTTCTCAGAATCCCTTCAGTGCAGGAGTGGAGCCCTATCCAGTGTAAAGTACCTGCGAATGGGAAAGAATAGAATCAGTGTGCTGCCAGATATTGAATGCCTGTTGAATACAATACGCCTCTGCCACCCCGACCCCCCCCCACCACCACCCCCCACCCCTTCTGCCCCGATCTGCCCACTCTGGGGGGATTCACTCGCATGTAAAACAGACCTGAAGGCTCGCAGACCGCCGGGCACAAGGACCCAAGAGGGCGGGGCGCGAGGTTAACCTCTCCGTTCGTTTCCTTCCTAAAATGGACGCCTAGCGCCGTGCGTGAAGCGGCCGTTTCCTCTTGAACGCGGAGCGTGGCTGGACCGAGTTCCGCTTCGCCTCCCCCTCCCGCCCCCCCCGCCCCCCTCCAAAAAATGGAGCATATATCAATTTTCCGCTACTCAAAGCCATAAAAATCCAATTATTAGAAAGCCATTATCTGGCTCTGATAATGCTGGTCTAATGACTGGCTTTTTGTAAGAGCTTTATCTGCACTGTTTCAAGTGACATCAAGCTTGCCCCACAGTATTAATCCTAGACAGAGCTTTGGCACACTGCCCTGTTTAATTTCCAGTTTCTCAAAGTGCGTCTCATAAGATTGCCTGATTATATGTATTTCAAACATTTAACCTTTTCCGCTGATGACCTTAAGAACAGAAAAAGTCTCGTTTTTTAAACAGAGAACGGACAGTTCACCCTCCGTTTTTGAATTTTATTCTGAAAATACGGAAGCGGAGAAGGGACCCCAGGGCAGAAGGTGCCATGGTGTGGTGGGGGGAGTGGGGTGGGGGGAGTGGGGTGGAGACTCATTTTTGGCACAAGAGCAGGCTGGCCGACGGACTGCGCCATACGTCTCCCCAAAACAGAAAACATATTTATTATAGTAATTATTCTGCTCTTTCCGTTGTTTTTCTCGGTTTCCCACTGAATTAAAGTCTTGATTTACCCTCTCCCGCAGCTGAGGAGCTAAGAGTCTGTCAAGCTAACAGTGCTGTTGTAAACCTGCCTTACACCTCATGGGTTTCTGAAAAACAAAAAGCACTTTTTACAATCCTTTTTTGCCCAGAAAAATAAAAGAATAAATAATCATATTCACTGGTAAAGCTGCTATTTTTTTTCTTCCTAATCAATGGGAACTAGATCTGGACATAAAAGTACAATTATGTCCTTATAGTGTGCCAAAATGAGTGAATAAGACCAATGATAACTGAAATTGTTTGCAGTGGCATAGGCTTAGAAATGAAAGGACATGGAAACACACATGAACTCAAGAGGAATAAAATTACAACATTTAGGTTTTGTGATTAAATTTGATCACGGCAGTCGTTTAACAGCCTCCTCTGTTCTTCTCATTCTTTGGCAGTGCTTAGTATAAGCTTGCTCACAGGAAGAGACTGCATCAACAGACTTGGTTGGAATGGACAGGAATTGTTTTGCCTTCTGGACAATATTTGGCAATGCTTTTTTTTTTTTTTTTTTTTTTTTTTTTTAAACCTCGGTCCCAGATCTCTCCAAGTATCAATGCAGTACCTTAGTCTGTATGCCAATACCGCCATTTTTTTTGCAAGCGCGGCAGAATTCGGCGCGACGTCCAATTACGGGCCTGCGTCGGGCGAAGCAAACCGAAACGCCGGGAACGGTGCGGAACGCCTCCTTCAGCAGAGCTGTCACGTACGGTTTCGTACGGCTTCCAAAGTCGGCACCGCGCTCCCCCGACTTTACGCTCGAGCGGTGCTCGAAAACCTTTTTTTTGTCAGCTCCGGTAAAATTTTCGAACTTCTGGGAAATTGCAGGCCCGAACGGCACCTTTTGAGTGGCACCGTGCGAGCAGGGCAGGCGTGATAAACTGCATTTGTGTGCTTTCGCTGTTCTCCTGAGACGTGGCGGAAAAAGGTTTATGTATTTATACAAGTGTCTTGGATGACAAAAGCATGTTGCAGTGAAAATATTTTTCAAAAAATATTATTTATTTTTACTGAATGTCCCTTGTAGTTTCAGAACAGTAGAATATATGGTTCTTGAGACTTATAATAAAGACTTATGTCCGCTGCAGTGGGACAAAAATGAATTGGTCTTAGGACAACCTCAAGGTACTACACACAGCATTGGCAAGATCAAAATGGAGTGTTATTTTAAATGTGATGTAACTGATTCTCCTTGTTGAAAAATAGTTCACAATCATAGTTCACAAATCTTTTTCTCCTAGTGCAAAAAGCATTGATTGTGAATCTGTATGAGCACAGACATTCTCTAACATTTCAGTGGCTCCATCTTTCTACTGGAGCGTTTGAAAAGATTTGTCAACTTCAAGAGGGATGCTGAGAAATCGGGTCTTTTCGCTGTTCAGCGTCATTTTTTTTTTTACTCACCTGACAGAGGATTCCCCCTCATTGTTTGTTTCTGACCACGATTGATGCTTCGGTCTATAACTTTCAGACTGTTGTTATTTTGTGTGCCTGTGTGGATTTATTGTAAACTGTGCTAAATAAATGGAGTCCATCAGTGCACCAGGATGGGTTTGTGCTTCACATTTTGTCCATGTCACATTCCTTCCTCCACAGTAAGGATACTGTAATTACTTTTATGAGGATTATAATTGATCTCTAATTGTATCGTTGGTCAGGTGATTACAACAATTCAATGGCTACAGTGACTGCATGGGGATTTAGATGATGCTGTAAGGTGAAATCATTTTGGGTCACATGCTCAAGGTGTTGGGCAAGTAGGGCCCTATCTGTTTCTGGAATTCATGCCAGCTCCTGTTTTTAATTATTTAATTACCCCAATCATTTAGTAATTAATATTTTAACCACGTCTTAACTACATTAACTACATAGGTTCATGAATCATAGCTGAAGCCTGTCCCTGTATGACATGACACATGAAAGATCTTACTGTGGTCTAATCAACAGTTAAACCAGCATAAGTGTATTTAGCTAATTAGCTAATTTGGCTGGTGTAACTATACCTGGTCTAGATAAACGATGGTGTCTGTACTTTTACCTATAACAAGAGATGCCTAACAAACCTAAGAGCCCATTACTGCAAGCTAGCTACAAAGCTATAAAAACGGAAAAAAGCAGGCATCTTGAGGTCAGCTTATTGATTAACACTGTTGCAGGGTGGCTTGAGATAACCAAAGCCTATTTTGTCTGAGGATTTAATTTAAAATTGCTTAAATTCATGGGAGCCACACCAATCCATCGATTTCCCGGCTGAATATGACAATTATGTGCAGGTTTTGTGAATCAATGTATTCCTCTCAACTCAAAACTGAATCGACCACCTGCATTCTCAGAATTCGGTCTTTTATTTCTGTGCCCTGTTTCGTGCATTTTGTTTCTCAATTTTTCCAGGTTTTTTTTTCCTTGAAAAACTGTCGGAATGCTACTCCTGTAGCAGAATGATGAATACTTTTCATCAACAGCATACTCCACCACAAAGGTTTTTTTAGCAGGTAGGAAGTCATTTTTATGTGACATTCCTATCAAACCTTAGGTTTTCCTGAAATGAAGCCATCGGTTAACTATGTGGTGAAAGAGATGAAAACCTACCTAAGACCTATGCTACCTAAATCTTCTCTGCCAATCTTGACATTGGCGCAATAAACAATATAAATTATACTTAGATCAGGCATTTTTGTTTTAGGAAGATATTACTTTCTTGGCTGTCTGACAGACAGGTAGCCCCCTAGTTTCCTTATATTATCCATAAAATTGTTTAGTGAATTTGCAACGCTTTATCAGCATGATTCAATGCCTCGTACTAATAAAGTTCAATTTTGAATTTGAATTCAGAAACTCTGTCCCAAGTTCGTTCCAAAGACGTACTTGCACGTACGCCGTCAGCTTGGCATGAGAGACCCCTCTTAATCTGCACAGGTGTAGCCGTGAATCCTTCCAGCCCTGTCACATTTTAACATCTCCATTCCGCGTAAAACCTGTTTCTGAAACGAACAGACCGAACTCAAGACTTCTTCTCCTTTTCCTCTTTTCCTTTTTTTTTTTACTGTCACCTTGCCTCGAGGGTACCGATAACTCCCGTTTATTATGCATTCTTTATTATTCAGACCTTTCACCGCCGCAGACAGCTGTGGTTTATTCAGGTAAAATACAGTTACAAGTCAAGGCGAGACAGAGGATTGCATTTGCCGAATAGAATTTCCTTCCTTACCGAGGAGCCGTGTAAAAAAACTTATTTCCCTAATGACGGGATCTTTTTTTTTTTGCTCATTTTATACTTCGATGCACTTATATCGCGTAGGAAAGATACGGCCCGGAATCACATCATTACCACATGACGTAGAGTCATCTCCGCTTTGAGATTCTGTCAGCCGGCTCGCTGGAGGCTTGCTTCTCATTCTGTTGAATAATGGAACTTCCGAAACCAAAAAAAAACGGAGGAAACGCATCAATGCCAGACTCCAGGGGGAGGCGCACGTCCGACTGCAGGGGTATCTGTTAAGATGGCCGCGTAAATCGGGGAGCCCGCCCATCGCTCTCTCGCTCGCTGCTTCATCCCGGGAGGCGGTGATTAGACGCCGCTCTTCCGGCACAATCCGGCGCGTCCCCCAGCTCTCCTCCCATTGTTCGGCATTAACACTTTAAACTGTTTCGGCTTTTTCATCTCGCCAAGTGCAATTTCACTCTCTGAGAAGCAGTAGCTAATGAGTTTCCACTTGCTGCTCCCGGTACTTTGTGGGGACTAGATGATCTATATTTATGACACAGACAAAGGTTTATGTGTACATCCCACCAGACTAGAGACAGCTGCCGGCTCAAATTGTTTGTCTTTTTTCCCCCCACCCCTTCTGTTAAATGAGTCAGTGCTGTTGACCGTGGTAAAACAAATTCCGCGGTTGTGTATTACCGGCTTAATTTTTCGGTTCAATTTGTGAACATCGATTTGGAAGCCTTCCAAGGGATCTCAGAACTGTGTTTTCAAACAGATGGTAGAATATTTATATTGTTCAGTGATTCCTTTGGGTGCGTGGTATCTGTCTGCACTAATATATAAAACTGACAGAGGAAAACTCACGTCTGTACATCACTCTTTATGACAGTGAAGGAAACCATAAAAATGACACAAGGCTGTGGCATGTACAGTATCCAGTAATACTGAACATTATAAGAAGGGGTTTTCCAGTCATTCGGGTTTATTTTTTTAAAAAGACCCCTGCATTGCACTGAGAGAGTCACCCTTTGGGACCCTGAGTAGGCCTCAAGTGGAAGCTATGAGCTGCCTCCTAGGCTCAGAGACACAGATAAATACCTCGGGGCTGCACTGTTAAATTTTTCACGTCACAAAATAAGTCTTAAAACGAACTCTGGATTCCATTAGTTACCAGGACTGGGGAGATCTGGGATTTTCAGCTTGTGCCGTTTAAAAGTCTGGCAGCCATGTTTTGAACCAGCTGAAGGCGGGCCAGTGTTTGTGAACTAAGCCAGGAGAAGGCACATTAAAGCCTAGCCAAGACAAAAGCGCCAATCACTATTCCCGTGCCATCATAATTCTAAGCCAATGCATCATTAACACGGAAAGTTAATATCTGCACCTGCAAACGAATAAAATAAATAAATAACTTTAGTTTTGGCAGTATGTAACTGAAAATGGTTTTGTCCAGTTGACAGCCATACAATGCAGACACAAGACACCTGGATTACCTGAAAGAAAGAACTGTGTATCATGTTCATAACAGTGAACGGAAGATTTATCCAAGTGGCAGCATGTAAATAGAAGACAAATTGGCCCTAATCTGGTTCTTGATGTACTCCACAGGGTTGACATGACAGAAGAGAAATCATCAAGAACAAATCCAGTGAAGTCCAAGTAAGACCAATGCAAAATCCTAATAACTTAGTTAACACACACTGGTCAATCATGTTAGATTATGCACACAAGCATAACGGCATGAGAATTTAGGATTTGTTTCAGTCTGCATTTAGAAGGTGGTTTGTAACTCATACATAGCAGTCTCTGTTTTTATAACGTTGGTGGAAAGCAGACAGAATCCTTGTCTGAGAGTGCTTCCCTAATAAATGTGGTTAAATTGGTAAAACATTTTTACTGTGAACTTAGTTTTAGAAGCGGCCATTTTGAAATGGGTCTATAGACATAAACTATGAATAATGCAAACTGAAAAAAAAAATGTAATTTAATAATAAAGAAACGAAGGCGATGAAAGACAATGGGAGTGTTAATAATAAAAGCTTAAAGCGAGAGTGCGTTTGGGGCTCAATTACATTTTTGTTAAGTCAGCTGAAATTCAATTCATGAACTGAAAAAATTCAGTGTTCTATAGTGATATTCCTGCTTATGAATTGAATTTCAATTCATTTCCTGGATTGACCCAAACCATGGGGGTGGGTATTCAACAAATCAGTATGCATGTCTAACAGTGCTGAATGGACAATCTAATACATTTTTAATAGGAGTGAACCTGGCAACCTTGATCTTTTTACATACAGAATTTGTTGGATTGGAGTCACAGGTTAGCACACGGAAAGTACGCCACTAGCATTTCTGTTCCTTTGAAGCCAAGATGAAGGCAACTTCTTCAGAAGAAAGAGATATAATCTTTTGCTGTGGTCCACTCCTAAAGCCAGTTAAGAGCCCAAAGGCAACTGAATTCCTCACATCTATAGACTGGGAGCGGACTGGTCAGAATCACTGGCCGGTATCCAATCAATATCTGCCCTTAACTTTGGATAACAATTTAAAGCAATATTTGTTTGTTTTTTTTCATTCAGTTTGGCAAGTTCGCAGGTCACAAAACGTGTTTTGACTAACTTGAGTTTGTGAAGAACTCTTGGGTTTCCAAGTCAAAGTAAAGGACAAATGTAGACTGCAGGCCGCTTTCATTTTTCTGTATTTAGAAATGTTCCAGAGTGATTTAGTTTCCCCTTAAGTGCTGGGATTCATGAAATTTTATTCTGTTGACACCGGTGTGAATAATAGCCATAACTGTCTTGTTGAGAGAGTATGGACTCTCTGGCTATAACCGGTAGTGAAGTGATAGGGATCTGTTTCTATCAATTTACTTTCATCAGGCAAAGGCGTTCTTGTCCATGCAGAGACAATGGTGTCAAGGTTTTCCCCCATAATGTTCATAAAATAAAAAACAAGAAATTCTGTGCTGCTTAATTTAGCAGTGGACATCCACTCATCTCAACCCTGCATGATTTTTTAAGTTATTTCATTCATTAGCAGTCATGGTCAAGTCAGTCTTGGTGTCATACATGCAACTCCCATCTAACAAATTACTTTGAAAGTATTGATTGTGAAGCATCATTGTTCAGCCACACATCCAATGCAGAATTATTTTTATACGACATGGTGGGCAGTAGGTGGTAAAAGGGTGATTCTTGACTTTTATTTACTAAAAATGAATTCAGACTCTCCGGATTAGTTCTGAAAACTTTTTTAAAAAACAATCATGGCAGAAATGTTATGCTTGCTGGCGGATATCTTGGGTCAGCTTTTCTACATCTCAAATCATTTGCAGGTAACACTGCATTTACATTATTTCTGTTTGTTATTGCTCATTACAAACAATTTTTAAAAAATAATGTTTTCATATGTTATCATTACATTTTATTTAGTTGCTTCTGGGTGTGAAAGTGCAATAATGGTATAATGATTCTTGAAATTCAATTATTATTTTTTTTACTTTAATGTACTTTTACCAAATCAAATAGCAGCGTAAACAGGCTGTCATTAGCAGACATCAGGACGTAAAAGATGTTCATACCGTTGGTGGGTATTAATATTTTAATGGATATAGATATCTTAATGGATACAGAGTATACATTGTTATATTTTGGTGATAAGTGCCAATGGAATGTGCACTTCAGAAGGGAGTTACATGGGGGCTAATGGTCAGTTTGGTTACAGCATGGTGATGTTAAATAAATATTCCCAGCTCTTCTGCAGTTGAAGTTAAAATCAGAACGGGATAGTTGCACGGCGCGAGAAGGCGTTGTCCTTTACACAAGCGGTTTGTTCCAATCGATTCCTGTGTGGGCATGACCACGAACAACCAGGAGCCAAACGCACAGTATGCGTTTAGGCTACGACCACTGTGTCCAGATGTCCGGTGCGTTTAGGCTACGGCCACTGTGTCCAGATGTCCGGTGCGTTTAGGCTACAGCCACTGTGTCCAGATGTCCGGGTCTGAGGGCAGCCGGCACTTCCACCTGCTTCAGGCCTGTCCTGGGGTGGAGGTGGGGCTGTGGGCTGCCCGGTGGTCATCTACCCTGCAGTGTTGGGTAAGATCGGGACATCTACCCCACAGTGTTGGGTAAGAAGGGGACATCTACCCCACAGTGCTACGTGATAGGGGAACATCTACCCCACAGTGCTGGGTAAGAACGGGATATCTACCCCACAGTGCTGCGTGATAGGGGAACATCTACCCTACAGTTTTGGGTAAGATAAGGACATCTACCCCACAGTGCTGGGTAAGATCAGGACATCTACCCCACAGTGCTGCATGATAGGGGAACATCTACCCTGCAGTGTTGGGTAAGAAGGGGACATCTACCCCACAGTGCTGGAGAAGAAAGGAACCTCTACCCCACATCATCTCAACAGTGTTCGATAAGATAGAGACAGTGTAAGATTCTAGGTGCAGGGCTCAGTACAGGGCCGGTGTAAGGGGGGGGTGGGGGGGCAGTTGGGTACATTGTCCCGTGCCCTGGAGGGGCTGTGAACTTGTGGTAAATATTACTGTCCTGGGCCCAGGAATATGATGAGGTGCTCTTGTGGCCGGGGTGCACTGCAGAAATGGCAGATGAGTGTATATCAGTGCATAGGCTTTGAGCAGAATGGTGTGGGGGCTCCTGCCTCAGGCAACAGGAAACTGCCACACTCCCACTGAGCCACAGAGATTAATTACGGGTTGATTGCAGAAGGGCCGTATATCTGTAAATCAATTATCCTGGCTTTAAGCGGACTGTTGGCCATTTCATGATTTAAAGAGGCGGTGTGATTGAGCGCCGCAGATCGATGCCGCCGTCGGCTCGCCCCCGAGCTTCAGGGAATCCATCCGCTCGTTCCCCCAGCGTCTCCCCGTCGTACTGCTGTGTCTTTCCTGCGCTTTTCCCCCGGCCTCTCGCCCTCAGACGTACCTCTGGGATTAACAGGCGCACTGCCGATTCGGCTGCACCCGCACACCTTTCTACAGACTCGGAGGTCTCATGACGCACGCGTGAGGTCGTCGTGGTAACATTAAGCCCGCACATCGCGATGACAACGGTGATGTCGTTAAAAAGTTGGACAGTGATCCATTGGCTGTGTCCCAATACAAAGTCAGCTGCCTTAGAAGGAATTATTGGAAGGCATATTAACTATTTTCACAATTCTTCACACTTGCCCTCCGTAGGCATGTCCCAAACCAAAGTCATCAAAAAATGTGTCCTCCTAAGGTGCCTTGTTTTTTAATTAGATTTGAAGACAACATCAGATGCATTCATCTTCAGGGAGGATATCCCATAGGTCTTTGCGATTACCTCAGACGTCTCACTTCCGTTAAATTAATGGCAGCTCAAACCAGTGGGCAGTTCTTTTTGGTCTCTACACCTTGCTCTTACTGTCACTCTAATGCAAGCGTTATCTTTGTCTCATCTATCCACACAACCTTTCTCCAGAACTCTGCAGGCTTCTTTAGAAACTTCTTAGTAAACTGTAAGCTAGCCGTCATGTTTTTATGGCTACCTACAGGTTTGCATCTTGCAGTGTAGCCTCTGTAGTTCAGTTTGTGAAGTCTTCTGCAGACAGTAGTCACTGATACATTCACGCCTGCCTCCTGAAGTGTTTCTGACCTGTTAGACAGATGCCTGGGGTTCCTTTCCCTTCGTTATGGTGAGAATTATCTGGTCATCAACTGTAGAGGTCTTCCTTAGCCTAGCAGGCCCTTTGTGATGGCTGAGCTTACCAGTACTCTCTTCTTAATAATCTTCTGTACTGTTGACTTTGGTAAGCCTAAGGTTTGGCATATGTCTCTCACTCTTTTTCTTATTTATGAGCCACATAATGGCTTCCTTGACATTCATTACCACCCTTCTGGTCCTCATGTGGACCATAAACAATAACTTACTCTTAAGGCAATCAAAAGCCTAGGAACTGAAATCTCTCTTATACCTGCACCAAGGAAGCAATTGAACACCCTTGACTAATCAGAAACATTATGGTGCCCCGAAATGGAGGGACTATGTATAAAAAGTGCAGTAATTTCTACACAATGAAACCAAAATGTAAAATAACATCCTCAAATAAAAGCACAGAATGTGCACTTCAACCACATGTGAATTGTTTGATTGCAAAAATAAAATTGTGGAGTACAGAGCCAAATCAAGAAAAGGTGTCTCTGTCCCAAACATTCCGGAGGGCACTATATGTTCCAATGTTGTTATTCATTCATATCAAGTAGTACAACATGTCATAGACAAGGTTTCTGTTATCGCACAGTAAGATTACTTAGTAGGTACTTAATAGTAGGTACTTGTTGTGCAACCCACAATAAGCCCTACAGTAATTTCCCTTTCCCTCCCACAGCCAAATGGCACAGAAGGACAATATTGCTACCAGTTTAGAGAAATAATTAGATCCAAATAGGCTACTTAAAAGAAAAAAATAGTTAGATAATTTAAGAACAACAGAGAATGAATATTGAGTTAATAATGGAAAACAAGTCACACTACTCATTACTATTGCGGTATCATTAACTGAATTCCATTCATCTCGTGAAATCTTAACTACAGGTAAAACAGACTAACAGAGGGAGTTTGAGTATTTGAAATGTTTTTTTATGCAAATTTCTAAAGCAAGTCAAAACAAAGCCCATCTAAATGGAGTAGGTCATTTGCTTTCCATTAACTGTGTATCCTTTCCAAACAATAAAACAACCAAAGAAAAGTTTTTTATATATATATATATATATATATATATATATATATATATATATATATATATATATATATATATATATATATATATCAGTATTGCAATCACATATATCCATCCTTGTGTTCATTTTTCAATATAAAGGTTTTAAAGGATTCAGTTATATAAATAATTAAGTCACTGTTTATATATATTTTTTAAATTAAACACTGGCATGTAATTTTACTTAAGATTTATAAATAGGTGATATTAACCTTTTTGGTTTTTTAAATTATTTTTATCTGTGCATTTCCCTCTGGTTTGGAAAGTAGAAATTTATCATTGGCTCATTGTATTCTCCATCACTGAGGGAGAATCAGCACCTGCAGCTGAGAGGCATTCAGCCATTCAAGTAACTCTATAGACCACCAGTGCTTTCGAGTAAGGGTTCCAGCCCTGGTCCCAGAGAGCCACAGGGTCTGCTCGGGCCCCCGGCCCTGGTCCCGGAGAGCCGCAGGGTCTGCTGGGGTCCCCAGCCCTGGTCCTGAAAAGCCGCAGGTTTACAAATAATAATAATTTTATTACCTGTCTACAGGTGAGAAGAACTGGCTATATCTGATGGTACTGAGCATTAGGCGAATATAACGCACTTATATTATATTCATCACTCTTTTAAAATTAAGGTGTGTTAGTTGTGTTAATTGCTAACCTCAAGCTCCATTATGCTACGCATTATGCAGTCGCAAACAGCTAAGCGTCCAGTTCATCTGACGTGGCCAATCAGTGATGATTAGCCACATTGCGCTAACGGAAGGTGAGTTGGATAAAAAATTATCTCGCCCAGTTATTTTAGAAGTTGTCTGCTGTTGCTCCCGTCTTTTTGATAAAGCACATTCTTTTATACCTAAGCTTTATGCAGAGCTTCGAGAACTGTGTAAGCCCTTTGACAATAGAGGAGTTTGATGATGCTGCATAGAAATCCCCTTTCATTAAAAGCCCTGGCCCAGATGGGCTATCTTTTGAATTTTATAAGGTATTTTGGGACGATGTCAAAGATTTGATTTTTAGCTGTTTTTATTGAATACTCCCCAAATGAAGAATTAATAGATTCTATGAAACAAGGCATGATTACACTTATTCCCAAGCCCAACAAAGACACAATGTATTTAGATAATTGGCATCACACTATTAAATTCAGATTTAAATTAAGAAGTTGTTAGCTGTTATTTATGCTAAAAGGTTTACTGTAAACCCTGTTTATTGGAAATAATATCTGTGACTCCATCATAAATTATGAGAAGACATATTTCCAAAAACATACGTTTAGTTTTAGATTTACAGTATTAGATTACGCTGAATTAATTGATGAGGATGCTACAATTTTATTTTTAGACTTTTATATGGCCTTTTACACAATATAACACACCTTCATATGCACTGCATGGCCAAAAGTATGTGGACACCTTACATCCCACATCTCATCCGTGTGCATGTATTTTACTTGTGTCAGTGTATGTGTGGTTTAGATTGATCCAGATCATACCTGAATAATAATAATAATAACTGTATTAACAGCACAATACTTAAAACATACCATGCCAGTGGTCATCAGGTGAGGGAATTCATGGAGCACCACCTGAATTGATTTCCTATAGTTCTGTTTAATCCCACCAGCTCTGTGCAGGACTGCATCCCACATGTATTCCTCCACCACGGTATCGGGCTTGTTGTGTCTTAGCCATTCCTTCAGTTTCTCAGCCCTCTCGGGAGTTATGACTGGAGCCGTTTCGAAACACAGTCTGATTATGACAGGCGAACAAATGAGACATTTCCCCGTGGCAAGACGGCCATTGTTTCAGTATAGGTCGGTAGTTCAGTGGTTTCTGCTTTCGCTGTGGGGTCCTTGTAAGAAACGACACGACGGCAGGGCTGATCGCGTGGCCCGTGCTTCTTCTGCAGGCCTCTCGGTCCCTGCGGACACTGCGGAGCCTGTCCTCACTGACCTCTGTGTCTGGGTGGTGGGTTTCTACACCAGGAGAAAACAAACAAAACTCCCTGAAAGTTCATGTGAAAAGACAAGAAATCGAGGCAAGAGGAGGAAAGCAAAAGGCCGGAAATTGAGAGTAGAGACATGGTAAGTGGACAGGCCTGCAAATGCGTAATGGGTCGCCTGTTTCTCTCCGTGTAATAAGCTTTTAATTTATTTCCAGATTTTGAACCACTTACATAGCCACATTTTGTTCTGTCCTCAAGGCACAGAAAGGCCTCTATAATGGAGCAGCTAGGGCTTTCTTTGCCTCTTTGGTGAGTTTATAAAAATGGATATTTAAGAGTATCTTTTCATTCAGCTATTTATTATATACACTGTTCTGGTTTCACTTGGTCACAAATGCACAATGGCATGATTTTTATACATTTTCTACTTTAAAAGATGAAGAATACGATAAGAAAGGGACAGATAAGATACGGATAAAATTACGTTCAGAATATCTTAGTCTTCTTAGTAAACCTGGACCCATTTTGTCTAACTATTTCTGCCATGCTGGTCGGTAATGATAATAATTTTTCCACATCTTTCGTTGTGGAGCTTTGGTCAACCCATGAACTACTTTGCTCTGCTTTACAATGGAGCCTAATGGGGCCACACAAATAAGCCATACTTATTTGTTCGTAAAATATCCCCCCCTCAAAATAAGCCACAGTTAATGTCCATAAAATAACCTCCCTCAAAATAAATACTGCATAGCCTGAAGGGGACTGCCATTTATGTCATTTTCCATCAGTCCATTTAAAGGCATTTGGTGTTTCAGTTGACAGGCTACCTTTTTTTAGCAGGAGCATAAATTGTTCACGGTGAGAACTATGGCAAGCAGAGTAGCACATTCAAGATCCTTAAATTATGAATACTCACAAACACTGGAACCATAAGCAGAACCAGAGGAACAGTTAGATCCACCACTTCTGGGGGGTGAGCAGCATCTTTACATTGGTCTTTACCTGTTACATGGGGCACCTGTTCAAAAAAGCTCTTGTTAATATCAATTTCAAATGACCAATATCTGTTGACTTTTATAAATAAAATATACTTACAGCAGTTGAAAAGAGAAGATGAACAGTGAGCACTGAAAATCATCATTTGGATAAAGGGGTCTTGAAAAAAGTCATGAAAAATAAATACCAGGATGTACTAATCTACTAAATGGTGACATCCAAAACATCACAAACCTGTCAAAATCGTCATAAATCTATCTCACAATTACCACAAAAAGAAAATTATACATATTTTCTCCACTTGCACCTGGTAAATGACTCCATAGCGTAGGGAGATATGAAAGTGCTCATCATCCTTCCTGTATAGATTAACTGCATACAGAGGATGGTGACCCACCAGCCCCTTCTGATCGACTGCAACCAAAGTGTCACTGAGAGTCGCAGCATGTGAAAATAAATGCCTCTCAAAACCCTTGGTGTCCCATTTCTGAATAACAACCCAGAAGATTTGATCATCTTTTCCCTGGTTAAAAAAGCAATATGGAGTTTATGATAACAAAGAGGGGCTTACTATCTGAGTCATAGGACATAACAAAAAGAGCCTGGTCTGTACTGTGTACCTCTGAAGATGACCCAAGCTGGCACATACAACTCAGAACAGGCAGGGACACCTTGTAGACCAGGGATCAGCAACTCACGGTCCTCAAGGGCTGAGTACTGCTGGTTTTCCACCCTTCCTTTGCCTGGGAGTCAGGTGTGAAGATAGTCTGGCCAATCAGTAGCACTAATTACCCAGGAGAAAAGAAAACCAGGGCTGGATTTGGATTTGAGGGCCAGAGTTGATGATCCCTGTTGTAGACCACTTTGGACCTTGCTACAGACCTCTTTAAAACATCTACCATAGCTAGAAGAGTTACGTGTTCTGGAACATCCTCCATTTATCCAGCGTGAGATGCTTCTGCTTGATCAAAGAATTTAGGACCCGCTTGATTTTGTATGCACCAACTTCTTCCAAGAGGTTGTGCATTATAGGTATCAGATATGTGGAACAAAGGTAGGCTATTATGCAAGGTATGGCGATTATGCAGAAGTTCTGGATCTGCAGTACAGTACAGCTTTTTGGCTGGACCGCAACAGTGGGGCCAGCCCTACAAACGCGAATGTCTGTGACTGAGTGAGTGATGAAGTTACACCATTGGTCAGCCGAGTTATGAAGTTACACCATTAGTCGGCCGGAGAGGTCCAGCCATATACTAGGTTTTGACGTGGTCTTGTTTTATCTGTGTGCTTTGCACAATATTTACATGTATTCACCAGGAAAGCATTCCATGTAGCCAAGGAGTGCATTTAGGTCTAGATTGTCCCCATATACTTGTATGATGGACAATTTTAACCCACACCGTGTGAGACTGGTGTTTTCCTTTCCAGACCATCCTGCTCAAGGGACTTTAATTCAGAGACAATAAGGCCACAACAAGCCGACACATATTTGCCTTGTCTGTTTTGTAAACAGTCATTGGGAAGTGGGCTTGCAAACTTAAAAGAAGCTCTGGTGGCAGGCTCTTAATTGTGAAATATGTACATCCGAGTTTGTTGCTGGCTAATTTATCGCCAAAGTTTCACATCAAAACTCCCTTGGAAAACAGTGGATATGTGCAACGGTGTTTACCATTGAACACTCAATTGTTCAGGTCTATGCTCAGCAATGTTATGCGGCAATAAAATGAAGTCAGCTGAGTACCTGAATGTACTGAATGACCAGGTTATCCCATCAATGGAGTTTTTCTTCCCTGACGGCACGGGCATATTCCAGGACGGCAATGCCAAGATTCACCGGGCTCAAATTTTGCAAGAGTGGTTTTGGGAGCATGAGGAATCATTTTCACACATGAATTGGCCACCACAGAGTCCTGACCTTAACCCCATTGAAACTCTTTGGGATGTGCTGGAGAAGACTTTACGGATTGGTTCGACTCTCCCATCGTCAACACAAGATAATGCAATTCTGGACGGAAATAAATGTTGTGACGTTGCATAAGGTTGTAAAAACAATGCCATGACAAATGTGCACCGTAATCAAAGCTAAAGGCGGTCCAACGAAATATTAGAGTGTGCGACTTTTTTTTTTGGCCAGGCAGTGCATATGTATGAAATTATCTATTTAAGTATGCATTTGTTTGTAGCACATTCTTCACAAATGTAGGAGTGTCTAAATGTAAATTACACAAAGGAAATGCATTCTTCCTCCATGTCTGTCTTAGCTAGAATTTCACTCTCAGTTAAGGTGATTCTTAATGCAGCTTTCATGGTATCTTTGAGGTGTTTATCACTACTGTGAATTTCAATATTATAATGTTGTGTAATCAATCATTCATATGCTCAGAATTATACAGGTCCATCTGTGTTTTGTGTAGATCTGAGATATTGAGCACCGAGGTTTTCACATCCTAGCTGCCAAAACTGTGTACTTACAGCTGTACTCTGCTTCATAAATTAGCAGGTGAATTTCAGTTTCACCAGCGCCTTGTGTTGCCACTTGAAACATTGCCACTTGGTTTTGCTTTCTTTTGCCTTTGTCATTTTAGTTTGTTGTTTTAGTTAATTGTTTTTTCCTGGAACCCGTGAGGGGGAAGGGTGAAGATGGTGTTTATTTTATATCGTGCTTGTGTGGGCGCGCTCTCTCTCTCTCTCTCTCTCTCTCTCTCTCTCTCTCTCTCTCTCTCTCTCTCTCTCTCTCTCTCTCTCTCTCTCTCTCTCTCTCTCTCTCTCTCTCTCTCTCCATGTGGTAACCAACGGTGTTCCCCGGCACTGCCGCATCTCCCTCCCAGGGGTGTCTCGCTGGCGTGCGACATGTGGGTTTTGGCATCTGCCTCAGCTTTACTGTTTAACACACCGGTATTTACGGTAAAAATGTGTGGTAAAAAAAGTTACTATTGATAAAGAACAGAGGATAACGATATATAAATACAGTAGAGGCAAAATGACATCAGTAATAAAAACATAGAAAGGAAGATAAAGAAAAGGAAACAAAAGGAGACCAAGGAGTTCTATCTATAGTTTGTTATAGGATGTTTGTGAAGAAGTATAGAATGATGGGCCAGGTTCATCCTACTTGGGCAAAGACGGGGGAAAACTTAAAACAAAAAATACAAGATAAATGGAGCTGTTAGAAGCACCAAATCGAATGCAGTACGAAATAATGAATAAGACAAATGACAGGCTTTTTACAAATACCAGCATGGGAACCAATTTGAAAGAAAGATCTTTCATTTGTTGAATCCATGCAGTCTATTATGGACCACCAGTAGTAGCTTAACTGTGTTACTTTATCAAGTGCTTTGGAAATAGGAGTTACCACAGTAATTCTGCATTATATTATATTATTATAATTCTAGTTGTCTGGCCATATCAATAAGACAGTTGTAAATATTATTTGCAGGAGTTGAATGCACCCAGAACAGGGGTGAACACTGAGGGGAGGGGGGACACTGCGTCATGCTGGAAATGCTACAATGCCATGGGCAAGGCATTGGGTCGTAGGCCCTTGTTTCCCCCCTAATCTCATTGCCTCGGTTATGGCACTGCCACCCAGTGCTGCTGCAGCTTCTCCCTCCTGTGAGGGCATGGATGTGGGCCAGGCACCCAGAGAGACTCCCAGAAGAAGACAGGGGCCAGAATGGCTCCATTATCCAAGGGAGATGCAGGAAAGGGATGAGGAGAGGCTGAGGAGAGAGAGGAGCCCTGGAGAGAATGTACACCCAAAAACTGATTTGCAAACCTATAGGAACGGCTTTGAAGTTTTCTATGTTCAAATGTCAAGGTACAACCACAAGCCACCATTTCTGACCACAAAAATACATAGGCGATGAATCATGTTTTACTCTCAAAATACTGTCGAGTCTCAAAATATTAATGTTGTGTGCTGCAAAGCATGTACATTGAGAAATGAAGGCATAACTGATCTGTAATTGTAAAATGAGGATTGCTATGTAGGCTACAAAACGTGGGTGACAATTACAAAAAGACAAAACAGCTTTTGGGTTTGTGTTTTACGATATGTTTAGGATATGTTGCAATAAGGCTACGTATCCTATTCCTACTTTTAAAATCTACTGCCATAGAAACGGAGAGCAACACCATTAAATGGAAAATTATCCGGTGTTACATATCATAGATTTTAGTGTAGTTACGTTGTTTTTTTATGAAAAGTAACTAATAGCTTAGTTAGCTACATTTTTAAGTAGTTTTCCCAACATGGTGTCTTAGCTTCTTATGACAGGGATTCTTCACGGTAAGAAGTTTTACAACAACTTTACTCATAGTCGTACAAATAAAGCACATTAGAAAATACCCTCTTAATTAACCTAGTCCTAAGAACCTAAACCACCATGTTCGTCTTTGAAATGATCTATAAGCAGGAGTTGGGCAGTTATGCAATTACTATGTATCTGGTACATTTATTTCCATGTTCTCTACACATTTCATATGTAATAGGAGTTCCTAACTCTTCTTTTTGCATTCCTCTATGCCACCTGCAAAGCAAACTGCAATTACCTCCACCATTTTGACTGAACTTATTTGTTAGGTATTTTGTATTTAAACGCAGTAGTTTTTAGTGTATTTTTTTTTACCAATCCCTGCATACTGTTGGAGTGATGTCATGTAGTAAGGAACACTAAAGGATATTTCATTCCCAGGATTAAGGTGGCTGCGGAGGCCGGGGGGATTCATTTGGACGGTGTTTCTGAGCTCTCACAGACAGCCACTGGATGGCCTGATCAGTCTTCTGTCTCACCCAAGGCTCTGCTTCCTTCTGGCTGATCTCCAGGCCTGACATCCTGGCCCAATGGCTGTGTGTCGGCTTGACAGGGGATTTAAAGGAGAGGGGTGTGTGGCTGCAGGCGGTGTGACTGTGGATGTAGAGGTGTACAGACGTCCAGCGTGTCGAGGGGGGGGTGTTGTTGTGGCTGGTTAAACAAACAGCCAGCTCAACACGTGGGAAGCCGAGTGCCGGACCACAGATCGGCCTCCACCACACCCTGATCAGCATAAATTAGGATTTTCCTGATCTTTCAAAAGGCATGGCACTACAGTGTGCAATACAGGCCCCATACTCACTGCTCACTGTGTTCAATACAGGCCCCATACTCACTGCTCACTGTGTGCAATACAGGTCCCCTACTCACTGCTCACTGTGTGCAATACAGGTCCCATACTCACTGCTCACTGTGTGCAATACAGGCCCCATACTCACTGCTCACTGTGTGCAATACAGGCCCCATACTCACTGCTCACTGTGTGCAATACAGGTCCCATACTCACTGCTCACTGTGTGCAATACAGGTCCCATACTCACTGCTCACTGTGTGCAATACAGGTCCCATACTCACTGCTCACTGTGCTGTGTGCAATACAGGTCCCATACTCACTGCTCACTGTGCTGTGTGCAATACAGGTCTCATACTCACTGCTCACTGTGTGCAATACAGGCCCCATTCTCACTGCTCACTGTGTGCAATACAGGTCCCATACTGACTGCTCACTGTGTGCAATACAGGTCCCATACTCACTGCCCACTGTGTGCAATACAGGTCCCAAACTCACTGCTTACTGTGTGCAATACAGGCCCCATACTCACTGCTCACTGTGTGCAATACAGGCCCCATACTCACTGCTCACTGTGTGCAATACAGGTCCCATACTCACTGCTCACTGTGTGCAATACAGGCCCCATACTCACTGCTCACTGTGTGCAATACAGGTCCCAGACTCACTGCTCACAGTGTGCAATACAGGTCCTATACTCACTGCTCACTGTGTGCAATACAGGCCCCATACTCACTGCTCACTGTGCAATACAGGTCCTATACTCACTGCTCACTGTGTGCAATACAGGCCCCATACTCACTGCTCACTGTGTGCAATACAGGTCCCATACTCACTGCTCACTGTGCAATACAGGTCCCATTCTCACTGCTCACTGTGCAATACAGGTCCCATACTCACTGCTCACTGTGCAATACAGGTCCCATTCTCACTGCTCACTGTGCAATACAGGTCCCATACTCACTGCTCACTGTGCAATACAGGTCCCATTCTCACTGCTCACTGTGCAATACAGGTCCCATACTCACTGCTCACTGTGTGCAATACAGGCCCCATACTCACTGCTCACTGTGTGCAATACAGGTCCCATACTCACTGCTCACTGTGCGCAATACAGGCCCCATACTCACTGCTCACTGTGTGCAATACAGGTCCCATACTCACTGCTCACTGTGTGCAATACAGGTCCCATTCTTACTGCTCACTGTGTGCAATACAGGCCCCATACTCACTGCTCACTGTGTGCAATACAGGTCCCGTACTCACTGCTCACTGTGTGCAATACAGGTCCCGTACTCACTGCTCACTGTGCAATACAGGTCCCATACTCACTGCTCACTGTGTGCAATACAGGTCTCATACTCACTGCTCACTGTGTGCAATACAGGTCTCATACTCACTGCTCACTGTGTGCAATACAGGTCCCCTACTCACTGCTCACTGTGTGCAATACAGGTCCCATACTCACTGCTCACTGTGAGGTCCCATTCTTACTGCTCACTGTGTGCAATACAGGTCCCATACTCACTGCTCACTGTGAGGTCCCATACTCACTGCACACTGTGTGCAATACAGGTCCCATACTCACTGCACACTGTGTGCAATACAGGCCCCATACTCACTGCTCACTGTGAGGTCCCATACTCACTGCACACTGTGTGCAATACAGGTCCCATACTCACTGCACACTGTGTGCAATACAGGTCCCATACTCACTGCTCACTGTGCAATACAGGTCCCATACTCACTGCTCACTGCTCACTTTGTCACATCAGATGTCCTCTGTTCATAACGGACTGTTTTCTTTAATTTGCGATTCTTATCTCTGCATCGAATCTGCGGGGGACGGGCCGAGACATCTGGGGAGCCGTCCGCGTGTGAAGAGTCCGACGGTAAGAGAAAAAGAAACAAAGAACACAGCGTGGCGTGCGACGTGAAACCAAACTCCTGCGAGCTCCTTAGCCAGCGTTAATATACTGAGAGAGAGAGTGTGAGAGGGAAAACACGCTGTTAAAATTAATGAGCCATTCAGTGTCAGGTCTCACAAGCGTTTTTAATAAAGCCTGAGATTCTGTGTTTTCGGCTTGTATCCGTACATTCGCCCGGGGCAAGTTCCTGGTGAGGGAAGGCTCTCATCTGTCTGACTTGTTTTTCTCTTTTAATAAAGGGAAAGTATGACAGCCCATATTTTTCCTCCTCTGTCCCGCAGTCCTTCCCTGGAGAACGTGGTGTCGGTGTTTTCGGCTGTTAAAAATGGGCCAAAGAGGGTGACTGGGTTCCCTCCGGTCACAGTGTAACAGTAAAGATTTCAGTGCTTTGTTTTCTGCCTCTACTGCAAACCCTTTAGCTGTAGTATTCAGTGTCAGTATGAATATGCATGCAGTTATATTAGAATGAATTTCCATATTAATGTAAAATGCTGGTCAAGAAATGCTATTGGCCAGAAAATAACCAGGTCATAAGTGCACTCGCTCGAACAGGGATCTGAAATCCCGAGAAGTCGCTGTGTCTGCTGGTTTCTGCTGGTTTTTGACGCATTCCTGCACTAAAGTGCTTAGTTTAAGTCACTGATTGGCTAAAGAGTCTGCACACCTTGTTTCCAAGGCCATGATTGGCTGCTTATTGAAAGGAAATCAATTCCAGGACCGGAGTTTGAGAGCACTGCACTAGAGGCATGTTGCTCACATAACGGTTTGATGCACTTAAGTTCCCTCATTGTCAGTCACTCTGGATAATGGATGCAGTGTAATGTAAATTTAACACAGGCAAATGCTTCTTTCGTCGGCTGCACATTTCAAAAGTAACAACCCTGAGTGTTTGACACAAAGAAAAGAAGATTGGCACTTTATCTGACTTGAAAATCCCCAGGTTATAGAATAGTTTGGTTATAGACGTTGGTTTTCATTAAGCTTTTCTCTTTTTGGTAACTTTCACGTTTCCCGGATCCTGTCAGCGGACTGCACTGCTAACGTGTGCCTGTTAGCGCAGTTGGCCGTGGAGAAGTTAATAAAAATGAACGGGCCAAATCCCTGGGGAATGAGAGCGGTGCAGAAGCATTGCGGATGGGGCCTTGCAGGAAACAAAAATTTGCCCTTACAGAGTGTCGAATGAGCTGCGTTCTGGTGTGGGAGGTAGACAGAGCCCCGGTCCGGGACCTTCTGGACCGTGACCTTCTGGACCGAGACCTTCTGTACCGTGACGTGGCCCCCTCACCGCCCATTCCTTGGCTGTAATGGGTGCGCCATGACTATTTGCTACATTTGGTTTACATTTCATGTTTAATTCAGAAATGGTTATTGCTCAGTTATAGCTACTTTGCACATGGGGTGTTTCCACTGGGTGCCCTAACTGTTTGATTGCATCATTGCCTTTGTGAAGGTGGAACCACAGCATCTCATTGGGGACACATTGAACTGGGTATTTTTTTTAACTCATCCTCTTTGGCTGCTGCCAGCTGTATTTGTTCCTTTCTGACAGTCAGCGAGGCCTACAGGAATAGCTTGGACAGCAACAGTCTCACACACAGGCGTGCTCACCTGAGGCTGACCAGCAGTCAGCTCAGGTGTTGCTCCATGCCTTCATTAGACCTGTTTTAAAGGCAGAGCCAGCAGTGCCGTGGGGAGGAGACTGTGTGAAATGCATTCCAATCGCTTTTTTTTAAGCTCCTTGCTTCCTTTCCTTGTCCTTTCCTGGCTCTTAGCTCCACACATCAGAGGACACAAGGAGAGGACACAGGGTTGGAGGAATCAAGGCAACATCTATTAGGCAAATGGAACGTCCTTGCTCTTTCCAGCGTCGGTCTGAAGCCACGGCAATTACAGACGTGGCAGATGGGGAGAGGTGGACCCACTGGTGGATCGTTTATATGTCACACATTCCAGAGAAAATACTTCTGCTGAAGATACACTCCTTTCTCAAGCGTTCTTCGCAAGCCTCCTAGCTCCTTCGAGGAGCGTTCAGCGGGCTGGAATGCCTTTAAAGATGGTGGGCCTCGACTGATTTCTCGGTCAGGCAAGGACGGTGGAGACAAGGATGGATAAAATAAGCGATTGGAATGCAATTGTGCAGTTCTGGTTCTGGTTCAGTTACCCCTCTAGACCAAAATCTCTCCCACTCTGTGGGAGGATATCACTTTGTTTTCTAGCTCTCAGATTTGGGATGTGTTTGATTTATTGTGTCTGCTTTGTTTGGTAAGAAGAGAAACAAGACAGAAAATTTATTGTGTTACTTTTATTTTTTTATTTCTTTACATATGTTTTTGTTCAATCACTGTCCCGCACAGTGTCTCCACCTGACTGCAGTAACCAAAATATTTTATTTTTAAAGATAATGTTTTTCAATATGTTGGTGAAACATTTGTCACCCCCGTTGCCTGAATATATATATTTTTTTATTTCAAGCTACACACAAATATCTTTTTAATTTTATTTTATTGTTAAAATTTATTCTGCTGTTTTTTTTTCTCATTAAACTTCCATTTTTCTTTTTTGTTGGAAAACACATCTGTATACTGTATGTGTTGTGTGTATAATAATGTGGGCAGTATGTGTGCATTTATCACTAAATAACTCTAAACACTAAATGAGTGTTTTCAGTTTAAAAATAACTGGTGTTTCTAATGTTATAAAATAATCAACATGCAGACTGCATGCCTGTTTGAATGGCAGGTTGATTTCAGCTTATTTGTTGAGTAATGTGCTGCCTGTGCTACAATTTCATCTCTTATTGTAATTCCATGTAATTACAGTCATGTATTTACCTATATTATAAATGCATCATTTCATTGAAAGTCCTAATTCATTTACCTTTACATTGTTTTATTTTTGAACACAGGCCCCTGTTTCGTGAAGCAGGAGTAAATCCCAGAACCCTCCCAAATTTGGAATATGGACTGAAGTGAAAAGAACTGTTCTGAGTGACTATGGAAAACCACTAGCCTCAGTGGCTGGTGAGCTAAAAAGGTAATGTCAGGCCCTGGGTGCTGGAATTAAAGTGTAAACGGACACATTTGTCGGTGGAAACAATTTCCCAGCTGGATATCTTGAGTGTCATTTATATGTGGTTGTAGTACCTCAAAATAGAACATAAGAACATAGGAATACGCAATAAGGAGAACAGAACGTTCAGCACATCTAACATAAGAATTCATAATGAGAATAACAGGGTTGTCTGCCCATTTTTAACATAATAACACAGCAAGTCATAAATGAGAAAAACACTACCCATCTACTGAATATATCTGGTAACTATCCTACTTGTTATTTGTTTGTTTTTGGTGCTTTCCAAATTTTGTCCTAAACTTTTTTTTCTGTTGGTTTGTTTCTCGTTCTAGGAATTTTTGAAATTTCACATGTACAGTTATCATTTTTCTGTCTTGTATGGATTCAGGAGAGCACAGATGTGCATGCTTACATTTTTTACTTTTGCTTTCCCCTGGAGCACATGAAGCTCAGCCACTAGCTCGTAGCAGTCAGGCTCACACAGACATCATTCTCTGCTAGTCATGTGCTTATTCCATTTTTTTCCAAAACAAGATTAGTGGAATTTAATTAACACCAATGAATCACATTTTAACCTCTGATGCAAATTTGCCTGTATAATCTCTCCTGCTCTAGCCTTTCAGATCTTAGCTTCTTCAGTTCGCGTTGTGCCGTAGCTATGCACAAAGCACGCCAGGTGCATAACGAATGGTTTCAGGCTGTGAGTTTGCCGTTAATTAACGTAATATTTAGCGGATGGTTTAATCGGAAGAGCAGAACGTTTAGCCAGAAAGCTGCGGTGCAGACTCAGTGGATATTCAAACCAAGTGTCATTCAAGAGAAACCACGCCCCCATCACGACCCGCCCTTCTAAACTCCAGCCCATGCCGAAGCAAGGCCAAACTTGGTTGAAAAAGAAGATTTGGAACTAAGAAAGATTTGAAAATGGAAAAAAATGTAAACGAAACGAGAATATTTGAAACTGAAAATGAGATACAGTATTTAATCAAACAAAATACCAAAGCAAATGTATTTTTTCAGACATGTTTGATACTAATTTTCATTCAGTCCTGATTTCGTTCATTTATTTTTTCTTTTCGGTTTCAAGGTGTTTCGGTTTTAACTTTTTCATTTTCAGTTGCGTTTCTTTGTTTCAAATTGTTCAACTTTTTACCCTAATCTGGCTCCATACATTTGCTCCAATTGTGCATCGACCTGTGGGGTTGCCGACCACAGTCAGCACTGTCATAGTCTGGATTGTATACCAGTGGGTCCCATCCTTGCCCTGGAACACAGCCATAACAGATACCAGACCATGGGGCCCATCCACACACTGGAACGGTACCTTATCAGATACCAGCCTGTGCCATATTGCTTCATCTTGTGCAGTAAATTGAACAAACAATTCATTTATTACTAAGGACTACAGCTTTGAGGATGAATTATAATGGCATAAATAACTCCATAATCAAGCACCCTTTATCTTATAGACATGAAGTTGGCAAACTGCATGCTGGGCTTACGGTGATTGTGAAGGTGTTTTGGCAGATACAAATTCTGGCTTATTCCAGTAGGCATTAAGCCAGAAAATTTCAAGGGAAATGTGACGTGGCCTTGTGGCATTGATGGGCATGCACCATGTCCCCTGATTTTTCCATAAGATACGCAGCGTTAAGAGTTTTTATGTCCCAGGTTTTAATGTCTCCTTCACAGGGTCAATCAACAGACATTAAGTGTCTAATTACGAACGGTTAAGAGCTTCTTGGAATTAAGAGGTTGCAATTACGGTTGAAATGAAAACACACAGGGTCCCGAGGATTGAGCTTGTGTGTGTATACTGTATGTGCGTATGTGTGTGTGTATGTGTGTATGTGTAAGCTATAAAACTGTGTATACAAGAATATATGGCACAACAGGGTGGTGATCGGCCCAAGGCTAGCTACCCTGAGCTGCCATAATTCTTTTATATGCACTGGCATGGAGTGGTTCATATCTCTTATACAATTGAAATGCCCTGAACGTTTTTTTAATAAAATGGATTAAACCTTTTAATCAAGTACGAAACTAAAACCGTCATCTACACATCCGCCACTTAGCTAAATATAGTTCCTCTGGCTCTAGAGTTTGGATTCTACAGAGATCACAATCAAGTAGTTGCGTTAAGTTTTATCCTCAGAGTATGAAATGTATATTTTAGTTGGATTCAAATTGGATGAATGACTTGGCCAGTCAAGAATTTTCCAGTTTTTGGCTTTGAAAAAAACTGTTGCTGTAGCAGTATGTGTGAGATTATTCTAGCTGTAGGATGAAGCACTGTCAAACAAGCTTTTAAACTTGGGCAGTTCCTTTTGGCCACCACAATTTGCTCTCGCCATCACTCTGATACAAGTGAATCTTGGATTGATCTGTCCACAAGAACTTTTTCCAGAACTCTGCTGGCTCATTTGGGCACTTCTTAGCGACCTGAAACATGGCCATCCCGTTTTTGCAGGTAAATAGTAGTTTTCTTCTTGCCGTGTAGCCTCTGTAGTTCTGTTTGTGAAGTCTTCTGCAGACAGTAGTCACTGATGCATCCGCATCTGTCTCCTGAAGGGTGTTTCTGATCTGTTGGACAGGTGCTTGGGGGGGTTTTTCTTCATTATGGTGAGAATTCTTTGGTCATTGACAGTAGAAGTCTTCCTTGGCCTACCAGGACTTTGCGATTACTGAGCTCATCAGCACTCTTTTTCTTCTTAATGATGGTGCCCTGAAATGGGGGGCTATGTGTAAAAAGTGCTGTAATTTCTATCTGGTGAAACCAAAATGTATAGAAACGCCCTTTAGTAAAAGTTGAGAAGCTCCACTTCAGCCTCACCAAATTGTTTTATGACAAACCTAAAAAGTTTAAAATTGTGAAGTACTGAGCCAAATCGAGAACAAATATGTCATTGTCCCAAACCTTACGGATCTCAGTCAAAAAAACTACAATCAAAATAGTGGAGGTGTAGATTATATATAATGATGGAAAATCATTTTCAGTGCTGCTGAGACTATTTCAACAGCATTCAGGTATATCAGTAGCCTGAGTCAGGTTATTCTCAAAGTCAAAGTTATTTATCAAACAGGGAGCACAAGAAATGCTGTTGAAAGGGTTGCATTTCACCAGTCAGTCATGAGAAAGATTTTAAAAGCAGCAGCTTTTGAATGCTCTTTGGGTGGGGGAACTGCCTCCCATTGATACTAAAAAGCAATGCAGGTTTAAAAAGGTGAAGCCAGAACCGATTCGCTAAATAAAAATCTCTGCAGATCCAGCAGGTATTCCACAGAAGCTGAAATATATGGCATAGATAGTATTGAATATAGGTCATGTTTCTTTAAGGTAGTCTTTCCTTTTTTGTGTGTGTAACCACAAATAAGGCAGAACAGTAAATTTTGGGCTTCCCTTCTTGCTGTAGTGCCAAGTTCCAGTTTGCAAGTGCGACAACTGGCAGAGGTTGCCATGCTGAGCGAGATTCCCCTCTTGGTACTGCTTCAAAAAACTCCCCCTTCGGCGTTGCTCCCATCAAAAAGAGTGATGAGCTGACACGGAGAGGCTGTGATCACTCTCGGCCAATCCAAGAGACATCCTCTAATGATCCGCCACCCCCCCTCCCCCCCCCCCCGCCCCCCTCCCCGCTGCTGACAAAAAGGTTTCCAGCTGTAACTGAGCCTTTAGTAAATGTCTGATTAGACACCTGGGAGCCGTTGCCGGGAGCGCGTTCCGCAGCCCCCGTCCGCGGCTCCCGTTTGACGGTGCTAAAGCCGGGTAATCACGCCGGGGTCGAGCCATAAATCAGCCGGAGTGCGAGGCGGGGCGGGACGAGGCGGCGCGTTGACTGGTAATGACGAGCGAGACTTGCAGATGTTGCCTCCAGATTGGGGAGTCGGGGCCGGGACATCGCTCATCATTAAGTCAGCCGTTGTTTTCTTCTTCTTCTTCTCTTTTTTTTTTTCTTTTTTTTTTACCCCCCCCCCTCAACAAATGTGCTGTAGCAAGCATTGTAGAGCGCGCCCGCGCATCTCCGTCACGGGGTGCCTTTCAGACTTTGAGGACGTGCGCGTTGTCTAAAAAAGACTGTCGACAGACAACGCGGTAACGGTACCCGTGGTAACAGAAGGGGACGGAAGTGCCCACAGGTGAATTCCTCACTGACATAAGGTCGATGTTTGCTCATTTATTTATATACTCATTAATTCATTCATTCCAGACCTGGGTCAAACATGTATTTGTTTTGGATTCAAATGCATTTCTGTGTTCTATCGATCTTGCCTGGTGTAACTGAGCCTGCCAATATGACCAGAAGGCGGGGTTTGCACTTTTTGAGAGTATTTCATTGGTTCCCATACACCAGACATCATCAGTGAAACGTAGAAAAGTATTTGAATCCAAAACAAATACGTATTTGACCCAGGTCTGATTCATTCATTCATTCATTCATTTTTACGCAGTTAATGCATGAAACAGCTTGCCAGGCCAGGAAGTAGAGGCAGCGGCCCTTGGGGTGTTCAGGCTTGACACTGGATACTCTCTAGACTGTAAGCAAACAATGGGCCTAGATGGACTGAATGGCCTGTTCTCCTCATTATGTTATAAGAACGCATAATGAGAACAGACCATCATGTAGATAAAGGTATCACTGAGTGTTCCATCTGCTAAACTACCCTCTACCCCCCCTGCTCCCTATGGCATATGTTCATAATAAGAATTGCCACAGTGCTAAGTCTGGCTTGAAACACGATGACAATTGGAGCCTATATGTGCTGAAGATTTCAATGCCACTCTTGAGCAGTGTCAACTAAAAAAAATAATTCAGCAATCCCCGTTCACTCGAGTCACCGTAAAATGGTCCTGGAATGAACAAGGATGTCTGAATTCTTATGAGCACTTTCCTTTGTTCCTCTCTAATCAACTTTCCATCTGTCCTTGAGGCAAAGGTGAAAGGAACTTTTTTCCCTTTTATTTTTCCCCAAACACAGTTTAAAGAAAGTTACAGGAAATGCTCGTTTCACTTCGGGTCTAATGGCCTGTTCTTGAGTGGAAAATCTGTACTTGGAGTGGAAATAGGGTGAGCTAATTAAAATCTTATGAAGGCTTTCATCATTGGATGATGGTGTGGTTTACAGTACTCCACCGTTCTTCTGACAGGACTGACGCAAGAGTGTGGGGAGAAATAAATAAATAAATAGAACAACTTGCATTTCACAGGCTTGAACTTTTTCATCCTTGAAATAGACCCCCCCCACCCCCCCACCCGAGTTGTTGACTGGTCTGCTCCATTAGAGCAGCCTCTGTACACTAGGACAGTGTGGCAGGTGTGCATCTGAGGCTATAGATGTGACTGAAGAGGGCGGCCATTTTAAACTGCAGTCTGAAAACTGCTGTTAACATATCATAAAACAACATTTAGTATCCATTGACTTATTATTATTATTATTATTATTATTATTATTATATAAAAGAGGATGTAAATGCTGTGTGTAAGCACATGCAGTATATGTGCATCGACCACCTTACAGATCCCGTAAAATGTATGAAATGTACCTGTCAGTCGCGTGATTGTAAATCATATTTTCAGAGCATATATTTTTTAATGGATTCGAGTATTTCGTATTTCACAGCACAGGCCGTGCATTGGATGGGCTCTTGTAAGAAGGGGTTGTGACAGGTATGGGGGAGGCCGGGAAGGAGAGCTGAGGCGAAGTGAGCAGACCCTAATTAGTACTCTGGGGCACGGGGTGTGTGCTCCGCGCACCTGGGGGAGAAGCTGCTCGCGGTCAAGGGGAAACATGTCAATACACTGAGTAATGAAGCAAAATGAAGCGAAATCCTGCTACAAGTAATTAGAGAAATCATGGGTTTTCTGTGTGTGTGTGTGTGTGTGTGTGTGTCTGCGTGAGTGTGTGTGTGTGTGTGAGTGTCTGTGTGAGTGTGTGTCTGTGTGTGTGTGCACGCCTGTGCATGTGTGGGTGTGTGCATCTGTGTGTGTGTGTGTGCATGTCTGTTTGTCTGTGTGTATGTGCGCATGTATCTGTGTGTGTGTCTGTATGTTCGCGTGTCTGTGCGGGTGTGTGTGTATGTGCGTGCGTGACTGTGCGTGAGTGCATCTGTGTGTGTGCGCAGGTACATTTTGTGCTCTATTTCTATCCAAATGGAATCAAGAATAGGTGTTTCAGACTGCATGGAAAGATAAATGAAAAAAGAAAATGTGAATAACAATATTTCATATTGCTGGCATTACCAATAAAAATAATAATAACAATTTTACATATTGATGATGTTGTCAATAAAAATGACAAAATCACATTAGGTACCCTTTTGTTACTGGAAGGATTTATCCGATTAATAGCATCACTGTGTTTTGTATAAGGATCTCCTCCTGAGGAAAAAAAAAAAAAAAGCTCAATGACCAAAAAATCTCTGCCATATTGGCTTTTGTGGATTTAGTGTTAAATCCTTAACATGGCTGGACTAAACCTCAGGCTAATATGTGCAGTTTGAACCACTGGCTTCACTGACTGCACTTAAGAAATTATTTTATCTCTATATATGTATGAATGAATGAATGAATGAATGAATGAATGAATGAATGAAATGTTGCATTTATATCGAACTTTTCCAGATGCTCAAAGTGCTATATAAATGCAGCCACCACCACCTATATGGAGTCCCCTGCTCCCTCACAAAATAAAATAAGAAATGAACAAAATAAATGAATGTGGAAATATATCTGTAAAATATATCTGTAACAAATAAATATCAACTGAGATTTATAGCTAAAAAATCAGAAAAAAAAGGTGACAGTAATCTAAGTGACCGTTGCAAAGTTCTTTAAATAGTTGAATGCTGAGACCGCTCTCAAAGTTTGAGACTCAGGAGGGTTTTGTATCTCAGGGATTCTTGCTCTACTGTATGAGTGAGGAGAGAGCGAGCGATGCTAGTCCTTGCTGACTGCCCAAGAACCCTTTTATGTGGATATATTGAATGGGGGCTCTAAGCCACGAACTGAATTTATTTATTTTTTTGTCCTGGATTCTGCCAGTCTGGATTCATTCACACTCTGGGGGGAAATAACCTGAAATATATAGGGTATGATTTATTTGTATTTTGTATTTATTTATTTATCATTTTTCTGGGCAATCCTAGGAATCATAATCTCTGTCATAATACATACCCCCCCCCCCCCAATGCAATTTTTTTTTCTCCTATCACAGCTAATGCTAACAGAATGCAGCGCTTAAAGCGCTTCAGACAGCGGTGTAATGGAGGGATTAGCACCGAACTTTTTCTGGCGAAGCGTATTTTTCCCGCAGACGCCGCTCGCCATCGCTTTATTGTGCGAGCGTTATTGTGGCTTCCTGAAGCTAACGCTCCGCCGCGGCACGACCGCACACGTAATCCCCCCCCCCCCCCCCCCCCCCCCACGTGCCGAGCGGCAGGGACCCCGAACGGATCCCCATTGCCGCTGCGCCGCCGAGCGCCGGGAACGGCGTCAGCGCTAACGCCGCTGATGGATCGCAATGCGCCGGGATTTACTTTCGCGGGCCTATCAATCCCGCTAAGCCCGTGTCCTGCGTCAGTGCGTCCCTATCTCTCTCTCCCGCGCTTTCATACCTAAAATCGGAAATCTTTGCAGAGAGGAGGCTTTTGGATTATATCCGTGGGCTGCTCTCGCTAAACTTTTGTTTGATTGCATTTAACTCTCAAACGCCTTATAGCAACTTTTCAAATAAATAAATAAAATGAATAATAAAAAATGTTAGATATATAAAACATTCCCTGGATGTTATGAAATTCTGCTTGCGCCTCCTGGGTGGCTCATTCGGTTAAGGCACCAGGGTCTAGTGCAGTGGTCTCCAACCCTGGTCCCGGAGAGCTACAGGGTCTGCTGGTTTTCATAGTGACTCTGCACTTCATGAATCAATCAGAGCAGTTGATTATACAGTTAACTCAACTCACCTGGTGTCTTAGGTCTCAATAGGGTGCTGATTTTAAGGTGAAAACAAAAACCAGCAGACCCTGTAGCTCTCCTGGACCAGGGTTGGAGACCACTGGTGTCTAGTGCATGGATGAGCCTCATGGTCTTGGATCGAATCCTGACTGTGCCACTGCCAACTGTGGCCAGTTGGTCCACATGTCAACATACAATTGGCAGCTGCGTCACCCAGGCTATGGGAGGGTTCAGTAGGAGTCCGGGTTTCATCGCTCTCTAGCAACCTCTGCTGGTCATCCAGGAGCCCATGGACTGCATGCTAAAGCAGCATATAAAAGGTCTTCCTCCGACTCCACTATCTGTGAGCTTAGCCGTAGTCTGCAGTGTGAAAAGAAGCAGACTGGTGACACCATATATTTCGGAGGAGAACCGTGGTTGTCTGAATCGGCAATGGAGCTCCTTGCATGAACCTGGTTGTTGTTATAGGTTGTGGTTGGACATGCTCAGCCCCACATTGGGTGCCACATTAAAAAACAAAAAACAAAAAAAAACCTAAGAAATAATGAAAAAAATAAAATCCTTTTTCTACTTTTTGCAGTCTGACTGGGAGCATCTTTGGGGGTGTGGCCTGCAGTGTGGGTGGAGATGTTTTTGGGTGATTCATATCTCTCCCTGCCTCGGGTCAAGCCTGGCCTCTGCCTGGACGTCCTGAGCCTATCGAATGAGGCCTGCGCCACGGCGATGGACGAAAAGAATGTTAAACGTTATAAGGGGGGCGGCGGAGAGGGAGGGGTAAAAACCGCCAGGTCCTGGTGACGCGTTGCGGAACTTTCTCCGGACGCAACGTCGTGTCCTAAAAGCGGCTTCTCGTGGTGGAGTTCACGGAGAGCACCGGCCCGGCGGTCCACACCGTTAATTTAAAGCGGTGCGTCGGGCGGGCGGAAATCCGTCGCTCGAGGCCGCGGCCAAATAACGGATTCTTCCCCGATAACGCAATGCAGCGGAGCACGACGGATGAGCACCAGACAGGCATTAACACACACGCTGCGTGCTGCGTGTAGCTATCCGTTTCCTTCCCCCCACGTACGAGATCAGGATGCCTTCCGCACCATCGCTTCGTTAATCTGCCAGCCCAGGCGCCGAATTACTGGCGATGTTCAAATAATTATTTCTCTCGTTTTTTTTTTTTTTAAACTCGAGTAAAAAATCGGCGCACGCGCCGGCGAGGGGCGAGCTTCGGGGGCGGAGGCGGATAACGTCTTAATCGCGCTGGCGGAGATTCGGCATCTGTCCGCTCTGGCGGGGTTTGACGTCTTTGAGGTTCGGGCGATGAAGGGGGAGGGAGCGTGTAAGCTGAGAGAGGCCGGGGCGGAGGCCTCGGACCCCCGGCTCAGACGATAAGAGCGGGGCCCCGTCCGAAAGGAGAGGAGCGCGATGCGGGACGCTCTCCGGTAGCAGCGACCGGATACCCTCTGGCTTCAGCGCTGATGAGGTAACGTCTCCCGTGATTCCCGGCGCTAGTCCTTTCCCGCAGCACAATACCCCCCCTCCCATCCCCCCCACAGCTGCTGGAAACCTTTACAGCGCTTGTCCTTCTACATTTACAAAAAAATGTTACCAAAATATGCTTGTGTTCATTCAGAACTAGCAATTTCCTGGCTCGTAGCTGGAAATCTATTCTGAGAGGATTGCGGAAAGCTTATAATATCATGACATTGCATTGTTTGATATTTGGCAGACCCGCTTAACAGAATCAATACAACAATAAAGAAGATTGGGTCTCAGGTTTTGCGTAGGTCTTTGGATGCCTCTTTCAACGGGACCTGACCCTGCAGAGGTCAAGGAGTTATTGTCTAAACGCCATTGATATATTGCAATTCGCGGCCCTAGTAACAAGTGACGATTGATCCAATCAATGACCCAAGTTTAGTCCGCAAGGCCTGTTGTGGGAAAAAAAAAAAACTGACTTCCCCTCTGCATGGAATTCATTTCATGCACTCATGTCATGAGATACTGTAGAGGGTAGAGGAGATTTGCTTTTGCGCTCGTAAATGCCAGCTCAGTATTACCCTGATTTCAGTATTTCAGACCTGTTTAACCCATTGAAGAGTAGGGTTTCTTTGGAACGTTTTGGAATGTCGGAATGTTTTGGAATGTTTGGAATGGAATGTCTAGAACTTTGTAGCATTGATTGTTATGGCAGCTTTAGCATGTTCAGTTAAGTAAATTCTGATCACGTTTGTGATTTTACACCTTAAAGGGTTAAAAGCTGATGTGATGGAGCCAATGTGTGTGTTGCAGTACTGGCGGGCATCTCACCGCAGTCTTTCCTGACACTGGGCTATCTGCGAATAAATTAATTTATTTTTAATGAAGCCTCTCTCATTTTCTCCCTCCCTGGAGCCAACAAGACTTAGGCGCGGGACGGGCGAACGCCCAGGCCGAGGTGACCTGTCAGAAAACGCGAGCGCCTCCCTCGAAATTCCCCCCCGCGATCTGAGGCGCATTATTAAAACCAGACGAGCTAACGAGCTAGCCCCCGAAGGCGCCGGGACACGCCGGTGGAGATGAAGTTGCTGTGAGGGGAAAGGCCGGCGACATCATCGACTTTCTTCCCGGCGACTCCTCTCTGATGGGAAGCCCCGTCGGACGGAGTCGTCCGTTAATGAGCAGCGAGTAATTACCAGCGGGTCCCGGGGGGCCGGCGATCGGCGCTACGCGCTAACCCGTCCTAATTGATGTCAGAGAGAGGACCTGTTGTCAGTTGGGCTTTGTGCATTTTCTAAAGCAGGCGCTGCCTTGTCCGAGACACGGGAATGCATTATCTGTTATCTAATTTCTTATGCAGGATTCAGTGCTTCTGATTCCGAAATCTTCGATCCGTTTGTCTCTGGTCCGGTAACTGTTTCAGTTTCACAATGTGAAAATGAGAATTTGTAGGTTTAAATTAAAATACCTGCTTGTTACTTGGAATGTGTGGGCAGAGAATAAGCGAACGGCACATTATAATGTTATTTTATATGGTATTGGGTCTTTTCGATGAAACTGAGCTTGTCGTGGATGCCTGATTGACCCAAAGGGTGGGGCGCACTAAGACATGGATTTCCTGCTTACAGAAGTACCTCCATCCATCTCTGATGACTGACGCAGCTTCAGCCAGACTGCGGGGCCCGTGCATCCGCGAACTAGATCCGCGCCTGGACAGGATACAGCATCTCCATTCAGCTGTTCAGTGCCTGTCGAGGGGGCCATGCGCTTACACTGCTGTAGTTTTATTATACCAGCTGTGCATTTCACCTTGCTTTCATATGATACATTGTGCATCGCGTATAAATAGTTTTAAAAAAAAAATCCAATGAACTTGTGTTTATCGACTCGCTTGCAAATAGAGAGATTTGAAGGAAATTGTTTGCATCGTTCGCCGTGCCCTATCGCTGGGTCAGGCTCGAGCCCAATGGCTGCTGTGAATATTAATTTCGCCGCGTTTGCTGCATCGCGTCCTGACTAGGGCACCTGCGGCCCTCGCGCAGCGTTCCTCCGGATTGTTTCCGGAACACGTGGGAAGAGTGCAGTTATCGGGGGGGCGGGGGGGGACATGTATTAAGCAAACGGAACATCCTTGCTCAGCGAATCATCAGTTTCAATTAGACGTGACAAATGTGGAGAGGTGGGTCCAGAGCAGATCGTGTATCCTCGCTGACACCTCCTCCAGGAGTCTCCACGCTCCTCCAAGGAGAATTTGACGGGTCGGAATGTCCTTAAAGATGGTGGCCCGCTATCGATTTCCGGGTCAGGCGAGGGTGGATAACATGCGTGCTGGGTATGAACCCCTAGTTTTCCCCGGGGGTTCAGAACCGGGCAAGAGGAAGACAGCCCGCTTGAACACCTTGACCCACAAGGATGAACGGAGGGGACCTGGACCCCCACACGCGATAATCTTGCTTCTCCCTCCCCCCGCCTCCCCTCGCCTCCCCCCCCCCCCCCCCCCCCCCCCGAAACTGGAATCTATGAGGGGGGTCCCCGATAGCGACATTGACAGGACCTTGTAACGATGTGCAGGGGGGTGGTGGGGGAGGAGCGATATTTCGCTTTATTGCATGATTGTTTTCATGTGCCGCGCTAAAGTGAAGCGAACGTTCACTGAGGAGTAAATCAATCGCGCGGGCCCTGTGGTTTTCCATCTCGGACGCAGCGGTGTACCACTCCGAGACATCGCTTTCCCTCGCCCTCGCGTCTGCCACCCGTTTCTCTGTACCCGCTATCGATGCGGGCCTCGATACAGAGGAAAAGGTTCTCGGGGCGAAGGAATGTTGAGTGCGGTTCTGTACGGGGCTGCCGTGAATCCGCTGCTGGGCTGTGAAAGCCCTGTGCGTCACTGTGAAGCACCGTACCTCTCTCACAGTGGGGAGGCCATATCCGGGGCCATGGGACGCAACGGTGAGTGCTTTACCTGGACAATCCAGCTGCCAACAACTACCAAATCGGTTTATCAGTAACAAACTGAGTTAGATGCTCGGATACAGAGTTCAGTTTCCCTCCTGGAAAATGTAAATCTTTTTGTCATTTCTGAATTTCATTTATCGTCTTTGCTATTGACACAGAATGTGTGCCCACTCAAATTAAATATGCTTCTTGGTTTAATAATATAACTCAGCCTATCACCATGATTTGAATTATCATATTTATAATGCTATTGTCCATTTATGCTAAATTGAGAAACCATCTCGGCACTGTTAGACAGTCACCTTGTATCTAGAATACAAATGACTTCATTTCAGTTTAGCCACACCACATAATGGTCTTGTCACAGGGCATTCTCAGATAACAAAACAAGCTATTAGTTGCTGAATTATGAGAAATTGACTCTATGTAGAGCTGTTTGAGAACTTTATGTAACAAATGAAATAAGACATGACATTTTAAAATGACACCAAATTATACAATTCTTTGTGACTGTTAAACAGTTATGTTATTAGTCACCATACACTGTGTTTAAAATGTCTGTGTAGTCCAATTTCAGACTAGATGTCAGTTATTATTTGTAAATGTACAAACAATAAAACTTTGTTTTGCTTTGAGACGCTGTGAGAGTTTCACTGGAGATAAAGCCATGCATGATGATGATGAACTTCATCAGCACTCAGTCCTGATTCTCTGGAATAATCTAGAAATATCTGGAACAGGGCTGCCCAACCCTGTCCTGGAAATCTAATGTCCTTCAGGTTTTCATTTCAACTGTAATTTCACACACCTGACTCTGAATGAGTGGCCCAATGAGGTCTCAAGCTGTTCAATGAGGTGTACTTAGGGTTGTTAGGGTTGGAGTGAAAACCGACAGGACGGTGGATCTCCAGGAACAGGGCCGGGCCAGCCCTGATCTAGAACCTTGGCAACACGTCACAGTTAACCTCAGTTACCCCAGTTTAATCTTCTTATACGTTCTCTCATGCAGGAACTTTCCCAAAGGAAGTAGAAAAGTAACTTACTTTCTTTCATTGTAAGATCCCTGACTAAAAATAAAAAGTCACAAACAGAAACGACATTAAAAGCATAGTGCACAGACATGCTCCTTGTTTTCTGCTGTGGAATTTGCATTTCATTGCAGTGGTGAGAGGATGGATGTCAGCACTCAAAGCCTGCTGTGGCTAAGCGACTCTCCAAGCCTCAGGCCTGCTCTGAATAACTCACTCTGGGGTCCTCTTAACACCCCTAATTCAGTCGCGGAAGCGATGGTTCTTCATCTTTACGGAGGTGTTTGGAACCAGCGAATGGGCGTAGCCGCCATCGCTGCAGTCGTTTGCCGGCTGGCGGCTTTGCCAGCAAGCCGGCCTGATGTGTGGAAACCATAAAGCTTCCGCTCGCGAAATATGTGACCGCAAATTGACACTTCCGGGAAAACCCAATCAATTTACGCCATCATTCGCAATGATGCCACGCCTCCTCACTTCAGGGAAAAGGGCTACGCTCCATTGATTTAGTTAAACTGGTGGACATATGCTTCAATGTTTCGTACTAATATATATATCTTACTGCAAACTAGTCCCAGCAATTATACATTTTAATGAGTAATAGCGTCATAGCCATCCATATGTAATGTTTATTTTATTAACCAACAATAATGACATCCTCAAACACAACTATCGAAAAATTATAAATATATATTATAAATTATATATTCGTTGATAATTTGTTCATTGTCTCAGCCTTAATCATATTATTATAAAATGCTGTAAAATTATATTTCTCCATGCCACATTACTGTAAATATACATATAAAAAGTGCACTGTCACCAGGACCGGTACAGGAACTGGAAATAGGAAAATACAGAGGATAGACAGAGGATCTGGGCATATTATACCTGAGATCTACTAGCTGGTAACATAGATAGTCCATGTGTACAAATATATATTAATAAGCAGTTCAGAGGGGCGAGGAGATGTACCTAGGCCTCCTGGCTGTGTCATGGTGAGAGCTTGCACTAGGAGAGGGTCAGAGCTGGAGTGGTCCGTGAACTGTGGGGCAAAGAGGCAGAATGCCCCAGGTAAGGGAACAGAAATGCGGACAGGTTAGGAGCTAGATAATTACAACTTTAAGTAATACACTGCTCTAATGAAGAAAAGCCCCAGGAGAAAATACTATGGCAGAATATCTAAAGGATTTATGGAAAGGGGGTGGACATGACAGCAAGAGTGATCCAGCACAGACAGCACCCCATCACAGCACAGCACCCCGACACAACACAGAACAGCAAACCGGCGTTCACAGGCTGCAGCAGAGAGAGAGCGCAGACCGCTCAGTTCACACAGCAGCCCCGTGGTCCTGATTCACCCCATCTCCCCACACATCTTCAGCTGAAGGACTGAGCGGTAACAGGCGAGCCTTCACTTTAAAACAGAGCGTGTCTGAATCCTGGAGATGAAAAGGGAGATTGTTCCATAAGACAGGAGCTCTGTAAGAGAGAAGGCTCCGCCTCCCGTTGTAATTGTACTTGGAATTTTCAAATAGCCCTCACCTGTAATCCGTGTTGGAGAGCAAGGGATAAATAGTCCACAAAGTTATCCTGGAGAACGGCCCTTTAAAGCCTTATAAGTTTGGAGATGAACTGACTTCTCCCGGTTGCCTAATTCAGTTATCACCAGAGTGTTCCGTATTCTGTTTCTTGGACATAAAAATCCACCGTTGGCAAGCAATGAAAAAAGAAGAGCACCAGACTGATCTGTTCATATTACTTGGTTCTTGTAAGAAACTTAGCCGCTGCATTCTGAATCAGTTTTTCAAGGTCAGATTCATGCATCCAGGTAGAAAAGCATTACAGTAGTCCAGTTAAAAGATTATAAAACATAAACCATTCTTTCGACATCATGCAGGGACAATTTTTTCCAGTGTGTCTATGAGACAGTTCAAAATTGTAAATACTGTTGTCATTGTCTGGTGTAGAAGCTAGTATCTTTTCTATAATTCCTGTTTTTTCACTAAAGCAATTTAAGAAGTTATTGCAGCTGCATTATTTGTAGGTCCAGCAACTTGTTTGAAGTGAAATCTATGATTATTCTTATTTTTCTTTTTAAGGTTGAAAAAGTAAGATGACCTAGCTTCAGTGAGTGTGCTTTCATATGCATTCTCAAAGTGGAGGTTGAAGTCATCTTATGCAGCAGCATTGTTATAACTTGCCTTTAAGTGAGAAATAAATTCAGCAAATTCATGAATAAAGACTGGGTATGGATCGGGGAGCCTGCAGACTGTAAGGAAAATCTTTACCAATCTTTACCGATATCTGACTCGGGAAGCTTCGTGACTAGAATGTCAAAATAATCAAATTTATACTTTAGTTTTGGGGTGGGGCGAAGAGAGGAACTATTGACTGCAGCAGGGCCCGCCTCCTCGTCTGCACAGACTATAAAAGCAACCCGCAGGGGAGGTCTCCTTTAAAGCAAGATTCTCATCCACTTCATGCCAAGCTCCAGTGAGACGTAATACATCAAGATTATAATCTGTGATTTGTTTGTTCACAACGGCTGCCTTAGAGCTTAGGGATCTTATATTTAGCAATCCCAAAGTTCAGAACAGTAGCACAACAGGAAGAAGCAGCGATATGTTTCTCTTTGATACCTATCAAACATTTGCGGTAAACAGAAACACTCAAACAATTACTGTTAATTTTGACACTGGGGGACTGACACACGCTCCACAGGGCGAGGCACCGGACTGTAAACACCTCTGAGAACACCAAGGTCATGCCCTCTGTGGGGGGGGGGGGGGGGGGGGGTTGGATTTGGGCAGTTCCCCTTGGCCTCCACAATTTTCTCTTGCCATCACTCTGATACAAGTGAATCTTGGTCTCATTTGTCCACAAGATCTTTTTTTCCAGAACTCTGCAGGCTCTTTTATGTACTTCTTAACAAAGTGCCTTGGAGTATGAGCAGTTCCTTTCTTTGTCCATAAGACTTTGTTGTAGAAATCTGCATTTTACTGTAAAAGCTGTGGGAGGAGATGTTAAGAGATTTTTTTCTTATAGTTGAAAACTGCAGCGCTCCCCCCCTCCCCCCTCCCATCCATAACTCTGTTCCTGTCAAATGGAGCTTTGCCATGCTTTACACGCAGGCTAATTAAACTATAAATACTCACAAGTCTTCGGGTGCTACCTTGAAGATTCCGAAGACGCTATTCCGTTTTTTTTTTTTTTTTTTGTGGATCAGCGTGAGTCCTCTCTCACAAAAGGCCAAGGCTAGAGGCAGGCTAATTAACAGGACCATTACTTTCTTGGCTCAGTCACAGGGAAATGGATGAAAAGTCCGGTTGCTGCTCGGTGACCTCCGCTGATCTTTTCGTTCCCATTTCCCACATCGCTCCCCGCGGAAATGGGGTGCTTGGGAATGACGTTCCGCTGAAACGGTTTCTATTGGACGAAGCGGAGCAGACCGTGCCAGGTAATGGGGCGCGGCTCATTAGAGGACAATAATGTTTTTATTAGCAAAAAAAAAAATAAAAAAATAAAAAAAGTCATCTGCTCTGTATCTTTAAAATGTCGGACTATCTTTTTTTCTTTCTTTCTCTGCTTCGTTTTCATTATTTTCCCAGTGACTTCAGAGATTCAAAAAAGGCCCTGATTCATTTTCCCTGTGACTTTAGAGATCCACACAGGCCTTGATTCATGAACTTCAGCAGTCTTTACCCTTTAAAGTCGGACGGCCATAGAAATTTAAGCAGAACTAGCTGTGACGCGTACGCAACCAAAACAAGTCTTTCAAGGGAAGTTTCTGAAGAGCAGGGAGTCAATTTGAATGACGTCAAAAGAGGAAGGGGGGAATGCCTGTCCCTGCATGAAAAGATTTTGATTGGAGGAGAATGGAAAAATGACAGAGAATACGTGTGCACTGGTGCTCCATGATGTAAAATCACAGTTTAAATATTTCTCAGGAAGTGGAGAGAAAAAGCCAATGAGAGATCAGATCCTGGGGCCCTGCCACCATCAGAGCCAATGAGAAAGATCAGGTGCTGGGGCCCCACCAGCATCAGGGCCAATAAGAGATTAGGTACTGGGGCCCCACCAGCATCAGGGCCAATGAAAGATTAGGTATTGGGGCCCTGCTAGGATCAGGGCCAATGAGAGATTAGGTACTGGGGCCCCGCTAGGATCAGGGCCAATGAGAGATCAGGTACTGGGGCCCCGCGCTGACGCGGGGCTTTAAACTGCAGAATGGATTGTGGGTTGAGGCACGGCCTTCCTTCCACCCTGCCGAGTGGCCCATCTCCCCCTGCCCTGTCAATCTGAGCTTCCACCAGGGAGGAGGGGCTGAGAGAAACTCTCTCTCTCTCTCTCTCTCTCTCTCTCTCTCTCTCTCTCTCGCTCTCTCTGCCGGACCCACTACTCCCCACTCTCTCTCTCTCTGCCGGACCCACTGCTCCCCACTCTCTCTCTCTCTCTCTCTCTCTCTCTCTCTCTCTCTCTCTCTCTCTCTCTCTCTCTCTGCCGGACCCACTGCTCCCCACTCTCTCTCTCTCTCTCTCTCTCTCTCTCTCTCTCTCTGCCGGACCCACTGCTCCCCACTCTCTCTCTCTCTCTCTCTCTCTCTCTCTCTCTCGCTCTCTCTGCCGGACCCACTGCTCCCCACTCTCTCTCTCTCTGCCGGACCCACTGCTCCCCACTCTCTCTCTCTCTCTCTCTCTCTCTCTCTCTCTCTCTCTCTCTCTCTCTGCCGGACCCACTGCTCCCCACTCTCTCTCTCTCTCTCTCTGCCGGACCCACTGCTCCCCACTCTCTCTCTCTCTCTCTCTGCCGGACCCACTGCTCCCCACTCTTTCTCTCTCTCTCTCTCTATCTCTCTCTCTCTCTCTCTCTGCCAGACGCCGCTGCTCGCTGAGGCGCACAGGGAACAGGGGAAGCGGCGATAAGCCGGCCGTGGGGGGAGCAGAGGTGGCGAGGGCCGGAGCAGATACCCAGCCAATTAAATCCGTTCAAACAAACGCCAGGGCAGGCGAGAGGGGAACGTCATTCGCTGAAAGGCACTGCGGCGTTACTGCGCCCCCGCCCCCCTCCCCCCCCCCGAGCTGCGCGTCTGCAGCTGCGTTGGCGCGCCATCGGGTGCCACGGGCCTCGCGAACGAAGCCGGGAGAACAAACCGCGCTCGTTACGGGCGTCTCACGAGCGATTAGCTCACGCGACCGGGGCGGCGCGCGCGGAGCCTTCGCCTTTCCGTACCCCCGGTCTGCGGCTCCCCCCCCCCCCGCGCTCCCCCCCCCCCAGACCGCCGGCGGAACCGCAGACGCCCGCGCTCGCCAGGAAACACGCGCGTCCCTAATTACCGCCATACAGGAAAATAGGTCTCTCTGATATCTGCGAGGGCGTTTCGAGGGCAAGGGGCCCCTTTGCGTCTGATTGTGCAGGCAGACTCAAAGAGAGAGATAGAGAGATAGAGCGAGATAGAGGGAGGGGGTTTTAAGGCAAAAGGCAGATGTTCGTGGAAAAGACAGATGTGTTGGTTCCGTTTGATTCACAGCTGAAAAATGTCGTTGTCGGGACAGCTATCCGAGCCCTGTATCTGTCCTCATCTGAACTACGCGCGGAGAGAAAGTGTGAAAACACCCTGGATACATATGACACGGCTGACTGCATGGAAGCCATATCAGTTACTGTACCGTGACAAAATGATGGCTATCTCTTTTACCACACACACATAGACACATGCACACACGCACACACACATATGTGCATATATGTGTATATTTATACTATATATATATATATATATATATATATATATATATATATATATATATATATATATATTCCATTTCCCTAGGGGACACCTTAGTGACATCATCACCCTGTGTCAAGAATCCCGGAGTGGTGATGGACAACAGGTTGTCCCTCTCCAAGAACATTGCAGCAGTAAGCCGGGCGTGCAGATTTTTCCTGTATAACATCCGGAGAATCCGCCCCTTTCTCACCACCTACTCAACCCAGCTCCTGGTCCAAGCAATGGTACTATCCCGCCTGGACTACTGCAACTCTCTTCTGGCTGGACTACCGGCATCTGCCATCAGACCCCTGCAACTCATTCAGAATGCTGCAGCTCGTCTGGTCTTCAACCTCCCCAGACACTCCCACGTCACTCCCCTGCTCACTACCCTCCACTGGCTGCCTGTTATAGCTCGCATCAAATTTAAAACATTGGTCCTAGCATACCAGGCAGTCAAGGGATCAGCCCCAGCATACCTCCACAAGATATTCAAACCCTACATGCCAGCCAGATCCCTCCGTTCTGCTACCTCAGGACGCCTTGTCTCATGTAAATATGGAATAAACCATGATGGATTCCAATTACTTTTGTCAGTTTCAGAGAGTTCAGAAAGTTATTTCAGATTAAATTGTGGGTTCTTCTTTTCTCGTAGAAGGGTACCAACAAGTTTGTCCACGTCTGTGTGTATATATACACACACACACACACACATGCACACGGTTAATTCATGTATTTGCACATACCATCATGCACAGTGCACACACAGAAAAGCTCTCAAAGGTATTTTTATGTTGGAAATAACTGGGTAAGCTGAAGAACCCGCTGTCTGATATTCTGTAGATGCACTTACCCTACCAGCGTGACCTGCGCAGCAAGACTAATGGGTTTTTGTTATGGAGACAGTCTGGGTAAGTTACGGTGTCTGAGCGAATCAGTATCAGTATTTTCGGCTAAGCTTATGGTTTGTGAGCCAAATAAGTTTAAAATGAATGGGGGGGGGATAAAATAAAATAAAGATGCCATTTGTAAAAAAAACACAAAAAAACAGCTATGTGCCCATGTGATCTCTCGTCCATTAAACGGGGTGCTTAGGCCGATGCATTGTCTGAGTCGCGTGCGTTGTGTGATGTAATCCCTGAGTGCTCGAGGACAGACTGCGCACTTAGGGACGGTCCCCCCCCCCCCCCCCCCCCCCCCCCGCCCCGCTGGAGGGGGTTAAAGACGGCTTAGCTCGCTGTCTGGGTCGCAGGGTGCTGCTGGCAGACTTACTGTCATCTGTGAGTAAAACGAAACGGAGACCCGGGGGGGGGGGAGGGTGGGGGAGAGACACTGAACTGTAGTTGAGGGGAACACTTAAAAGATTATATGCCTGTTTTAACTGCTTAAAATAATCACTCCGTGGCCTTTAAAGGAGAGCGAAAAGCCTTTTTAGACTATCATATGACAATAAACCGCTGCTTAGTGAAAGTAGATTAGACGCCACAAAGCCCTGCAACTGTAAATAACAAAAAGAGCTTCTGCTCTTGTCAGAACAATCCACTTTGTTCATGCGTCCCTCTTCACCCGTTCCCTTTTTTTCTTCCAGATGATCTCGTTTTCCGGAGACAAACGGAACAAAAAGAGCCTTTTAGAGTATATTGTGGGAGGAATGTCAAAGCTGCCCGAGAGAAACCATTAAATCCGACATTTACTGCGGATGCACCCTGTAAAAAATGTGCATTGTCTCCGTGACAAGGAGGCGAACCTTGTGAGCTCAGGCCAACAACATTCTCAGTGAGGACGTTTTTGCACAGATCTGTGTGTGCATGTTTCAAACGCTGTCTGTATGGTGTGTATGCTCTGTGAATTTTGTATATGCTGTGTGTGTTGCGTATTCTGTTTTAATTTTGTATATGCTGTGTGTATTTTGTGTATGCTGTGTGTATGCTGCAAATGCTGTGTGTATGTTGTGCATTCTGTGTGGATTTTGTATATGGCCTCTGTGAATTTAGTATATGCTGTGTGTATTTTGTGTATGCTGTGTGAATTTTGTATATGTTGTGTGTGTTTTGTGTGTGCTGTGTGTATTTTGTGTATGCTGTGTGAATTTTGCATACGATGTGTGAATGTTGTATATGCTGTGTGTATTTTGTGTATGCTGTGTGTATGGTGTAAATGCTGTGTGTAAGATGTGTATGCTGTGCACGTTTTGTGTATGCTGTGTGCATTTTTTATGGTGTGTGTATGATGTGTATGCTGTGTGTGTTGCAATCGTTGTGTGCATGTTGTGATTATTGTGTGTATGCTGTGTATATGATGTGTATGCTGTGCATGTTTTGTGTATGCTGTGTGTATGTTGCGATTGCTGTGTGTATGATGTGTATGCTGTGTGAGATCTATCATAAGCTGAGCTGTGTTGTCTTCTGCATTGCACCCCTCACAATGGAATAGTTTCTTACTGATAACATAGGAATTGGAGATCAGTGTGTTTGGAAATGACAGGAACTGAAGAGCAGGTAACAATGTATTTCAAAGTTCAGAATAAACATGAAACCCTTGTACATAAAAAACAATGCAGGATTGGCTGCAAGTGATTTTTAAGGTTAATATTAGGGCTCAAAGATTAAAACACCGTAGGGTACGATGATTAAATTGCTTGATCTCTCACTCCAGAACACTGTAGCTGACTGCTGAAGATTAATCCATATGCTGGTTTTAATGGGTGGCCTGACAATAGCACCTTATGTGCTGCTTTAATTACATGCAAATCAGGGGTAGGGTCATATAGGCCAATGCTTCCATCTATGACAAGGAGTGAATGGAAACCCCACCTCTCACCCCCGTTCACTATAATACATCACCCAGCAGTGGATCTAGCAGTGATATAATTTTCACTTCACAAGAACAAGATTGTGACTCTAGGATGCATCACCACAAACCAGGTTGTTACAGAAGCACATTCCTCCATAGGGAAGAAGGCAGCTTAAGGTTGTTTGCATTTTAACCTGGAAATAAGATCCTAGATCATTTCTGAATAAACTGAGCTCAACTGAAATTGGTCCTACAGACTTGGGATTCGATATGAAATCGCTCAGACGTTGTTGCTCTGAAAGCATTTTTTTTTCCATTGAAATTTGTTCTTTTTTTAGTTAGCCTTTTAGAACAGGTAGATTAATTCTCAGCTCTAAGATAATGTCTTAAAATGGTCACACCGCCCTTAAACTCTGCACAAGTTAAACTTTACCTCAGGAGTAAATAAATTCCACATTAAGAGGACTGCGCTCTGTACCGCTGTAAGCAACAGCCCCTCCCCCGAGAGCCATCAACTGAATATCTATTATTTGGTCATTATTAAGAATGAAAATGTCCACACTAGATATGTTATGCATTTCCAGCCTCCCTTTGTTTGTATAGGAACATGTTGCTCTATAAATATATAATATGTAAACATATAATATATACATGTTCAGCCTATAAATATTTGGTAATCAGTGCAATGCTAATAAAACGACTTCTGCAAAGCAGTTTACACAGGGGCTGCCGAGAGAGTGTTTTTTCCCCTTTTGTGGCTCCTAATGAAATTTTGTGATTTTAATTTTTATTTCCACAGTCTTTTTACGGCCAGTTTTACCGTGCACATTTCCCCCAGTCCAACAAACCAGAAAATTTGAAATTTCTACTAAAGTTTCCACTGATATGGCTAGTGCCCCAATTTCCTTTTTAAACTGCATGGCAATTTGAAAACCACCTGGCAACATGGATGGATAGGTATAATTTTGTCTTTAAAAATTGGTCAGGAAGCGTTTGTTCGGGTCTTTTGAGCCACACACCTTGTCATTTCCTTTACACATTGAAGGCAGTGATGAGTTCAGTGAGCGAAAGATCGTGTTCCCAACCTGGAGGGAAAAATAATCACGCTCTTATTTTAGCTTCAGGGGATGACATCACCTGCTATGTAGTGTAGTGCTCTACCGGCTGTCTCATACATATGTTACCTACACATTAACCATGAGACTACAGTAGTTACACATCACCCATGAGACTACAGTAGTTACACATCACCCATGAGACTACACTAGTTACACATTAACCATGAGACTACAGTAGTTACACATCACCCATGAGACTACACTAGTTACACATTAACCATGAGACTACAGTAGTTACACATTAACCATGAGACTACAGTAGTTACACATCACCCATGAGACTACACTAGTTACACATCACCCATGAGACTACACTAGTTACACATTAACCATAAGACTACAGTAGTTACACATCACCCATGAGACTACACTAGTTACACATTAACCATGAGACTACAGTAGTTACACATCACCCATGAGACTACACTAGTTACACAGCACCCATGAGACTACACTAGTTACACATTAACCATGAGACTACAGTAGTTACACATTAACCATGAGACTACAGTAGTTACACATCACCCATGAGACTACAGTAGTTACACATCACCCATGAGACTACACTAGTTACACATTAACCATGAGACTACAGTAGTTACACATCACCCATGAGACTACACTAGTTACACATTAACCATGAGACTACAGTAGTTACACATTAACCATGAGACTACACTAGTTACACATCACCCATGAGACTACACTAGTTACACATTAACCATAAGACTACAGTAGTTACACATCACCCATGAGACTACACTAGTTACACATTAACCATGAGACTACAGTAGTTACACATCACCCATGAGACTACACTAGTTACACAGCACCCATGAGGCTACACTAGTTACACATTAACCATGAGACTACAGTAGTTACACATTAACCATGAGACTACAGTAGTTACACATTAACCATGAGACTACAGTAGTTACACATCACCCATGAGACTACACTAGTTACACATCACCCATGAGACTACACTAGTTACACAGCACCCATGAGGCTACACTAGTTACACATTAACCATGAGACTACACTAGTTACACATTAACCATGAGACTACAGTAGTTACACATCACCCATGAGACTACACTAGTTACACATTAACCATGAGACTACAGTAGTTACACATTATCCATGAGACCACAGTAGTTCTGCATTATCCACGAGGCTACACTAGTTATACATTAACCACGAGACTACAGTAGTTACACATTAACCGTGAGACTATGCTAGGTACATATTAACCATGAGACTATGCCAGTTACACATTAAACATGAGACTATACTAGTTACATATTACCCATGAGATTACACTAGTTATACATTATCCATGAGACTACACTAGTTACACATTAACCATGAGACTGCACTAGATATACATTAACCATGAGACTACACTAGTTACAAATTAACAATGAGACTACACTAGTTATACATTATCCATGAGACTACACTAGTTATACATTATCCATGTGACTACACTAATTACAGGCTAACTATGAGACTACACTAATAACACACTAACCATGAGACCATGCTAGTCACACATTAACCATGAAACATATCTGAATAATTGCCCTAAATAAGCAGATTGAAATCGCCTTATCTCAATAGTATCCACATCTAAATAACAACATCTAAATAATGCTCTGTTCAATCAAAGAGGGATGATGTCCGTTTCATACTTAATTGGCACATTTTGTCTATTCTGATTATTATGATAAATGTCAGCTCATGAACCAAACAGAACCAATGTCTTCATCTACATATGTTCCCAGATAATAGATTGCTTTCCTGTATTAAAAATTCAAAAAACATGCTCAGTTTATTTGTCAAGTGCTGTCAATTCTGAAGGCATAAATGATAAACTGATGCTTGCGTACCATACGAACGCCAAGTGAATGGGAATGATTAAATTTATTGACTGAATTATATTCAGTCAATAACACTCTGTTGACATCCTCTTATCGCTACTTCCTGGTAGATGAGGGAACTTTACTTACAAAACGGGAGCCATTTTCCTCCGGGTCAATAAAGAGCATTTTGTATTATACAGGAATAGATTTAATCGGCGCAGATAATTACATTTAGCTGACTAATTACTAGCTTTCAATATTAATTATCTCTGTGCCGCACACAATAAAGACAGAATTTGTATTGTGCGTAAGATACAAAGCAGAATGCTAAACGTGCATTTTTGAGAGACTGATTATGCATCTAACTCAAAGGCTGAACCCGTTCCAAGATGAGATAGCACATCTAAGTGTGCTTTAATGTTTTACCAGTATGCCAGTAACGTTTCGAAAGCCCAGTGTATTTTGCAGCGCTCAGCAAAATTTGGATTTTGTCCCCCTTCTCCCCCGCACGCACATGCACACACACGCACACACACACACACACAGCCTCGGTCCCAGCTCCCCGTCTGAAGCAGAAACTCTCTGTGGCTTCTACAGTCTCTTTTATTGCAGGGACATGAAAGAACGGTGAAAAACAGTCTTCCCACCTGTCAAACTTTAGACAAACAAAGCCTGAAAGGCTTATTGTGAGGCAGAGGTTTAAGAGATGAGATCCTTTTTTTCTTCTTCTTTTATTTATTTATTTATTTTTTGGTTTAACCATACCAGAGCACAGAAAATCAAATCATCCAAAATTGGTTTGACCGCTGTTACTTTTGTTAGAGTGCATATCTTTACATTGCTAAACTGAAACTACAAGTTACTTCTCTTATTGCATATTTATGTGATTTAGCATATACAAGGGATATTCAAACTATCTTTGAGTATATGGTTCAACAGGCCTTGTCAAATTTCATTAACCATCCAGCAGGGGAAAAAAGTTGTCCTACCTCCTGCCAGAAGAAAATTTTAATTTTAGCTTGAAATACTGTGTGGCTAGAAAACTAGCAAACCAACTTAACCAACTTTTTTTCCCATTTTTCTGGTAAATGTAATTTGAAAAACCTTTTTAAAAAAACATAGTAAATATATCTTGTTTAGCATCTCTATGGCCTCAAAACATCTGAGAAATTGCCAAAAGATAAAAACCAATAAAAATAAAAATGGCACATTGTGGTGTGAACCAGACAGATGTTTCCAAATGTACGTTTGCACAGGTGTGAGTTTGAATAAACGGCAATCAACCGAACCAAGCATAATGGGACAAACCTTCACCCAAGGCTCATTATACACCAAAGTGACCAAAATTCAGATTTTATTGTCTATAACTCAGGAGATCCACAACCCCTAATTGCTAAATGTGTGGTTCTGTACCTGTTTCACTTTATAATTGAACAGGTGAAAACTCTGGCTTATACAGATAACTCTACCTTTAATAATAACTATAAAATTAAGACAATGATTTCAGTTTGGTATTACACACTACAACAAAACTATTTAACAACGGGCAATAACATTGTTTAGATCAGTGTTTCTCAACCCTGGTCCTGGGGACCCACTGCCCTGCATGTTTTAGATGTCTCCCTGCTCCAACACACCTGATTCAAATGAATGGGTCGTTATCAGGCTTCTGCAGAGCTTGATGACGACCCATTCATTTGAATCAGGTGTGTTGGAGCAGGGAAACATCTAAAACATGCAGGGCAGTGGGCCATTGTTAAATGGTTTTGTTGTAGTGTGTACTACCAAACTGAAATAATAAATCCAACAAAATAAAACATGTTTAACCAGCCCGTGCTGTGTGCTCTGTGTCTACGGCAAGCATGTGTGTGTGTTGATTGATGGGTGTGCAGTATGCATAGTTTATGCAATATATTAATAGATTACCATCATAGCTATAGTAAGCGTGGATGGTATACAGTATTGCATCTTTGTCACACTCAGTGGTTTCAGATCTTAAGACAAAATATAATATTATACATAGGGAAACTGAGTAAACACAAAACATATTTTTTAAAATTATTATTTAATTTATTTAATTAAAATATATATATATATATAATTGAACACACAAATCACCCATATGAAAAACAATAAACCAATTAGCCAAATTTAATAGATAATTAGATTCAGCTGATTAAACACAGCCAGGCTTGATTAGAGCCAGCCCTGTTGAATGGAATCCTCACTCATATTGAACCTTACTATCAGAGTGAAATAGTCACCACAAAATTTCTACAAGCACACCATGCCAATATCAAAGGATATTCCAGAAGAGATTAGAAAAAAAGGTGTTTGAAATATATCAGTCTGGAAAGGGTTACAAAGCCATTTCTAAGGCGCTGGGACTCCACTGAACCACAGTGAGCACCATTATCTCAAAATGGAGAACACTGTTAACAGTGGTGAATCTTCCCAGGAGTTGCTCAGCCTGCCAAAATTTCTCCAAGGGCACAACAACAACTCATCCAGGAAGTCACAAAAGATCCCAGAAGAACATCCAAAGAACTGAAGGGCTCGCTAGTTTCAGCTAAGGTGAGTGTTCATGACTCCACAATGAGAGAGAGTCTGTACCAAAATGGGATTCATGGGAGAGTAAGTAGGCAGAAACCACTGCTAACCCAGAGAAACATCAGTGCTCATCTCACATTTGCAAAAAAGAAAGCTCCTGGCTGATCCCCAAGTCGTCTTGGATCATGTCCTATGGACAGATTAGTCAAAAGTGGAATGCTTTGGATGACACGGGGCCCATTGTGTCAGCATTTCACAGTAAGACCATCATACCCACAGTCAAACATGGTGGTGGTAGGATGATAGTGTAGGAATGCTTTGCGGCCTCGGGACCAAGATACTGAAGGGATCATGAATTCTGCTCTGAAACCCGCTTTTGTGTGTCGCTTTGGATAAAAGCGTCTGCCAAATAAATGTAATGTATCGTATCATACAAGAAAATTCTTCAGGAGAATGAGTTTTGCAGCAAGACAACGATCCACAACACAAAAGCAAGTCTGCATCTGATTGGCTGGGGGGGAAAAAAATTGTTTTGGAGTGGCCTAGTCAAAGTCCTGACTTAAACCCAATAGAGGCGATGTGGCAGGACCCGAAACGAGCAGTTCACGCTTGAAAACAATTTGTCTGAATTTCAGCAGGTCTGCAAAGAAGAGTGGCCAAAATTCCTCCACAGTGAAGTGAAAAACTTATATCAAATTAAAGGAAGTGTTTGGTTGCAGTTATTGCCGCTAAAATGGTGCAACCAGTGGGCAATTATGGGGGCAATTACATTTTCATGTGGGTGATATGGGTTATTAATAAATAAATTAAATAATTTAAAAAATTAAAATTACTCTGGTACCCTTTATCTAATGTTACATTTTGTCTAAAGATCTGAAACCATTCAGTGTGAAAAATAAGCTATAATAGAGGAAATCATGAAGGGAGCAAATACTTTTTCATGGCACGATGAAGTTTATCACCACAGGTATATTTAAAATGAAAGGTTCCTAGATTACAATCATAGCTATACTTAGCCTGGATGGTAGTTTAGCACCATAGCTGTAGTTAATCTGGATGGCTAATAGCTTATCACCATGGCTATAGTTAATATGAACGGTTTACAGTTTATCACCATAGCTACAGTGAACAGCTCACAGTGGGAGCAAGCTTTACAGTGTGGCATGAACAGGCAGGGCAGAGACGCACAAATGAGATTGTACAGAACTCTGAGGCCCCCCTGACATTACAATTATAATTCCATACTGGGGATTGATCTGGCTGGCAAATCACCTTGAGCTGCCCACTCTTCTGTGTGCTAAAGAGAGAGAGAGAAAGGGGGGGGGGGGGGGGGAGATTACAAGTTCACCATGATGAATAAATTGAGTGTATCCTGTGATGCACCCTGTTCTGTCTGAATGTGGTGGAAACAGACCTGTTAATATTATCCAAGCAATATCCAGGAGAAACTGTTGTGGAATGTTTTCTAGCACTTTCCACTTTATAACATTTGTTTTGGATTCAAATACTTCTCTATGCTTTACTGATCTTGTCTGGTGTATTGGGACCAATGAAATACTCTCAAAAAGTGCAAACCCTGCCTTCTGGTCATATCGGCAGGCTCAATTACACCAGGCAAGATGAATAGAGCACAGAAAACTATTTGAATCCAAAACAAATACGTATTTGACACAGGTCTGCTTTATAATAATAATTTTAAATGTCAGTACAATGATTTTATATTATGAAATTATTAAATATTTATAATAATAAGTATAATAATAATAATTAATATTAATATTATTATTATTATTATTATTCTTATTATTATTATTATTATTATTATTATTATTATTATTATTATTAACAATAATAATAAAATGCAAAATTACACATTTTCATTTCCAATTTATTTTGCATTAATATAATCATAAATATTATTCACTCATTTGCTATTATTATTATTTTAATGTTAAAAACATTGATGTCATTTGGATGTGTTCTGGGATTATTCCAATTAATGACCAGTAGGGGGCATATTCACATGCTTCCTCATACACTAGAAACAAGATTTAATTTTACGGTCAGAAAGTGCAATGCAGTATTTCCTATTTAATGCCCTTTTTTAAGAAAACCACACCCTGAATGCAAATACCTGAAGAGACAGCCTGTGTACACTAATATGTTGTCCATAAAACAATGTTCACTCTGCATGTGAAACAGTACATGCTCAAACCAAGTCAAAAGATCCCTGGATTATCATGCTAATACATAAATTACCCTCCAGTTCTGTAGGGATCATATGTATCCATCAATCCATTATCTATACCCGCTTATTCCTGGTCAGGGTCGCGGGGGGTACTGGAGCCTATCCCAGTATGCATTGGGTGAGAGGCAGGAATACACACCACAATCTATGGCGGGGCACACACAATATTCACTCACAATTCACTCACACACTCATACCTATGGGAAATGTATAGTCTGGAATTAGCCTACCTGCATGTGTTTGGACTGCGGGAGGAAACGGGAGTACCCGGAGGAAACCCACACGGACACGGGGAGAACATGCAAACTCCACACAGAAAGGCCCAGGCCAGGACTCCACTTTCTTGCAGTGAGGCAACAGTGCTGCCCACTGCACCCCCGTGCCACCCTCAGGTCTTATGTGTGTTGTGTCTAATTAATCTAGTGTGCCCAGTTTGGATTAACTCCAAATACATCTGATGAAACCCCTGGCCTTTTCTGCTGGCAATTTCTGGTTTCCTGAGAATTCCTGGAGCGTTTGGGGTAAATGGCATGTGCATGTGTCTGGTTTCAAGGATGTTATTCAGTTTTAATTCAATTAAAAAAATAATTAGAACTCCGTGTGGGCATTCGTGTTAATTGGAATGGGGGGAAAATAACAGTGTGAAAATGATCTTGACACCTATCCTCCATGATGTGTGTTTTTTTTTTTCTTCTTCACTAAATGATAACCATCAGGGGCTGTTACCAGTGTGTGTGGGTGTGCTGTGCATGGAATATTTTTTGGGGATATCAACAACCAAATTGAAAATCTAATTGGAATGATCCCTGGTGTTCTTGAAACATTCCCAGCTAGCTGAGTTTAAGCAGGAAATATTTATTAAATGTGCCGCCAGTCAGTCGGTCTGTGCAGTTTGCCAGCGTAGCGTAGCGTAGCGTAGCGTAGCGGAGCGGAGCGGAGCGGGGCTTGTCGGCCGACTCTGTCCTTGGTGCGGAGCGCTTTGACGTTCAGAGGCCCTGACAGGAACGTTTCGGGGGGGGGGGGGGGAATTAGCCGGTCCCTCCGCTCGCTCCCGCGCGGCGCGGAACATCGCTCAGCCTTCACCCGACGGGATCCGTTTCCGTTTCGACGGACGCCAACGGCCAATCGCGGGAGAGCCGCCGGAGTTGATTAGGAAAGTCTAATAAAACACGTAAAAAGTGAAATCATTCCGAACAGTTCATTACGGTCAATGCGATTCGTGGACATCTGTCGGGACGAAGATTAGCACAGCTGCCGTCGCCCGGGCGGCCGATGGGCGTTCGCCAGCTTTCGGGGGGGGGGGGTGTTTGACGGTTTCCATGGCGCCCGGGCTGTTATTTACAGGCCGCTGAACGCCCCCCCCCCGGCGTGCTGACGGAGGAGGGACTGTTGTTGTAGATCACCGCGGCCACGTCCCACGTCCAATCAATCTTCGGCGGGTTAGGGGGAGATGAGCTCAGCCGAATTTCGATCCGCGGAAAGGTGGAACGCGCCGGGGCGCGCCGAAGGTGCGAACGCTCCGGGGGCGTCTTTTTCACGCTTTATTAAACGGCGAATGTGCCTCCCGCTAATGAGGGAAATACATCTCCACCAAGATCGCAAAACGTTGACAAATTATTGCCTACAGAGCTGTGTGTTGGTATGATGACATTTTGTGATGTGTTTCTTGTTCTCCTTAACCTTTTTTTTTTTTTTGCATTGCTAAATAAATACTGTATAGTCCAGAATATGCACAATAATGCTGTAAAGGCAACAATATGTACTGTATACACATTATATATCTGCCAGCGCGTAGTTCTCTCCATAAAGGTCTATAAAATCATATTATTTACTAACACGGATGTGCAGTAGACCAAAGCTGAGGTCTCTATGGGAGGTTGGAGGTCTATATTATGTGCGCTGCTCACATTGGCCCGACCGTAAATTTTGCTCCATTGCTTTACGGTCGGCTCATAAAGTACATGGCGGTTATAGCAATTATGGCGCTGATTCTGCTGGAGGAACCGCCCCGGCCACCGAAGGAAGCAGGTGATTTTTCCCCTGCCGTCGCCACCGAGTTACATTTTACCTTTAGAAGGCCCCATTCTTCAGTGCTACAAGGCATGGGCGACTTTAATTAGAAAACAGCAAGATTTAATTTTCTCTGCCATATCTCAGTCACTTAAACGACTAAATGAATATCCAATTTGGTTACATGCATATGCATATGCACAGGCCCTCATGCACACATGGACACACATGTGCATGCACAAAAACACGCACTCACACACACTATCAGGTGTGTTCATAAGCTGACACTGTTGTTCAAAGTTGGGCAGGTTTCCAAAACATGGCAAAGTAACTGGAATAGCAACAGAAGCTAGTAAGCTTCTGTTGCTTCAATCAATTCAATCAATTAACCATAATGTATGTACATTCACTACTGACAGCTACAATCAAAAGTATATATCGTAATGGCAATTTATTATTTATTTTTATTTTATTTTTTTTGCCTGAAATTTAACTTTATAAAAAGGTTCTTAATTCACAATTGACTTGATGTAATTTGGGACCATGGATTTCACATTGTCAAATGATGTCTCTGCAGGTAGAAAGGGGAAGAAGCCTTTCTTCTGGGTAAATTATTGATCATTAAATTTAAAAAGTCAACAAAAGGCATTTTTGCCAATCCTAATGTAGACTAACATGATTTTACATATGCTATAGCCAGCCAGACATTCTAAAATATAGCTATGCATGAATGCTAAAATAGTATTTGTTTGTCATTTAATCCTGACTCTTAGGGTGAATTGTTCTTGTACCATTCATAGTTTGGTAAATCTCGTCTGGAAACAGATTCGCACAGCTTATTATCCACGTCGGCCGTGCTGTGCTCTGAATTTGACGGCGCGAGGAATGTGCGGACGCGGAGCTGCGTTTTCGCCGGCGTTGCGCTTGGTGCTCGCGTCCTTCAGGGCCTGACGTTCGATGTGACTGAGCACAGCCCCAGGGCTGCAGTGTGAAAATGCTGCACGTTAAAAAGAGTCTCCCCTTTGATCTCACTAAACAGCTAGGTGAGACATCTTTCTCTGTGGGTGAGACAGTTTGTAGAGTCATTCGATACGATTTTGGGAAATGCATGTTGCTTCACTGTATTCGGTTGTTTTGTCACAGGGCATTTCAAGAGGTAATAGTTCGCTCTCATTTTTCATTTGAGTCATCTTTCTCGTTGTTTTTAAAGTTTATTATCCTTTTTTATTGAGCCATTACAAAATTACACCCATATTTCTGGGTGAACTTTCAGTTTATCAGAGAAAGAAAAGGAGTTATGTTGGTCCGGTACTTGCCTACTGTTTGACCATTACAAAGTTTGAACAGACTACCTCAGTCCTGGAGCCATTTTCACACAGATGTCAGCAGGTCAGGCGGTTCACGACTGGTCTTGTTTGTTGGTTTTTGGCAGAGTGGAGAGTAAGAGAGAGACCTCCTCTGACCTCCCCGGATCCTCTGGCGAACTCCACCGTTCGCTTTGCAGTCACACCAGGAAGGTTAAGAAGCAGGCCGGTCGGAATGAATGCTGCGTCGTACGTGTACCGTCAGAATCGGGAAGTGTCCGAAATGCATTCGATGCAGCGGCGATCTGCGCCGGCGAAAGTTTGTTTGAAGTTGCCAGGGAGATGCGAGGAGGCAGGATGGGGCCTGAGGCGGACTGAAGCGTCCTATCTCTCTCCTGCAGCTGTGCGGAGCCGGGCTGTAAACACAAAGAGCAGCACCTGTGCGCGCGCGTTCCACTCCCACACGCCGCCGTAATGCGGAACATAAATCACTAGCCTTCTGCAGGGGGCAAGATTGGGGTGCGCACGCACGCCTTAATTACAGTGCTTGGGTCTGACTCCGCTAGCTTCCGCTAGCTATTTCTGGCCATTCTGCTATTTTTAATTGATCGCTAAAGTCCTGCGTGATGCCACTGCGACAGAGATAACGCGGTTTCCCGTGCGCAGGAGACCTACCAAGCCTCGACCGACCAAGATTCAGTACATTCCCCCTTCCAGTTCTCCAGTTAGGTGTGCTGTTATGCAGAAGTCTGAACTCCACCCCTGGAGACCGCAGTATCTGCAAATTGAGAGTTGCCGTCTGAAATTTTCTCGGGCTACTTTGAAGACGAAATTGCGGGAGAGAAAAATCAAAGCCAGGGGGTAGCAGACTTTCGGGCTTCTTTTTAAACGAACCGCGAGTGCAGTCGGGCTAAAGGAATTACGCGTCTACCCCGGAAAAAGCATATCAGAGGCTCGTAATGCGGGAACCGCGGAAAATGAACCAAAGCTCAAAAGGTTGGAGCTAACGCAAGACCGCGTTTCACCTCCTGTCACTCTCTGTGCCCGGAACGCGGAGCCGCCGTTGGCACGGCGACAGGATCTTCACTTCAGCTCCAGGGTGGGTGATTGACAGTGAAGCCTCACCGCCCCTGCTCTGACCAAAACGTCAGTCCGCCTACGTTTGGTTAGTGTACACGGTGAAGAAATCACTCAAAATCACCTCGTAGCAGAGAGCATGGTGCACTCTATTAAAAATCCTCAATAAGTATGTCATCTTAGAAATGTCAATCACGTTGGATCATTATAGAGAAAAACTAATAATTGCAATAGAGGTGAGTTTAACTTCTAAAACATTCTCATTAATAGAGGGTTGTTTGGCAACACTTTACAATACTGGACACAAATAAGCATTTATTAATAATTGAACTTATGAATAAAGCGGTCGGTCAGTTTTTTTGCACTCGCTGCAGCTATACACTAACATATGCAAGCTGTTTGCTAAAGTATGGCAGTTGTCATAGGCTACCCAACTGATGCCCCTGGACTGATTCCCATTCGATTATATGACCCAACTTTGCATAAGGGCATGGGTTTCATTTCATAGCGACCCCCCCTGCAACAGGGCAACGGACAGGTACTGCCACTTCTGCTATGATGGCTCCTAAAACACTATGAGTGGGGCTAGGTGCTCCTGGAAGACCCATTTCGCATACTGGAGGGCGCTCTCCCAGCCACCCCCCATATTTTTTTCTTGTGGAAGGTAGCACACCAGAGACTTGAGTCCTCTCGTCAAAGCCACACGAATACCATAATCTTCTCATGTGGGTTAGGGTAGGCCTAGACTAAACATAACCATCCTGTTATTTGGAAATTGCGTTGTCTATTTACATTTTCATGATTTCACCCCTGTCACCAGCTGGACAAAGAAGTTTTGGTTCATACCTTTTATTTTATACCATATACCCCGTTTGATTAGGACTACAAGAGACTATTAATTAACCCATCATGACCTAAGCCTCAAAAGTGGACGTTTTGGGCATGTCTTGGTGTCTTTGACTGTAGTGATATATTGTGCTATCATCAAGTGCCATATGTCTACTGATTCATCCATTAATTAATAGTAGTAATTAACACCATATGTTAAGAGTCAGTCCAAACCATTTTTAATGATTACTCAAATATGACCTCGCTTGGTTGCTCAGATAAGCAGTTCATTAGTTCTTGATGTGCTAAGCATTAGTCTATGCCTTCATTCATCATGATTTGTGCATCGGTTTAAGTATTAGTAAGTGCTTGGTTGTGCACCAGGACTGTAAAATGTTACCGATTATTCTATTCAGTAGTGGGGGCCATCATTCAATTACGATGGGCACAAATGGTTATAAAAGACAAGTTATCTTCTCCAGGTCCTCCTATTCTTGTCTTCTGTGGTGGCCACAGACTAGAAAGGTGAGAGTTTGAATATACAGCCCGCATCTCAGCCGAAGACTGCTCAAGGCAACATCTCCAACATCTACCAGTACTTCTGTTTGTTTTCCGGTAGTGAGAGACAGCGAAGCTAACACGTTTCTACATCTCTCCTGTTTACACGGCACTCCAAAAGCCCTCACCTGTGAAAGGAATTTACAATAAAAAGCACCCATGAGCGCCTTTAGTTGTTTTTTTCCCTGGGACTGCGAAGGCTTTGCACACGGGCAGACGAGCAGATGGACATGTTTTCTGATTTGCCAGCCTCATTTACCCCGGAATAAATTGACTGTTCCTGGCTGATAGCCTGAGCGGTTTTATGTAATATTGTCCTCCACAAATGAACTCACTCATCTAAGAATGTGTTTAGGAGCTGCTTGTTGTGAATTATCATGCAACGCGGCGATAAGCAGTGCGGACTGAATATTAAAGACCTATTGAAGATTGTAATTGTTGTTTTGCCTCCCTTGGAAAGAAATCCTTTAAATTAGCCTTTCCATGCATCACTGTTTTGCCACCAAACCTCGTTTCCCGGAAAAACAACAGCCACAAAAAAAAAAAAAAACGACTTGTGAATGTTTTGATAAACACTTTAAAATGGAACAAAAAATAAATGATTGCAAAATAACCTGCCTGCTGCATTAGGCCCCTGTTGCAATGCAGATAAAGCTGTGGATTCATTGCTAAACAACCGGCGAGTGAGCGATCTGAGCTCATCATTTCCTCAGTCTGGCACATTAATACTCCGCTGAGCTTAACTGTGCTTCTCAGCACAGCACCTCCACCTTCTCAAATGTCAGCCTCAGCCTTTTTTAACCAAGGGCAAAGACGACGGTGATTCAACCAACAGTCCTTTTTTTTCAGAACAGTAGTGCGTTTCATTGTATGTTATGGTATCTGTGCGTCTATATATTCTGTGGTTTCCCCTTCATAAATCAAAATATCTTGGTTGTGCCAACTTTCTCCTTCATGATATTGACATGGTGGCCTGTGTGGTTATTGAATCTGACCCAGTCAAGATGTCAACTTCTTCAAGCAATGTCAACATTATTCTCATTGCCTGCTTCCTTGGCCCCTTCGTTCTTACTGGTGATCTGATTAAGTAATTTAGCGGATTATTTGCTCCAGTGTTCATATACTGCTCAAAGCACACAACCGGTATTGGCCGGTGTATCGGTTTCTAATATAGTGGTAGTGTGGAGAAATGGATTCCTGTACTTTTGTAGGAATGTCATCAACAGATGAAGTTATCTTCCCCGCAGAATCTCATTGTTAATTATGCACTGATACGCCTTAAGCAATGACTCATTTCTGCCCTCCCAACTTCAGCCGATGTGTGTTAAGCATTCAGGCACAAAATGGCTGCCACGCATCACCCAATTCCTACACATTAGAGTAGTTGTGGTGTTTCCTCCTTTCCCTGCAAAGTGCTTTCTGATCTCGAAAAGCGCTGTATAAAAGGAATCGGTTATTATTATTTTAATGATTGTGCCACCTCCCCTTCCGAAGCTTCTCCATATGGACCGCTGATGGCATGTGGGCTTCGCAGAGCATTGGCTGCTCAGTAACTGAAGCCGCTGAAGACGGCCGTTTCTGGGGCAGAATCAGATTGCACTGTTTTATTTGCCGGCTTAATTGCCTCTTCAGGTTTGCAGACTCAGCCCCACGGAAGTATATGAAGGGGGTTCTGGGGTGGTGGTTACTTTGTTACAAAAAGAAATGATCTTTCTGCGAGTCCAAATGCATTTCCCCTCGCACTCCTGTCCCTATCTGACCTGTGGCTCGGGGAAATAACCAGGAAGGGCGGCGTTTTATCATCGGTTGGTTGCAGACGTGTTCCAGTTCCTTTACTGTTATATTATTCTGAGGCTGCTGTCCCAGTGTGTGGATGGGCCCTATGGTCTGGTATCTTTTAAGAGACTGCTCCAGTGTGTGGATGGGCCCTATGGTCTGGTATCTGTTTAGCAACTTAAAAAATTCAGGACTTCAGGATGATTCTCAACTTGATTTGAAATATCTTCACTGTCTGGCCATTATATTTGTTAATTATATAAAACGCGACATTGTTGAACTATAACTTTGCAACAATAATTTAAACTACGCAAACTAAGAATAGAAGTTAAATGCATTCCGTTTTTCCAAGAACGCATTTGCTGACGGCACTTGTAATGTAGACTGTGATGCATGGGTCGACTCGACGCCCAAAGAACTGATTGCTTTGCCTGCACAGGCGATGGTGGCAGTGTAGCATAGTCGGTAAGGAACTGGGCTTGTAACCAAAAGGTCACAGGTTTGATTCCTGGGTGGGACAATGCCGTTGTACCCTTGAGCAAGGTACTTAACCTGCATTGCTTCAGTATATATCCAGCTGTATAAATGGATGCAATGTAAATGCTATGTAAAAAGGTGTGTAAGTTGCTCTGGACAAAAGCGTCTGCTAAATGCGTACATAATGTAATGTAAAAACTATGGATACCTTTGTGCTGGGAGACAGGTGATTGTGCAGGTGGTATCACCACCGTTTGACGTTCCCTCAGCTTGTCGCTGCAAAATCTGTCACTGTCGACCTTCCCGCTCGACCTCCCTGAGTAAATAAATGTAAAACAACAAAGAATTCCGGGCGAGCTCAAACACGTAGAACCTGTGAGATTGTGATTTTGGCTACAGGCATTCATCAAACGAACAGCTGAGGAATTGTAAATATACAACTCGTTGTGCAAGTCAGCATGAGGGTTGAAAATATTTTCAATAGCCTGCTGTCAGATTTTAAGGGGGCGGCCATTTTAAGGATTAAAATCCCTTAGGCCAGTGATAAAGTATATTACGTCATCTGCATATTCCAGGAAAGGTGGTTTACTGCAGCTGTGCCATTTCCCCTTAAAATGTGGATTTAACAATGCTCACGCCAATCATGGGCGAAGGATACTGGGCTTGGGCACACACTGAGAGCAATTAATGGGATAATGCTTGCTTCAGTAACACAAACTTCTTCAAAATGGCAGGAAATTGAATATGGTGGACAATATAATTTTGAAATAATGTGTGTCAACATTACATTCATTTAGCACCTTATACTATGTGTATAAATATCTGCTAGTGATTTAAATTTTGTAAACTAGTGGTTTTGCTCATTAATCACTTATTACTAATTAATTAATTAAGTTCAGCTAGGTTACCAACATCTAATATGGGCCCTAATGAGAGATTATGTGCTTGGGACTAGATGGATTGTACAGTACACACTACACATTGGTCTGTACTTCTACAGGTAGAAGTAGGAAGGTTCACTGGGTATGTACATCTTGACATTTCATTGCAGTATATAAAAAAATATATGTATATGTATACAACAAGCACAGTGTCAAAGTATTACAGTTCAAGATAAACCGAACAGATAAAAAAGCCATACATGTATGCTTTACAAGTCATATGATCTATAGAAATCCCACAAGGCAATACGTTGATCATAAAAAGCAAGTAGACAACTGTACACCCATTTTTTATTTTCCTCCTGTCTCTCTCACATTCTAGTGTTGTGTGACTGTTTCTCCTGGCTTCTTGTTCAAGACAGCTAAGCATATGTTTACCCATCATTCTGTAATATGTGGAATTAATGCCACACAATGATTTTTCATTCCCTATTTCCCATTATAACCACCCCCACACACACAATTCTATGGTGTTTCATACCTTTTACAAAATAAGTAATGACAACAATAATTCCAAATATAATTTCTAACTCTACTTCGAAGATATCAAGAGGTTTAGCCACTGCCTCCATTTTTTCATATTTTTTATACTGAATATATAGATTTCTTATATGTTATATTTCTGTTATATTCTAAGGAAATATATCGTTGCTACCTTGAAGGGACAGCTGACTCTGAAAGTAATTTTTACTGGAAGGTACTTTTCAAAAGCTGCTTAGCTACAGTCAAACTCTTCCCTTTTGCATTCAGCTACCTCCTGTGCTAATTAGATGCATAAGGCACTGCCTGCTTCACATAACAAGATATGTCTCTCATTACAAACAATCGTTGTTCATTATCTGGCATTCTTGTGATTATTAATGTGCTTAATTGTTTTACAAGTGTACTGGTGATGAAGGTGTTTCATACTAAGTGCTGCAAGCATAACTGATGGCTCTCAACACGACTCCATAAAGCAGTTGCTGTGCTCATGGTCCAGACTACGCATTAACACAGAAATATCTGTCCATATTGCCCGCATGTGCTTGGTGGGGGGGAGATGAAATTAAAAATAAAGCATCATGTCATTTGAGCTAAAAGCTGCCATAATGAACTGTGGCATATGGTGCTAGATCTGAAGATCACTCATTCTGCATGCATGCACACACACACACGCGCACAAACGTGCACACACACAAATGAATTGCGCTCTAATTGAGCTGCCTTGATTTGCTTTGGCTGTTTGATATTGACAGTAGTGTGTGCCCAAACGCTGTGTTAAGCAAGCTGTGCCTTCATCTGCTGGTGCCCTTGTGTCTAATGCCATCCTATCAACCGGCTTCCAAACTAAAAATAAGGGGAAAAGAATAAGAGGACAGAACTGAAAAGGCTAATAATAGGAAAGGCTGCACTCAATGTAAAAAAGTACTGATGTTACTATGCTGATGTTAATGCTTAGTGAGTGAGCGATTGAGTGATTATGTGAGCGAATGAGTGATCGATTATGTGAGTGAGTGAATGATTATGTGAGTGAGTGCGTGAGTGATTGATTATGTGAGTGAGTGAATGGGTGAGTGTGTGATGAGGGTTAGGGAGTCAGTGACGGTGAGTGATCATGCCAGTGAGTGAGCTGTGTAGGGGGCATGGCCACCCTGTAGAATGAAAGCATATGGTTTCCCGACTGGAATAGTGCATTCATCCCAAGTGTTTCATTTTGTGCCTGCTACTCAGTAAGCTCAGTATGTGCTGCTGACGGAAACTTTTCAAACACTTAAAAAACCTGCTGAACCTCACTTTTCTTTGCTTAGAAGTCACACTTTGCAGTAAACCTTTGTCTATCATTACCCCCCACTGCCCCAAAACTATGCCACGCTATTCCACTGCCTAACTGCCCAAACACTACTCCACACTGCCAAAACACTACTCCACACATCCCAAACACTATTGCAGACAGGCCCAGCACTACTCCACACTGCCCAATACTACTCTACACAACACAAACACTGCTCCACACTGCCTGAGTATTACTCCACTCTGTCCAAAACACTATTGCACACTATCCAACACTACCACATCACTACTACACATTGCCTAATCACTACTCCACATTGTTTAAACACTACTCCACACTATACCACCACAACTCCACACTGCCACATCACTATTCCACACTGTCCAACACTACTCCACACAGACCAGTCACTACTCCACACTGCCCAACACTACTGCACACTGTCCAACACAACTCCACACTTCCCAACACTACTGCATACTGCCCAACACTACTGCAAACTGCCTAACCACTACTCCACACTGTCCAAACACTACTCCACACAGACCAGTCACTACTCCACACTGGCTCAACACTACTCTGCACTGTCATCATAGTCTAACTGATTTATGAGCTTTTTGCTTTTTTTAAAAACGTGTGGTAGGAGTTTAATGAAACTGTTAATTGTAAATATCACTGTGCACTGTTTTGGGATTCGATGATGGAAGACCATGTAAAGTAGCCCATGTCTTTCTATCTGCAGTTTATTTGTACTTTGTTGAAATTAGTCGTATTTCAGATAATTAGTGCCCTGCTTACCGAGCCCACGTATAAATCTAATGTATTTAAGCCAGCTGCAGGTCTGTGTGTTCCCCAGTGGTGCTGGCACTTTGCGCTTCTGGTTCTGCTAATAGCAGTATTTGTGCTGCACGCTGGTCTTACAGCCTCTGTGCCGATAAGCAGAGATAATTATTTGCTTCACCCTCCCACAGTTTGCTGATTTGTGGCCTGGTCTCATGACAGGAGAAATGAGATGGGAAGATGTGGCTCGGAGATGTTTGGGTTTTTTTTTTTTTTTTAGCGGTAATTAGTTTAAAATGGGAAAAGGTTCTCTCTGACACTGAGGGTCAGGGACGGGCGGGAAGGCCTATTTGTACACACAGCCCCGCAGAGGAACTCACCTTTGATTCATTGTTCTTGATTTTATCAGGTAAGTGAAGGCTGGCTTCCTATTACACACTTTACCAGCAGGTTCATCCGGAAATAAACCTCCCTGTGTGAGTGTGTGAGTGTGTGTGTGTGTGTTAGCATTTCACATACAGAACATTTAACCATATCCTTAGAAATATTTTTAATTATTTTGTATGTCTTAATAATTGTGACATATTATTATTATTATTCAAATATTATTTGTTTATTTATTTTATTTTTATTATTAACATAATAATAATAATAATAAATGCTCAGGCATTAAAGCGTTAAAAAATCCACAGAATTACCATAAAGTAAACAAAGCTATTTAGCATATAATTATAATTTATAATAGCATGAATTTCAAAGAATCTGCATAAAGCAAGTAAATTCACAGCCACAGTGCAAGTGGTCTTAGTAGCAGGAAAATGAACTAAAGAAAGCCCATAAAGATCCTTAAACTGGATGGGAAACAGAGATCACCGCCATCATCAGGGCCCCGTGGCTGATGGTCCTTCAGTTCAATTCATTTCAACTTTATTTATCCCACAGCAATTTAAACATCACACTGATGCAAGAAAACAAGAACACAGCAAGACAACATTCAATAGTGGCTGACACATACAGTGCATCAGCACAGACAACATCTAACATGGCGTCGAACATGGCATATCTTGTCGCTGTTGTCCACTCTACGCTGCTCTGTCAGCAACAAGATTCGGCGGGACAATCCATTATTAATTTTTCATTACATTGTTTCCAGCACGCATATCCTTCAGTCTGAATATGAGCCTCATTTTGAGTCTCCTTTTAAAATAATTATTCTGTCGCTGGTGGGTAATGTCTTTGTTCTTATTGATTAATTTCCAAGAAGATCTGTCAGCCTGTGCAGAAGCTTAATTGGCAGTCAGTTCATTTTTCTGGACTTGATTTATTTTTACTGGTACACAGTCAACCACGCACGACTTCACTCATAACTGCGAATCACGCCTGGAAGAGAAGTGAATGCACCTGTTATGCACCTGTCATGCTCATCGCATCAGAAGAACTGAATCGAGTCCTTTCAGTTCAGCTACATGGGGTCAGTGGAACAACTCATTTTGTAGTCAGGTCATCACGAGTTGGTGTTGACCGAAAAACTACTTTAATTTCTGTCCAACCACTGGTGTTTCCAGAAAATATGATGCGTCTACACAAACACACACACATGCACACACACACACACACATATGCATGCAAGGAACAAACCACGATTAGCCATGCGGTCCTTAAAGCTTCAGGCTGTTCCACCGCACAATTGCCATGTACAAATGATCACGCTTTGTGTACGTTTACCATGAAATACTGTTCAAAACTTATTGCAAAAAATTACTCAGATAACTTCAGGTATATATATAAACAAATAATAATATTTTAAATGTTAATTTTCATATAATAGCAAAACATAATTTTCATTAATAATTCATTTTTCATTTATATAATCCTTAATATTATTCAGTAATTTATTAAAATTATTATACAGTTGATGTTGGATCTCAGAAAAACACTGACATCACTTGGATGTCTTCTGGGATTATTCCAACTCATGACCAGTAGGGGGCATAGTCACGTACTTCCTTGTAAGCTGGAAACAAGACTTAACTTCAAGGTTGGAAAGTAAATAGTACCAATAAAACCACACCCTGAAAGCAAATACACAAAGATAACAGATTTGACTTGGGCCTGCGTTTATCAAGGGCCCCAGAATTACTCTTGGGAGTAATACTAAGCCCTGCTAAAGTCCTCCTCGGGAGCAGGAGTAAGCACATACCCTGCTTCGGGCAGGCAGCGTGAGTAACTTATGGAGCCCCTTGCTCCTACTCACAGTGGGTAAGTCCATTTCCTGTAAGCACGCCAAAGGGCATTTTTCTCCCTCGTCAATCTCTTCATAATAACTTTTGTTCTTCTCGCAAGAGGTGCGCACCATTTCGGCTCCGAACCAGCAAAGAGAGCGCACGGGGACAGCCGAGTACAGATAGAGACGGGAGTACTTTGAGGTCTAAAGATCTAATAAATAGATTTTATTCTCCGGCATAAAAGCACGACCAAATGCGTCCGTCGCCTGTAGAGCTTTCGAGCACCCAAGCCCGATTTTCCTCTCCGAGGCATTGGATAAATACAGGCCCGGATTTGAAAAAAAGAGGTTATAAACCGTGGTCAGTTAGAGCTTGGAACGTGCCTGCATTTTACGTGTTATTGAAAGATGACCAGCACTCAGCACTGCAGGACGAAGCCCTCCGGTATATGATTTGAAATTCTTATTTTCTTCTAGGTTCAGTTCTCGCTCCAGTGCTATGGAATCCATAAGCAGATGTGGAATCACCTATATAATGATAGCGGAGGGCTTTTTAAAAATCAGTTTCTCCCGGCACACTTTTCTCCATTTAAACACGGCAAAGAGAAACGATTGAAGGTGAAAATTCAAACTCTCCGGTTGTTTGCTCCAGTACGAGCGCCCTCTGAGGATCCCGTTCAGATGGGATAAGCCGGCACATCCGTGAAAAAAAGGCACTGGCAGGAAAAGCCGCTCCCCTAAAAAGTGTCAGACACGCCGAATCGCTGCAAACAGGCGTCAATGGGAAGAGACGAAGGGAAAAGAAAGGGAGGGAATGATGTCAACGCCTTCCTTTCACGTTGACATCGTCGCGGTTTCTCGTCCCGTCTCAAACCTCCGCAGCGCGCCTTCAGAGCGGTTTCGGCTGAGGGAGGTGCGCTAAACGGCCGGTCTCCGAGGCGTACGGCGGACGGAGGGACCGACGGACTCCCGGGAAAGAACCCTGCGACACGCTCGGCTCCTTCCTGAAAAACAGGGATCGTGTCAGAGACACTGGTCACCAATCACAGGGATTTCACATTCGACAATGCCTTTCCCTTGTAAAGGAAATTACAGTAGAAACACAGGAAGTACTATGGGGCTGGGAATGATTTTTTTTAAAAAATGTAAGCCAAAAAATAAAAATGTTTTGTAATATGTTACATTACCACAGTACTCAAGTACCTAAAGTTGCTCCCAGTTAGTATTGGTTTGATATTTTTTTTGGTTTTTAAAAGAACACATGGGATGATATCTGAATATATATACAATATACTTATACCATACCAACTAAACAAACTGTTTACAATCTTTTATATATTCTTGTTTTATTTAGTTTTTATTGTTCGCTTTCTGTAAAGCTCTTAGGAAAGCCCAGAAATGAACAGTAATTAAGGGGTGTAACAAGGAGGTGCTGAGTCTTCAGATTTTTTTTTTTTTTTTTTAAGGAGCTTACAGTGTTTATATTTAAACAATGTAAAAGATAATTTTTGGAGGTGGAGCACACCAGTACGATTAGTACAGCAATGATATTCAGCGCTCTGAATAACAGCTAATTGGCTCACAGGTTTTATTCTGAAAAGGTCGAGTTTTGTAATGTCAATGATAATGATGTGATTTTATCAACCGTCTAATTTCACTTTTCATTCAGATATGCGTAGAAAAAATAAGACATTTCAAATTTAGTACATACTCTAAGTGACAGCAGTTTCTACAGGCTGCTTTGAGTGTTCTCAGTTAACCTCTTCAGGATTCTGCATCTCCACCAACTTCTCATCTCAAATGTATTTTATAGTGTAACTTTACTAAGGTGAGGGTACATGCTGGGGGCACTTTACCTTCAGGGCTCCATGGAAATAAAGGTACTGAGACTCACAAGCTGGACCAGAACATAAAGAAAACTTACTGCAACACTGGAACAATCGCACACACCGTGACCCAAAGTGGAAATGCTGTGTTGACCATAGCTGGATACTATAGAGACAGTGCAGGTGATACACTAGACACAGTTCTGGATACTCTAGACACAGTGCTGGATACACTAGGCACAGTTCTGGATACTCTAGACACAGTGCTGGATACTCTAGACACTGTGCTGGATACACTAGGCACAGTGCTGGATACTCTAGACACTGTGCTGGATACTCTAGACACTGTGCTGGATACTCTAGACACTGTGCTGGATACACTAGGCACAGTGCTGGATACTCTAGACACTGTGCTGGATACACTAGGCACAGTGCTGGATACTCTAGACACAGTGCTGGATACACTAGGCACAGTGCTGGATACACTAGGCACAGTGCTGGATACTCTAGACACAGTGCTGGATACACTAGGCACAGTGCTGGATACTCTAGACACTGTGCTGGATACACTAGGCACAGTGCTGGATACACTAGGCACAGTGCTGGATATTCTAGACACTGTGCTGGATACTCTAGACACAGTGCTGGATACACTAGGCACAGTGCTGGATACTCTAGACACTGTGCTGGATACACTAGGCACAGTGCTGGATACACTAGGCACAGTGCTGGATATTCTAGACACAGTTCTGGATACACTAGGCACAGAGCTGGATACACTAGGCACAGTGCTGGATACTCTAGACACAGTGCTGGATACACTAGGCACAGTGCTGGATACTCTAGACACTGTGCTGGATACACTAGACACAGTTCTGGATACACTAGGCACAGAGCTGGATACACTAGGCACAGTGCTGGATACTCTAGACACAGTGCTGGATACACTAGGCACAGTGCTGGATACACTAGGCACAGTGCTGGATACTCTAGACACTGTGCTGGATACACTAGGCACAGTGCTGGATACACTAGGCACAGTGCTGGATACTCTAGACACTGTGCTGGATACACTAGGCACAGTGCTGGATACACTAGGCACAGTGCTGGATACTCTAGACACAGTGCTGGATACACTAGGCACAGTGCTGGATACACTAGGCACAGTGCTGGATACTCTAGACACAGTGCTGGATGCACTAGGCACAGTGCTGGATACTCTAGACACTGTGCTGGATACTCTAGACACAGTGCTGGATACACTAGGCACAGTGCTGGATACTCTAGACACAGTGCTGGATACACTAGGCACAGTGCTGGATACTCTAGACACAGTGCTGGATACTCTAGACACTGTGCTGGATACTCTAGACACAGTGCTGGATACACTAGGCACAGTGCTGGATACTCTAGACACAGTGCTGGATACACTAGGCACAGTGCTGGATACTCTAGACACAGTGCTGGATACACTAGGCACAGTGCTGGATACTCTAGACACAGTGCTGGATACACTAGGCACAGTGCTGGATACTCTAGACACTGTGCTGGATACACTAGGCACAGTGCTGGATACTCTAGACACAGTGCTGGATACACTAGGCACAGTGCTGGATACTCTAGACACAGTGCTGGATACACTAGGCACAGTGCTGGATACTCTAGACACTGTGCTGGATACACTAGGCACAGTGCTGGATACACTAGGCACAGTGCTGGATACTCTAGACACTGTGCTGGATACTCTAGACACAGTGCTGGATACACTAGGCACAGTGCTGGATACTCTAGACACAGTGCTGGATACACTAGGCACAGTGCTGGATACTCTAGACACTGTGCTGGATACACTAGGCACAGTGCTGGATACTCTAGACACAGTGCTGGATACACTAGACACAGTGCTGGATACACTAGGCACAGCGCTGGATACTCTAGACACTGTGCTGGATATTCTAGACACTGTGCTGGATGTTGTCCCCCAGGATGCTGAAAATTTTTAAAATGCATTTGTGTCCTCTCGGCTTGATTACTGTAACGTTTTACTGTCAGGTTGCACCCACTCGGCCTTACAGCGTCTACAACTTGTACAGAATGCAGCTGTTAGGGTCCTTACTGGAACTAAGAAATGGCAACATATCAGTCCAGTGCTTAAATCTCTTCACTGACTGCCTGTCAAATCTAGGATCAACTAGATCTTGCTGTTAATGTATAAAGCTCTGACCGGTTTAGCCCCTGCCTATCTTAGTGAGTTACTTATTCCTTACTCTCCTCCAAGATTACTTTGTTCACAGGATGCTGGGTATGTGAAAATTCCATGTGTATCTAAAATTACAATTGGCAGTAGAAACTTCTCTCATAGAGCTCCTGTCTTATGGAACAATCTCCCAACAAATGTGCGGGCTTCAGACACACTCTCTGCCTTCAGTGTAAGCTTAAAACTTACTTCATTAGTCAGTCATATTGTTCTACAATCCTGTTAAATGGTCAAATATGAGTCTATGAAATTGAACACAGGTGTCTGGGTGAGGTAGGGAGCGTAGCGTTAAGTGCCAAGCTTGCATCAACGGAGCGGACATGCTAGTTAGCACAGCCTCAAGTGTTAAGCTGGCTTTTATAGAGCTGACACACCAGGTAGGTCAGCTTAAGTGTCAAGCTCGCTTTACGGAGCAGACATGCTAGTTACTGCAGCTCAGCCTCAAGTGTCAAATTTCAAGCTGGCCCTATGGAGTTGACACACTAGATAGCTTAGCATCAAGTGTCAAGCTGACCTTAACCTTATCTTCTCTCTTTCTCTTTCCATGGGGCTCCCGTCCCTTATCTCGCCCTGAGTTCAAAGGTGGCTCCAGCCTGTTTCCTCGGCCTGAATCCACAGGATCGCTCCAGTCCTGCCCTTCGCTCAGTGGTCATGGACCGTTCAGCCCTGTTCCTCCCCTGCCCATGCCTTGACACTGTCTGGAGCCCCAGATCCATCATCCGGCTCCTCTAATCTGCACTACTCTGAACTGTACATTTGGTTGCCTATTATTGCTGTTAGCTATCACCTCGACTGTAACCTGTTTAACGCATTTTATTTGCTGTCTGCTACTCTACACCAGGCTGGCCAGTGGAGAATGGGATCCCCCTCTATAGCCGGGTTCCTCTTGAGATTTCTTCCCATGTATCGCTGTCCAAAAGCTGTAGCTGAGGAAGGCAGTGAACCCGCAGGCTGGGAGGGTGAGGTTACATAGGTACACACCTGCGAGCGAGCTGTGCTGTCAGCGTTAATGCTGTTAAAGATGATCCACCCGCACGTGTGGAACCTGACACGCTTGCCCGTTCCGAGCGTGTTCATCGACAGGCTCGAGAGAGAGAGAGAGAGAGAGAGAGAGAGAGAGAGAGAGAGAGAGAGAGAGAGAGAGAGAGAGAGAGAGAGAGAGAGAGAGAGAGAGAGAGAGGGAGATCCAGGAGGCCCTGACCGTCTGACCTTACCTGTCAGTGTGGATACGCGGTGAGGGAGAGAGACTCGCCGCTCCGGTCCAAAGCGAGCGGAGAGGCGAGCTCCGGGAGCCCGGCTGAGAAATGCGGGCTGGCAGGAAAGCCCTGACCGCGCCTCGCCCAGAGAAACGCCGCGTTTACGGCCGACCTTCTCAACCCTGGTCCCGGTGGGCCGCCGGGGCAGCAGGCCTTCACCGCCACTCAGCACTCTGACCAGATAGCGAGGTCGATGACGGTTAACTCACCTCACCTGGGTTTCAGGAGCCGCTAATTTGCACCGTTAAATACGTTCACAGTTTATTCGTTTCTTTAGCGGTCGAAATAATTAAGACGTTGACTGTTTTTTTGTCAGTGCTATATAATCTAACAGTTTTTTTTTCTTTCTATTAGCTGTTTAAATTCCATTATAAAACAGGTTGCTTTTCGATCCTGGATGCCGATTGGCTGACCGCGCGTCCTCCGCTTCGCGCGGTCCCTAGTCACACATTACATAACGTTACGTGCGATTCAGCAGACGCTCTTATCCAGAGCGGCATACCCCACTTTTTACATAGCATTTACATCCATTTATACAGCTGGGTGTATAGCTGAAGCAAGGCAGGTTATGTTAGGTTGTACTACACTGCACACCCCTGTAGCCGTGACTGTATTCACGATACAGCACGGCCTCTCATGCCGTATTGCTTAAATATACTGCCATTCAATTGGAATTGTGGTTCAGAACACAGCACATTTTCCTGAAACTCGCAACAGTTGTTTTAATTAGCCTTGATAGCCATGGCAAGCAAGAGAGACAATAACTCATAAATGGGCTTCAATGTCATAAATGGCTTCTCATATAGACTATGTCAAACTTCTCATACGGTTTCATATGTGAAATTAAGCTGTATTTAAAATGAAAATGTCCCAGATGTGATATTCATTACAATCATATGAGAAGCATCAGCCAGAAATATGTACTATGTGCAAGAGAAAATTCCCCTTGTTATTCCGTAGAGCAAAATATTTTTTTTCATTTCATTTTTTTATATCGCTGCTGTTTGGCCGTGTTGCCACTCATCTTCTGATTTTCTGCAGAAGATGGTAAACATCAGAAATCTGATACCACACAATGATTACCTTCATTACAATAATTACTTTTTAATATCAAAATGAGCTTTGTTAGACATATGAAGTATCACTGACTTCAGTAACTACCATACCCGCAGAACATAGCATGACCGATTCATCTTTCTGATTAATTTTTCAAGATTTGTATCTCAAAACAGAAATCCTGATTCATGCTCGCCTCTCATTCGGGCTGGACTATCTCGATGATTAGTGTGGCATTAATCCAGGTGACACATATCGGCTATCTTTATCACACTATTTTATCAGGTTTTAAATGCTGTATGACCAAAAACATTTCTTTAACTGAATGCCAGCAAAACTGAAGTGCTTTTATTCCAGCCACAGAATCAAATTATTCAGTCAAGTCTTGGCCATCTTCTCCCCAGTCGAAACTCTATTTGATGCAAACTTTGTGGTTATTTTTGATGATAACATAAACTTTGACACACAGTATAAATAAAGTATCGGCTTAGAATTTTTTGATGCCTTAGAATAGTGATTGGTGCTTTTGCCTTGACTGGACTGCAGTGATGCCCCTTTCTCCTGGCCTAATTCAGAAACACTGCCAGTTCACAACACTGCTTCTAGACTTTTAACAGGCACAAGCCAAAAATCCCATATCGCCTCAGTCCTGGCGTCCCTCACCATTGACATCCAGAGCTGATTCTAAGATTCTCTCTATGACATGTGAGACGTTAAACAGCGCTGCCGCCGAATATATTTCTGTGTTACTGACCCCGCGTGTCCCCAGACGCCCGCACCGATCCCGGGCTCAAACCCGACTGTGCATCCCCGAAAGGCTGCTGAAAAACAAAGGGTGAATTTCTGAGTGCCACTGAACAATGGAAGACTGAGCACATCACAGCTCCACAGACTTTCTTATGTTCCTTCATAAATAGTATTTGGAGACAGACTTTATATATATATATAAAACATATTTATAATACTTCTCAGTATCAGTCTGAGAAGGGTTACAGTATAAGGCCACTTCCAAACGATATGAAATCATTCCACTGTGATAAAAACCATTTACAAATGGGGACCATTCAAGACAGTTGCAAATCTACCCAGCGCTAAACCTCCCACCAAATTCACCCCCATATTAGACTGTATGATACTCTGAGCTATTGCAAAGACATGTAATGCTACATCCAGGAATCTACAGGCCTCTGTCAACATGTTAGAGTTCACAACCCCACCATTAGTATCTTTCTAAAACAATTGCAGAACTAACTAAATAATCATGCAACAACCAAAACTCAAATTCATTCATTACTAGTGATTTTTTAAAAATTTTCTTCAGAGGTAAAATGATAGGAATTAGGGAAAATATATTTGCTTCTTACCCAGACAGTGACAGGCATATTGACTATATTGAGTTGTGTCCTAGACACTCAGAATGCCTTGAACTCTTTACTCCCATAATTCCAAGCAAACTAATTTAATTAGTTGCCTCTTTGAAATCATCCATCTGCCTTCTAGACCCCATCCTTACAGAGCAACTGCCTATTCTTGGCAAACCAATTCTGGACGTAATACATGTTTCATTGTCATCAGGCTATGCTAGTATATCCTTTAAGATGACATAATTTGGATCCTACTGATCTGACTATTATAAACCCATTTCAAACCTCCAATTTTTATCAAAAATTATTAGGAAATGTGCTCAACAGCTTTCTTATTTTTACAGGCTGACAATGTTTTGAGAGGTTTCAATCTGGGTTTAGGAAGCACCAAAGCACTGAGACAGCACTTGCCGTAGTAATGAATGATTTGTTTATCTACCTGGATTGTGGCTCTACTTCCATATTCATCATACTTGACTTAATCATACTCGACTTTGATAGAAGAGACCACCATATTCTCCTCCACGTGCCCCCAGTTGGTCTCACTGTACATCCTATCTCGACTGATTGATATCGTTTTGTGAGGCTAAACAATGTGTCGTGTGAGTGCACAATGGATCTGTCCTGGGCCCCTTGCTCTTTTCTCCTCTTATCTCTGTGCGTGCTTCCCTTGGGGGCATTATAAGCAGACATGGTGTCAACAACCACTGCCATGCAGATGACATGCACCTTATATCAGTTTATTATTTATATCAGTTAGTGTAAACTCAGCTAAGTTGCCCAGATTGCCACACCTGAGGTCTATCTTAAAGGCATAAAGATCTGGATGACCTAAAATTTCCTGTGCCAATTCAGTGGTTAGCAAACCTTAGTGTGACTATCGATTCTGATCTCTCCTTTCAGGCTCATAGTAGTACTATCACAAGAGTGGTCTTCTTTTACCTGAGAAAAGTATCTACATTAATAAAGATGTCTCTGCTGCATGCTGAAAAAAATGACTCATGCTTCTGTAACCTCAGATGGACTACTGTAACGCTTCATTATCTGGTTACACTAATTCAGCCTTGAAACATCTCCGAATTGTCGCTAGGGTGCTTTACAAGAACTGAGAAATGTGAAAATATCAGTTTGCCGCTCCTAACTGCTAACATATAAAGCTTTGAACGGTTTGGCTCCAGAATATCTTAGAGAGTTACTATTCTCGTACAAGATTCTTTCACTCACGGTGCTGGCTGTTTTTAAAATTCCAAGTACATCTAAAATTGCAATGGGGGACAGAGCTTTCTCTTGCAGAGCCCAGATTTAATGGAATAATCTGTCTTTGTACGTTTCAGCTTCAGAAACACTTTCTTTCTTTAAGCGTAGGCTCAAAACTCACCTCTTTAGTCAATCTTTTTTATTAAAAATATATGGGAAGAGCTAACCAGGACCATAGAGCTGTGGTGTGAGCTAGGCTGACCGTGCTCTTGCCCTGTCACTGGACACGGACACTCAGGGCTGCTGTTCTGCACTTTGTGTTGGGGTTTCTGTCTGTTCCCCATCGCTCTCATGGTTATGTATGTCCCCTTTTCATCACATCTTTTAGACACGCCGCCATGGCATAGCGCCAAGCCCATAGAGAGAGAAAGCCTGGCCACTTCTATTGACTGCAGCGGAATCAAAAAACAAAAAGAAAACTGCAGTGGCGTGATTTGACCATCGTGCGGCTGAGACATCGCCAAATAGAGCAGAATGGGAGATTTTGTATGGCGGTGAATGGAGCTTCATGCTTTAACAAACGTCAAAAAAAAAAAAAAATCAAAAATGCATGAATATGTATGATATGACTTGCATAGCCAGAAAAAAAGAGAATTTTATGTAAATGACTTAAGATTTTGTGAATCTAAATGCATCAAAAATTGTATCTGCATTAAAGAATCAGCAAATTTTCTTCAACTCACGATAAAAAAAAAGATCACTTACAGAGTTGGTTTTATGGAAAACCGCCATTGACCCCCATTCATTCTACTCTGTTCCTCTCTGAGGTGGAACCCGATACTCATGAAGTGGCATATCTCTGTATATTAGCATATCTCTGATAGCACCCTGGGGCTTTTCCATATTACACTTAGGCCTCTGCATATACAACGGTTAATCTCATAATTATGTAGTGACTAATCCTCCTTCTCTTTCTCTGTGTTCTTCCCTGGGGCTTCCTCCCCCCCCCCACACTGATTTTACAGACTGCTCAGCGCATCTCCTGGTTCAAGCCCAGGCCATGACGCAACCTGGAGGCCTAGATACGTCACCCCTCCCCTCTGAGCTGCATATTAATATACATTTCTTCACCTGGACTATTTTATGAGTAAGTCTAATACCCCGGACTGTAACCTGTGCAATCCATTTGATTATTTGCACTGATAGATCCTTCATTGAATTTCTGTTACCGTTCACATCAGGCAGGTCTGTGAAAGACGAGCTTGATTTTTTTAAACCTCTTTTTAGAGGCACCGGTCTGGTTTGTGCCAAATTTACCATTCTGTTCCTATGTCTATATGAAAAGTTCTATCAGTCCATCCATCCATTATCTATACCCGCTTATCCTGAGCAGGGTCGCGGGGGGTGCTGGAGCCTATCCCAGTGTGCAGTGGGTGAGAGGCAGGAATACACCCTAGACAGGCCGCCAATCTATTGCAGGGCACACACTCCATTCACTCACACACTCATACCTATGGGCAATTTAGGGTCTCCAATTAGCCATCCTGCATGTCTTTGGACTGTGGGAGGAAACCCACGCGGACACAGGGAGAACACGCAAACCCCACACAGAAGGGCCCCAAGCCGAGATTCAAACCCACAACCTTCTTGCTATGAGGCAGCCTTCCTGCTGCACCACCATGCCGCCCAATGAAAAGTGTTCCACAAATAAAATTGAATTGAACAGAAACAGTTCATTTAACCAGCTGCTACAGTACCTGGTTGAATAAAGGTTAAATAAGTTTAAAATGTAAGTTTGGGCATCTTTATATTACTGTAGAACTGCCCATCAGTTAAAGGATTGAGCGTAATGTATATTTATCAGTTGTATTTACAATTCTATTATGGCTAAGTCCCAGGGCTTCAGGTTAAGGAAACACAGATGGCATTCTTGGCGCTTTTGACATCATTCTGAGTTGTGTTCCTGTTAGAATGGATAAATACAGAGCCCCCTGGGAGCCTGATTTGTGATTTTTATCCTTTTTCCATCAAAATGCATTAAATGCTGTTGTCACACTGAACTGAGGTTTATCTCTCTGTGTAATCTCACAAATGTCACCACAGAAAACGCCAAGTGTCTGACAAATGCCGTCTTCCTTCAGATCCACGCCATCAGAAGGCACTGGGCACAGGTTTGGAGGAATGAGAATCTATGGAAATGCGTCTTGTTATCATATAAATAAGAAAAGCAGAATGTGGGACATGCAGAGATTGACATTTGCCTTAATTGAAATTTTATTTTTTTGTATCCTGACCATCTGATCTTTTGTCTTTTGCACTTGCAACCTGCAAAGGCCACACTCGTGTTAGCTGTTCCATAATGTGAGTATCACCGTTCTCTGCACTACAGTTTCACCCACTGAGTGCTGTCCTGTGTATCCGGTTTTAGTAAAGGATATGGGTACAATCCAACACCAGTAGCTTGCCAAATAAGAGATATAGGAGCATTACATGTATAATTTTAATAATGGCTGTGAATGGAGCTTCTTTGCTTATGAAAATTTTGAAAATGCTGCCAAATCCTGAATTGTAATGCAGATTTTGGGACAGTACAGATTCCAATCGCAACGGTGTGTAGCCTACTCACAGTGGTACAAAGTCACCAACCTCCATCAATTTCAAAACCTCAGATGATCCCAAAAATTCCCAGGTACCCAGGCAATATAATTTGGAATGTCCAGTTTACTGTTTCTGTCTGTGTTCATGTGCAGTCTCTATTGTTGATTTGGGAGAATTCTCCTCTGAAACATCTGGTATCACCTGCCTGCTCGTTTTCATACTGCAGCTCACAGCCAAGGTTGCGTAGGGCTGAGTCTGAGGGAAGCAATTCATATGTGGCTTTGGCATGCAGTCAATGTGTGCCTGAGCGACCAGCAGGGGGCTAGAGAGTGCTGAAACGCAGCACTCATAACTAACCAAACCCTCCGTTACCCCGGGTGATGCAATCTCCAATTACTCATCGCCCAGTGGGGAGGCAGTAGGCACCGGTCGGGATTCAATCCGAGATCGCGGGGTTCATCCGTGCGACGCAGCGTGGCGCCTTACCCGAATGAGCCACCCAGCAGCCGGCGAGCGCATCAGTTTCAGTGCGCTTCCAGACTTCTGTCTGAAAGGCTTCCTTCCTCTCCTTTCTCTCTCTGTGTGTTTGGTGTTGCTGTCTCAGTAGAATAGCGGGCCTCCTTCATATCGGCTCTGCTCCTACGCCATGCTGCTAACCCAATAACCGCAGCTTTGGGGGGAAGGCTGCGGATTCCGTTCTCTTTATTATTTTTCCCGTCCCCGGGATCGCTGGGGAGCCGTGGTGTGGGGGGGGGGGGGGCGGTTTTTCCGCCAGACCCGCTCGGCTGGAGCCACGGACCCGCGCGGCGCCGACCCGGCCCCCGGCCGCGCCACGAGACCCGGCCGCATCTCAACGACATCTGGCCGCCCGGCGGGGGCGGAGGCGCGCGTGTGGGGGGTCCCTCGTTCATATCTCGGCGCGTCGGGGAAGGGCCGGGAGGTCGACAAACGACCGCGCTAAAAATACGCCGTCGCCGCGTCGACGGGAGCGGACCGCGCAGATTCTCCGTAGGCGTCCCGCGCGACCCGTTCCTCGCAGTCCGGTCCGCGCACGTACGGGACCGCGTGCGGAGCGTAGCCGAGCGCTCTCTCGCCCGCGTTACCACTTCCTGTCCGCCGCCGCCGCGGCACGCCGTCGTAAGGCAGATGGGAGAATCGTTTCAGGTCGCCGCCTGCAGCGCGGGCTTAACCCGCTAATTTTTCCACTGAAAGTCGGAGTGGGCTGTGAATACTAACCCGCCATGTTTGCCACAGTGTTACAATAGTTCACCATATTACACTGATTCACATACAGCATATGACTATGCCCTCTCACAGGTGGGTTGAAAAGGCAAGGTCTGGCTACTTGCCAGCAGACAGATAGAACAGACATGCCCCCCCCCCCACTCTGAAACAAGTAAGTATCTTTTACATTTTCAGTTCAATTCAGTTCAATTTTATTTGTATAGCGCTTTTCACTGAGGGCTGTCACAAAGACACTTTACGGAGTAGCAAGGCAAGAGACATTTGCACACTAAGCTCTGTTTTATTGAGCATTTAGATGTTATGTCTGCATCTGGGCTGTACACAGAGCACAGACTATACGGAGGGCATATGCTGAAAATCAGGCTTGGGAAAGTGGTGGTGGGGGGGCCGCTTGGCGGTTAGATCGCAATTTCGGACTGGGGGGTGGGGCTGTGCGGAGGTATGGGCGGTTAGATTGCGATCACAAAAAGTATCTGTGTTTTTTTTTTTTTTTTTTTCTATTGCTGCAGTCAAAAGGGCACTTTTGCTGTCTCAGGGCAGGTGGCATATGCTTCATGCTGGTGTCTATCTGAGCACGTATCTGCATTATAGCTGGGACAGGAACTGAACTGGTCATCAGGAACATGACCAGATCAGCCTTTGACCATCTGGAGAACATTCAGGTTATTCAACCACAGTGTGGCTGCTTCTTTCAGAGCACAAAAAGAAGTTAACGAATGCTTTCATTACTGCCACTACAGTATATGTGCTGCAATGTGCTGCTTTTGGGTCTGCTCCTAAATGTGATGAGAAAGCCAGGGCAGAACTCTGCTGCATAAGTACTCACTAGAACCACAGGTAGAGTGCACATCACACTTGTTATAGAGTCTCTGCGTTGGCTGCCTGTCAGTTTCAGAATTTATTTTAAGATTATTGGTTTTCAGTCCTTACGTGGCCCAGGACACCTCTGATATGCTTTTAAGGCATGTTTCCCAAAGCCTCTGCCTCTCAGATTTACTGGTACTGATTTGTTAGTGATATTGAAAACGAGGAGTTAACACTTTTGAATGAAAACTCAAAACACCTATTTAGCCTTGCCCTCTTAATACTTTGGGTCCTGTTTCCTGTCTGAGTTTAACTTGTTTTTATTTTATTTCTACAGTATTTCCTCTAACAGTGAAGCTTACTGCAGTGCAGGTCAGTGTATGGGCTGCGCTGTTTAAATAAAGACTGATAAATGCTGATGCATGTTTACAGCTCTATGGCCAGGATGCTCCCACAAAATGGCAGGTTTGACTGAGGGAGAAATGGAACTGGATTCCTGTTGCACTGGATTCCTGTTGCAGTGGATTCCTGCTAGACTGGATTCATGTTACACTGGATTCTTGTTGCACTAGATTCCTGTTATACTTATTTTTTTGCACTGGATTCCTGGTGCACTGAATTCCTGGATTCTTGCTGCACTGGATTCCTGTTACACTGGATTCTTGTTGCAGTGGATACCTGTTACACTGGATACCTGTTTCAGCGGGGTCCTGTTACACTGGATTCCTGTTTCACTGGATTCATGTTGCAGATGCTCTTATCCAGAGGCACTTTTACGTACAATCCATTTATACTATTGGAAATTTATTGAAGCAATTCATGTTAAGCGCCTTGCTCAAAGGATACGATGGCAGTGAACTCAGAGGTGCAGGCCCAGTTCTATAACACTACACTACTACGATTGCACACCTTTTCAGGCAGGTTTCCTAGGGTGGGCTTCATCATCTGTGTGTTTCTTCTTTAGCACCTGTTTTACCAGAACACACATCTTAAAACCGTTTTTTATTTTTACAAGTTTTAACATCTACTGTAAATGTGAGCAGTGGAACTTAGCTTATCTCCAGGCATCATGGGCCTAATATGGAGTATCATTTATGAAATGATACTAATAATTAAATTACATTAATTCTAAAATCATCACAATATAAATGCGTTTTACATTTATAAATGTATATAAATGCGTTTGGCACTAAAAAGCAAAGAATATTAAATAAAATAAAAAAATGTGACATTTAGCATGGAGTGTAACATTTAGCATGTAGTATAATATTTAACATGTAGTATAACCTTTAGCAGGCAGTCTAACATTTGGCATGCAGTGTAACATTTAGCATATAGTGTAACATTTAGTATGCAGTGATACCTTTGGCATATAGTGTGACATTTAGCATGCAGTAATACCTTTAGCATATACGGTAACATTTAGCATGCAGTGATACCTTTAGCATATACGGTAACATTTAGCATGCAGTAATACCTTTAGCATATACAGTAACATTTAGCATGCAGTGATACCTTTTGCATATAGTGTGACATTTAGCATGCAGTAATACCTTTAGCATATACGGTAACATTTAGCATGCAGTGATACCTTTAGCATATACGGTAACATTTAGCATGCAGTGATACCTTTAGCATATAGTGTAACATTTAGTATGCAGTGATACCTTTGGCATATAGTGTGACATTTAGCATGCAGTGATACCTTTAGCATATACGGTAACATTTAGCATGCAGTGATACCTTTAGCATATACGGTAACATTTAGCATGCAGTAATACCTTTAGCATATACAGTAACATTTAGCATGCAGTGATACCTTTTGCATATAGTGTGACATTTAGCATGCAGTAATACCTTTAGCATATACGGTAACATTTAGCATGCAGTGATACCTTTAGCATATACGGTAACATTTAGCATGCAGTGATACCTTTAGCATATAGTGTAACATTTAGTATGCAGTGATACCTTTGGCATATAGTGTAACATTTAGCATGCGATGATACCTTTTGCATATAGTGTAACATTTAGTATGCAGAGATAGCTTTTGCATATAGTGTAACATTTAGCATGCAGTGATACCTTTAGCATATACGGTAACATTTAGCATGCAGTGATACCTTTAGCATATAGTGTAACATTTAGTATGCAGTGATACCTTTGGCATATAGTGTGACATTTAGCATGCAGTGATACCTTTAGCATATACGGTAACATTTAGCATGCAGTGATACCTTTAGCATATACGGTAACATTTAGCATGCAGTAATACCTTTAGCATATACAGTAACATTTAGCATGCAGTGATACCTTTTGCATATAGTGTGACATTTAGCATGCAGTAATACCTTTAGCATATACGGTAACATTTAGCATGCAGTGATACCTTTAGCATATACGGTAACATTTAGCATGCAGTGATACCTTTAGCATATAGTGTAACATTTAGTATGCAGTGATACCTTTGGCATATAGTGTAACATTTAGCATGCGATGATACCTTTTGCATATAGTGTAACATTTAGTATGCAGAGATAGCTTTTGCATATAGTGTAACATTTAGCATGCAGTGATACCTTTTGCATATAGTGTAACATTTAGCATGCAGTGATAGCTTTTGCATATAGTGTAACATTTAGTATGCAGTGATACCTTTTGCATATAGTGTGACATTTAGCATGCAGTAATACCTTTAGCATATAGTGTAACATTTAGCATGCAGTGATACCTTTTGCATATAGTGTAACATTTAGCATGCAGTGATACCTTTTGCATATAGTGTAACATTTAGCATGCAGCGATACCTTTTGCATGTAGTGTAACATTTAGCATGCAGTGATATCTTTTGCAGATAGTGTAACATTTAGCATGCAGTGATACCTTTTGCATATAGTGTAACATTTAGCATGCAGTGATACCTTTTGCATATAGCGTAACATTTAGCATGCAGTGATACCTTTTGCATATAGTGTAACATTTAGCATGCAGTGATACCTTTTGCATATAGTGTAACATTTAGCATGCAGTGATACCTTTGGCATATAGTGTAACATTTAGCATGCAGTGATACCTTTGGCATATAGTGTAACATTTAGCATGCAGTGATACCTTTTGCATATAGTGTAACATTTAGCATGCAGTGATACCTTTTGCATATAGTGTAACATTTAGCATGCGTGATACCTTTTGCATATAGTGTAACATTTAGCATGCAGTGATACCTTTTGCATATAGTGTAACATTTAGCATGCAGTGATACCTTTTGCATATAGTGTAACATTTAGCATGCAGTGATACCTTTAGCATGCAGTGTAACATTTAGTGTACAGGGAAGCCCGTTCTGTGTCTGCCTGACTGGCTGTAGGCTGCGGTTCTGTGTTGCTCCTCCTCCTCCTCCCAGGTACGAGAGAAAGCGGAGCGGAGCAAGCTGACATCAGGAAGGTCACCGCACAAACAGCCGCGTTTCAAACCCTCGCCGCGGGGCCCCCGGCCCGATGACGGTGCTCCCGGGGCCGTTCCCGCCCGTGATGGCTGTCATCGAACGCGCGGACGGCAAACGGCCATTTTCCCCCCCGCCCGCGATAATGGCGGAAATGTTCTGTGAAATCACGTTATTAGACTATAAACGGGGCTCCCTGTTCCGCTGCCTCCCAGCACACGGAACGCGGCCTCAGATCCCGGGGGGGATTGCGCTACTTATCTGAGATTAGGCGGCTGGGAGTCGGCCCGTCCCTGTTCCCGGCGGTCCCTCCTGGTCCCCCCCCCACCCCCCCCGCCCGATGCCGCCCGCACGCGCTGGGACGGGCGGCTGACGTGTACCAGTCACGGCCGGTTGCGAGCGGCGGCACAGGCCACCGTCGGGCCGCCGGTGCGTGAAAGTGCCCAGATTTCGGCTCCTCTCGGCAGGCTTGTTTCGGCGCCGTCCGCCGGCCCGCCCCCCCCACCGCCGGGGACCACGCGTCGGCCCGCCGCGGAGCGCCGACGAATCCCGCCGCCTTCCCCTACCGGCGGCTCTGAAGTCTTTTGGCTGACCTCCACGCGTCCCCCCCCCCCTCCCCGCCATCTGCGTGGAAGTAGCAGTACTTATTTCCTGAAATTCTGGTAAGATATTGTACATATGGAAGCAAGAGTTCTACCTGATATAAAAAGTACTAATAACGGCATACTAATATGGCAATAAGAAAAATGCCATTTTATAGAAACTAATTGCAAAAGTGCAGACATTATAGAAACTAATTGCAAAAGTGCAGACATTATAGAAACTAATTACAAAAGTGCAGACATTATAGAAACTAATTACAAAAGTGCAGGCATTATAGAAACTAATTGGGAAAGTGTAGACGTTAGACTGTATTTGAGCCGTCTGTTAAAGCATCACTGATGCATTCCTTGTGCAAAACGCTCACAGACATTCACTCGCTGAGCTGAGAGCTGACATGCAGTACAGCGCTGAGCATAATGAGAGAGAGATTTGCAACATCATTTTAGCTGACTATCTTAAAAAGCTTGAAGTGTCAGTCATTATCCACATTTTTCCTCACTGCATTTGCATATAGGTTGCCTGTTTTCCATGTAGACAAAATAATTATGTATATTTCGATCCCAGTGGGGGAAAAAAGAAATTGAACTGAAAAATGCACGTTTTCCATTGAGGAGTAATCGGCCTTTTTTTGGGTCTCCACCAATATGTATTTTTTGACAAATAGAAAGGTACAGTGGTACTCCAGTGAACACTTATTTTTTTTAATGCCGGATTCCTATTTTAAAATGGGAGAAATTTTGCGTTGACTGACTTTGGGTCATTAGCTGCTTTTTTAAAATGGCTCCGCAAAATCACAGGTGCTGTGGAAACACTCGGGGGAGCCAAAAAAACTCCACTCTCACGGTCGGGTTGGATTCTTCGCAATTAACTTCTGCATTTTTTCCATCATCTTGGTGGGGGGGGTGGGTGGGGGGGGGGGGATATAGCGGTATATAGCGGGGGGACCCTCCCCCCGCTATATACCGCTATATCTGTGGCTGAGATATACGCACAATTTCATAGTCATGCAAGGTTGGCTTAGACCTACAAATAATTATTCCGAATGTTCAGAGAGGACCATCTGATTAAAAACCAAAGCACCTATGGGTAAAATCATATCTTATGAATAGACGTTTAACTGTAATGTAATGTAGGCTGCAATTTATTAGACTGCGACAGTCAGTACGGTTGAATTACTGGCGAGCCATTGTCTTGGCAGAATAATCAGTTTGTGTGTGTGTGTGTGTGTGTGTGTGTGTATGTATGTATGTATGTATGTGTAGAATACATACATTTAGATTTCAAAATCAGGTCTGTGTAATGTTAGTTATGGCTTCTGTGTCATATCAGATTGTTGCGGGATATTTTCTATAATAGTCATTATAAAATCTAGCTTAATGAACTAAAATTGAACGAAAATATCAAGTGCTATCAAATGCTTATGACAGTAATTCCAATACTACACCAGTATCTTTCTATGTTATTATGTTGTCAATACTATTCCCACTATATAAATCAAATTGTATTTTCTTCAACAATTGTTTGAAAATAGAAGCTATCATTTCTGGAAAGCACAGCTTGTGAGCAGAGTGGAGCAAAGAGTAGAGGGGACATAATTTGACTGGAGCGCGGAGTAGTGTTGGTCTTCTCCCTCTGGACGTAATTTGACTGGAGCGCGGAGTAGTGTTGGTCTTTTACCTCTGGACGTAGTTTGACTGGAGCGCGGAGTGGTGTTGCTCTTTTACCTCAGGACATAATTTGACTGGAGCGCGGAGTAGTGTTGCTCTTTTACCTCAGGACGTAGTTTGACTGGAGCGTGGAGTGGTGTTGCTCTTTTACCTCTGGACATAGTTTGACTGGAGCGCGGAGTAGTGTTGCTCTTTTACCTCTGGACGTAGTTTGACTGGAGCGTGGAGTGGTGTTGCTCTTTTACCTCAGGACGTAGTTTGACTGGAGCGTGGAGTAGTGTTGCTCTTTTACCTCAGGACGTAGTTTGACTGGAGCGTGGAGTAGTGTTGCTCTTTTACCTCAGGACGTAGTTTGACTGGAGCGTGGAGTAGTGTTGCTCTTTTACCTCAGGACGTAGTTTGACTGGAGCGTGGAGTGGTGTTGGTCTTTTACCTCTGGACATAGTTTGACTGGAGCTTGGAGTAGTGTTGGTCTTTTCTTTCCCTCAGTCCAGTTTCAGTCCAGTATTGCTCACTCACAAGCTTTGCACACGAGCAGAATGAAAACTCAGCCCAGTCGGCCTACGCTGTTTCCCAATTTTCCCAACCTCTACACAATTGCAAGCAGTTACATTTGCTAAGCAGTGTGTTAAATATAGAGACTGGTTAATAGGTGCACCAAAACGTACCAACATACACAATGGGAAAAAGTATGTGGATACCTGACATGCAAAATCTCATCCAAAATTATTGGCATGAATATGGAGTTGGTCCACTCTTTTTTTCTATAACAACCTTCACTGTTCTGGGAAGGCTTTATTCTCGATGTTGGAGCATTGCTGCAGGGATTTGCTTCCATTCAGCCAGAAGTGCATCAGTGAGATCAGACACTGGTTAGGCGATTGGGTTAGGCTCTCAGTTGGCTTTCCACTGGAGCCCAAAGGTTTTGGATAGGGTTGAGGTCAGGGCTCTGTGCTGGACAGTCAAGTTCCACACCGTTCTCAGCAAAATTATTTCTACATGGACCTCGCTGTGTGCCTGGGGGCATTGTCATGCTGAAACAAGAAAGGCTTTCCCCAAACTGTGGGGAAGCACAGAGTCAAGAATGATTTTAAGAATGCATTTATGCTGTAACATTCAGATTTTCATTCACTGGAGCTAACGGGCCCAGCCCAAACCATGACAACAGCCATAAACCAGGGGCTGTCCAGACAGGTTTAGTCATGTGGTGTATATCTCATAAAAAACAGGTTTTCAACCTACAAAAACGCCGAGTTACTCACATATACAAGACATACTGTACACCGTCTATAACTCATTCATTCAAACTGGCAAAATCTAGGCCTGCCATTAAAAGTATTGATATCAAAATGACACCAAGTTACTGTACTACAAACAATATAGGCTATCTTGCCTCACCAAAATGAAATAAACTGTATTCCAAAGCAATGCTACCCAATGTTTACTCAGTTGTTTCAAGTCACTTGGCCCTGTTTGTATAAGCATGTGGTACATGGACAGGCCAAACATTATGTGTGAATGGGTTTGTGAGAGTCAAGATTGATTGAACAGGTATTTATTTATTTATTTATTTATTTATTTATACATTTATTTATTTAATTATTTATTTAATTTTGGCACATTTAGTCCTCCATACAATAGGGGAACTGATTGAACACTTAACATTTTACTGTGTAGGAAGAGAAACCTTTTGAAAAAAGAAGTAATAGTTTTGATGTGCTGACTACAATTGCACTCTAATGAATAAAAAAAGTTATATTAGACTTGCAGTCGGTGCATGGTCTACAGACAAGTACAGGCTTAATCAGTTGATTTTTATTTACTACCTTAGTAGTACTACCTCCATTTTGTTCACTTCCCATTCTCGTTGAGGCAACAGGTGTCCGCCCAGTGACTGCCACTCGTGCTTCTTGATTAGCTGAATCAAATTCAAATTCCTACAGCCAATTACAGCCCAGCAGCCTGTGTAAAAACCCACCTGTCGGCCCACTTGTCGGCCATCTTTGCCATTGACTTGTGTTGTGTGAGTTTGTGCCTGGTCTAGCGTTTATTATTTGTGCATAGGGGTGTATGGGCTATTTTGATTTATGTCACATTTTCACCTTTTGTATTTTTTTTTTCTTTTGTGGCAGATTAGTTAAGTTAAGTTAGTTGATTTCATTTTAAGATGGCCCTGGTTTTGTTTGTTGTTTTGGCCTTTAAAGGGAAGTAACATAAGTTAAAAGTGACGTGGTAGGTCAGTTTTGCAAAGTGCAGGAGAGTAGTTTTATTTACAAAACAGTGCAACAAGGAGAAGAAAAAAAAAAAAAAAGACCAGGATGAGCATAGGCCAAAACAGCAAACAAAACCAAGATTCCGCATTCATATTAATATGCTTTTAGTTACACTAACATTTCTGTATTCGGCCTTCCTCAGCATGAAAACAAATGCAAAGATAAAACTTTGGCTTAAATAATTGTGCCTTCACCAGCTTTAAAAAAAAAAAATTATTACAAATTCTACATTTACCACAGTAGGTTTTTTTTTCCATTTACCATCAGCTTGTTTTACATTTACAGGAAGCCTCACATTTACCAGGGGTTATACATTCACTTTATGTGTTTGTAGGAAAGGCTATGCTGTTCTTTGCATGTAGATGTTCATGAGTTTTAAAACATCCTTTCTATCCCCAGCCCTGCAATCAACCTAGACGACTAGATGCATCAATCAATCGACACCAGGTAAGACCATGGTTATGTACTTTTCACTGTTTGGATGCCGCTGTGCTCAAGACTTCTGCTTTTTTTTTTTTTTTTTTTTTGACTGTGTGGAGATTGTTGCTTATGCTTGGTGAGAGTTGTTCCCAAGAAGTGTTTGGATCTCCGGTTTTTGATTCCGGTGAGGAATTTTTGTGGTGATTTTGATATAATTTCCTTCTGGTTTATGGCTGCGTTGCTGCTGTGCTGTTCAGAAGCGATTGCTGCTGACTGGACATTGCTGCTGTCTTTATTTTCTGGACTGATTATGTAGCGATCTGATGATATTGTGAATGAACTGTAGGTGTATAGATCTTAGCTGTGTTGTTGCCGAAGCCCTGGTCCTGACTTGAGAGTTAGTAGCATTTGAGAGAGAGAGTAGTTTAAGTGAGGTGCTAGAAGCAATGCTGCTGCTGCTGCACAGTTGGTGGTGTTGGTGGTGGGATTTCTGGTGGTGGGTTGTAGGTGGGTCTGCCAGAAGACATCAAAGGTAAGGAGCTGGTTATGTACCTTCACTGGTGGAATACCACTGCTGAAATGCTGTGTTTTTTTTTCTTTTGGCTTTTTGGAGATTGTTGCTTATGCTACACTAGGTGAGAACTGTTGTTGAGGAATGAAGATTATATTTTTAATTAGGGCAACATTTGTAGATTATTTTGAATTCCATTTTGGTGCTGTCATTGTTTTTCTGGACTAATTATGCTGTGATATAATAATAATAATAATAATAATAATAATAATAATAATAATTAATAATATTATGGTGATGTTGTGAATTAATTGTAGGTATACAAATCTTGGCTCTGTGTTGCTGAAAGTTCTGGTGCTGATTTGAGAGTTAGAGGGTAGTTTCTCAAATGTTACTAAGTGAGGAGCTAGAAGCAATGCTGCTGCTGCTGCTGCATAGTTCCTGGTGGTGGGTTGTAGCTGGGTCTGCCAGAAGACATCAAAGGTAAGGAGCTGGTTATGTACCTTCACTGGTGGAATGCCGCTGTGCTGAAGTGCTGTATTTTTTTCTTTTGGCTTTTTGGAGATTGTTGCTTATGCTACACTAGATGAGAACTGTTGTTGAGGAATGAAGATTATATTTTTGATTAGGGCAAAATGTGTAGACTATTTTGATTTCCATTTTGGTTCTGTCATTGTTTTTCTGGACTGATTATGCTGTGATATAATAATAATAATAATAATAATAATAATAATAATAATAATATTATGGTGATGTTGTGAATTAATTGTAGGTGTACAGATCTTAGCTCTGTGTTGCTGAAAGATCTGGTGCTGATTTGAGTGTTAGTGGCATTTGAGAGTAGTTTAGGTGAGAAGCTAGAAGCAGTGCTGCTGCACGGTTGGTGGTGTTGGTGGTGGGTTGTAGGTTGCCAGAAGACGTCAAAGGTACGGGCATGCTTATAATAATTTCAAAGCTGGTTTTTGCTGCTGGTTTTGTCAAATGTGTTGATGCCGTTTTGTTTTCTTCAATGATGCTGCTGCAGTGATGGAAAACTGTGATGCTACAGTGATGATGTCTGATTGTTTCATGGTCTTAAAGGAATATAGGAACTTGGAATTTATTAGAATGGTTTCAGGTTTTTTGAGTGAAGAGCTTTGGTTGCTTTTTTGTTGTGCTGGTACGTGGTTTTTAGAGAGAAGGTGTGGGAAATATGTTACTGCCAAAGTAGTTTGTAGATGCTTGCAGATTTTAGCTTTGAGCTTAGAAGGGCTTGGCGGTTATCTGCGTTGCAGATGATTAGATCACTGTCTGTTGTAAATGTGTCAAATAGGATTTTTGAGTGGTCTGACTGGCTTACTGACTGAGGTTTAGAGTTTGCTTATGTCCATGGCTATGGTGTCCATAGTGTGTGTGCCCTGAGATGGATAGGTGCACCTCTAGTCCAATTCATGCTGGGATAGGCTCCAGTCAACTCCCTCCCCTCTCCCCCCCATCACCCCCCTCTCTGGTGAGAGAAGGTAAGTATGAAGAGAATGAGACAGAAGTGGACAAGTTGAGTGGGAGAAATCCTCACACTGGAGTTGACCATATCATGGAAATAGATCTGAAGATGATGATGATAATAAGCTGCTGATGTGCTGTTCACTTGTGGAAGAGATGGTTGAGTGGATACAGATGGAGGAGAAGACCTTTGTTATCCTGCTGTAGAAGTGTCATGTTTCTCAGGTGAACATGACCAGATGGATCATCGCGTTATAGAACTATGCATAACCTGGCTCGATGCAGAGGTTGGCTTGCATTACATTGAAGGTTTGGACCAGGATCTCGTCAAGGTAGACACTGCAGGCTGTTGCTGGAATGTCCTGAAGTATCTTTTCCATCAGCCATTTGAACATCGCTGGGTTGTCTTGGGATGAGCCGGTGCCAGAATAGGGACCTGCTAATAACTGCTGTGGGGGTTGAGTGAGTTGATCCAGTTAGCACCCGCTATGCTGTCCAGGATGTAGTCAATGCTGGGAAGAGGCTACGAAGCTTTGCAAGTCACTGTTTTCAACAGTGACTTGCAAGTGGCCTGTTGTCCACACAGAATTGGAGGGAGATATTTTTCTTCCACAACAGCACTGTTAGGGACTTGCAGTGACTCTTAGATGGACAGATCATGGCTGCTGCTAACCTCTCCCAGACCATAGCCTCCGCCTCCTCCCAGCCCTGGGCCTTGCATTGAGACTGGAAGGACTTCACCGGAAGGGGCTAAACGAGCTTGGAGAATACTATGTGCTGACAGCACCAGGCCTTGGGTCTGAGGAACACCACCTTTCTCCACTTTCTGCATCTAGTCATCTGAGTGATTTCTTGTCCTTTTCACTGTAATTGTGTCACAGGGTGAGCAGTTGAACCACCTCCCAAGGCTTCTGACTGGCTTCTCTGTTTGTGCTGGAATCCGCTGTCCATCCACTTTGAACCAAGTGATTGTCATCCGCCTTGTCCTTGCCTCTCCTCAGTACCGGCGTCCTTGAATCGCTGGGTCTGAAGCTCATTCCTGCTTAGGCAGTGGGTCTGTCCAGGTCTTCAAACACCAATCTCTCCTCTTTCACTGACTATGTAGTGATGGTCATGCTCTCTGTGAAAGTTCATGTCAGTGGTTGCCACACCTTGGATTTTGTCTTGGGCCCTCTGCTTGGTCTTTCAGTAGAGTCCACAAGGATGTAAACAGCAGCTATGATGAACACTGTGCAACTTGTTACTGCCCAACCTCTACTGTTTGGTAGTATAGTCACATACTGTTACCCTCACCCTGAAATCATTTAAAAAAATAAACTAATAAAAATAAAAAATAAAAATCTAATAAAAATAATTAGTAGAAATAATATAACCTTGATAACATCCAGACCATAATAAAAATGTATTTTAGAAAATAATATTTAAATAATAATTTACCTGAAAATAAATAGCAATAAAATAAACAAATACACAAATAAACAAATAAATAAATAAATGAATAAATAAATAAATAAATAGTAATTTAGAATAGTTCAGGATGAGGGTTATAGTGTACGACTGTACAACCAGAGGCTGGGAGTGGCATGGTTATGGGGTGCACAGTGTCCATCATTGCTGTCGTATACAATCTTTGTGGACTCTGCTGAAAGACCAAGCAGAGGGCCCAAGACAAGATCCAACGTGTGGCAACCACTGACATGAACCTTCACAGACAGCATGACCATCACTACACAGTCAGTGAAAGAGGAGAGATCGATGTTTGAAGACCTGGACAGACCCACTGCCTAAGCCAGAATGACCTTCAGACTCAGCGACTTAAGGAGGCTGGCACTGAAGAGACACAAGGACAAGGCGAATGACAATCACTTGGTTCAAAGTGGATGGAGAGCGGATTCCAGCACAAACAGAGAAGCCAGTCAGAAGCCTGGGGAAGTGGTCTGGCGGCTCACTCTGTGACATGGTGAGTGTAAAGAGGACAACACACCGCACACATGGCTGGATGCAAAGGGTGGAGAAGGGTGGTGTCCCTGTGTAACCCAAGGTCTAGTGCTGCCAGCATGCACTCCTCACCAAACTCCTAAACCCATTCCGGCGTACAAACTCACAGTATCAGCAGTGGAACCAGTGGACAGAAACATTAGCAGCTAACCTCCAAAGATTTTCAGCTGATGAAAAGAAGACTTAACACTAGACCTTATTCCCCTGGAAGATCCTTTGCAAAGCCCTTAGATGAGGACTGTGGAGTTTGGTGAAGGAGCACAAGCAATACAATTGTGCTGGAGGTAATGGTGCCATAGGAAGAGAGGTTGGAGGAAGACAATGAAATAAATCTACTGAAGTGTTAATCACTTAAGGATGAGTGCATGGGGAAGAGCTGGGCATCTAGGTGCTTACCAGTGGATATGGGATAAGAGGCTTCTAAGGACAATGGATGCAGATGAAACCGAGGATTCCTGGTGCAAAGACCGCAATGTATAAGACAATGTGAAAAACAGCTAAACAGGAAGAAGCAAGAGCATCAAACCATATTTAACTGAAGAGTGCAGAGGAGTGGATCAGCTACCTGGATCGGGCCAGGGCATTGGTAACAAAGTTGTCTTCCAAAGAGTGGGGTGGTGGTGGGCAAGAAAAACCTCAGAGTCTTAGCCAGTGGGAGTAGACCCAGGTTGTTTCCCAGGTTAGTTACTCTGAAGGTACCTTGTCTTTTTTAAATTATTTATTTTTTTCTTTTTCATCGTGGGTGGTAAGTGAATTCCAATTCAAACAGAAGCCAGTCAGAAGCCTGGGCTAGACCAAAAAAAACAAAGATATCCTCCAAAGAGTGGGAATAGTGGTGTGAGTTGTAGCATGGCTGCACACAGGACATTAGCCCCCCGGTGGCTAGCTAGCCACTTTAGCTAGCCTCTGCTACACTAATCTCTCCCCCCCCCCCCCCCCCAGATTGGAGCAAGACTAGCTGAGTACTGACGTGGTATCAGAGGGTGGCTAGCTACGGCAGGTGATGAAGACCAGGTGCTGGCAGAAGACCCATTGAAGGGGGTGAGGTGGTCACAGTGCGGAGTGAAGAACCATTGCCAGAATCATTTCCAAGAGGTGCCACAGGATTGTACAGGAGCCCTCCCAGTCACCGTTGAGCATGTCACGGAAAACAGGTTTGATGACCAAGAAAAGGAAGCTTTTGGTGTAAACAGTGACCATGGATGAGAAGCTTAATTGGATGCAGAAGACTGAGACGAGCTTGCAGTACAGGTTAGTTCCTCAGAGGTCAGTGCTGATCTTTCTGTCCATTTGTTCAAGGATGTAAACAGCAGCTATGATGGACACTGTGCACCCTGTAACTGTGCCACCCCCAGCCTCTTGTTTTGTAGTAGTCACACACTTGTAACCCTCATCCTGAACTTATCAAAGTAGTTCTGTAGGTTAAATATTATTATTATTATTATTATTATTATTATTATTATTATTATTATTATTATTATAAACAATTAATTAATTAATTAAACTAAGCCTAGCCCTAATAAAATTAAAATAGTTTAAAATAATAAAAAAGAAATAAATAAATAATAAAAATAAATAGAATCAATAGAAACATAAAAAAACAATTAAAATAATTAGAAAAAAAGATTCAGGATGAGGGTTACAGTGTGTGATTATTTTACCTGAGGCTGGGGGTGGACACGATTACAAGGTGCATGGTGTTCATCACAGCTGCTTTCTGCATCCTTGTGGGCTCTGCAGAAAGACCAAGCAGAGGAACTAGAACGAAATCCAAAGTGCCGCAACCACCAACATGAACCTTCACGAATGGCATAACCATCACTACACAGTCAGTGACAGAGGGGAGATGGGTGTTTGAAGACCTGGATATATCCATTACCTGAGAAAGAGTGACCTTCAAGCCAGGAAGTTGGAGGATGCTGGTACTGATGAAAGGCAAAGGCAAGGAGCATGATGAGTTGGCTCAAAGTGGGTGGAGAGTAGATTCCAGTTCTCACAGAGAAGCCAGTCAGACGCCTGGGGAAGTGGTATGGCTGCTCACTCTGACACAGGAGTAGGAAGAGTACAACAGACCGTGCACCTGACCGAGTGCAGAGGGTGGAGAAAGGTGGTGTGCCTGTGTAACCTAAGGCATGGTGCTGTCAACACACGTTCCTCCTCAAGCTCCTCTGACCCCTTCCAGTGTACACATTGAGGTGAGGTGCTGACATTCCTACTTCAACAATGGATCGGAGCTTCCCAAAGCTTCAGGACAAGCTACCCTTCAGAGATGACATTGAGGACTGGGACTGCATGGACAAACACTCCAGGTCAGCAGTGATCAAGGTTCACACTGTGGCTTACTGTGATTGGTAGTGGATGAAGAGGAGTCTTGCCTTTTTCCACTGGAACATCACAGCTCTCAGGGTAGGATTGGTAGGATTTGTAGGAGTGAAGGAGTACAAAGGAACACTATTATGTTAAAGCTGATTGTGCCATGGGAAGAGAGGTTTGAGCAAGTCAATGAAAACAACTGAAGTACTGCTGAAGAACTGCCAGTCACTTTAGGATGGGTGTATGGGGAACAGCTGGACAGCTCAGTGCTTAACAATGAAAGTGGGATAAGAACTTTCTAAAGACAGTCGATACAGGGGGGAAAAAAAAATGGAGTAAAGAGGGCAACATACAAATCTGTGCAAAACCACCAAACAGGAGGAAGTAAGAGGATCATTACATTACATTACATTATAGGCATTTAGCAGATGCTCTTATCCAGAGCGACGTACAACAAGTGCATTAGTTCCAGGTGCAGAGGTACAAAAGAAACATACTAAAGCGAAATAAATAATCATACGGAAGAGTATGGAGCAATGGATTACCTATCAGGCTCAGACCACAGCAATATTAAGAAAGATGTTCCCCGATGAGGGGGGGTGGTGGTGGGCAAGAAAAACAAAGTACAAGATCATGTGCAACACAGCTGAACAGGAGGAAGAGAGCATCACACTGGCTTTAGCTGAAGAGTGCGTAACAGTGGATTAACTACTTGGACAATTAAATTCATGTACAAAAGTTCTGGTGAATAACTAGAGGAAGCATATTCCTCCAGAAAACTTATATTTATACTTACCTGTCAACTTCATTTTACTAAATGTACAAGTTCTTCTATATTTGCTACTTACAATGAATACTGCATGTAAAATACATTGTACGTACATACATACATACATAGAAAACTTCTTTATCCCCATGGGGACATTTCCCTTGCAGCCTGTCACGTTCACATTTATGAACAGACATTTATACCAAGAAATATACAATCATTCACGCAACAGAAACGCTGGGTAGGTAAATACATACATACCAATACAAATTGGACATATAGATGCCTATTCAATAAATCTTGACTTTCACAAACCCATCCACGCTCTTGTTTGCCTGTCCATGTACTGCATGCTTATACACACAGGGCCAAGTGACTTGAAATTATTGAGGAAACATTGGGTAGCATTGCTTTGGAATACAGCTTATTTAATTTCGGTGAGGCAAGATAGCCTATATTGTTCGTAGTACAGTAACTTGGCATCATTTTGATATCAATACTTTTAATGGCAGGCATAGATTTTGCCAGTTTGAATGAATGAGTTGTAGACAGTGTATGTCTTGTATGTTTGAGTAACTTGACATTTATGTACGTTGACAACGTGTTTGAGATGTCTATATACTGTAAGGGGGTCCCCATTAATGTAACAGTTCCTGGATTCTACTTTCCAGAAACTGTTACATTAATGGGTTTTTACTTATTTACCAATATTTAGTCAAGCACTATGAAATTTAACTTCAGACAGCTTTGATATTTCACTAGTCATTTGCCGTTTCAATTATATTCTTAACTTAATACAGTCAACACAATTCAAAAGAATTGCCTCTGGCTCAATTAGCCCATAGGCTAGCAAAGAGTAGCAAAGCACTCATAAAGATCATTGAGTAGTATTGAGTAGTAATCTACTGACAGTAGATTGCACTGCTGCTGGGATGAATAGGCACACAGTAGCAGTAAGTTAGTGGCCTTGTAGCTGGACCTCTACTACTAACAGATAACGATAGCAATAGGACAGACAACACAGTATGGCACATAGGTGCTTTATTGAGATTAACATACCACACACATTTAGCATTTTCCAATAACAATAAGGTGTAACAGTCAAAGGCACATGAATGGGGGTGTGGTGCTGGCCAAAACAGCCAGCATGACAGACCAGAGCTACTTTGATAATACTGAAAAACTGTCTGGACAAACCATCAAGAAGCAAACCTCTAATGTGATGCTGCAGTTTTACAGGCTATTTATTTGCGAAATATTTGCATTATAGGAAAAAAAAAATAGCATCACACAAACACGTCACTTTGCGCGATGAATGTGTTCGGGGGGAGGTCTGATTTTTGCCTATATTTGTGTTAGACTATTTTTTTTAAACCAATTTCCAGGATGAGTCGTAATACAAAAAAATATTCACGACTGAAAACTCGAGCCACTGAGTGATGTGACTCTTATTTAAAAATATATATATATATATTTTTCAATTTTAAAAATGACAGCCCAATTCAAGCACTGGTCTAATGTACCACAGATCTTTCGCTCACAGCTATAATATTATACAGAACTGTCTGAGAGATAGGACTGACAGTCAGTACAATGATTATCTGCCCTTCTGTTCTTTTGTTTGAAAGGAAGCTAAATTAACTGTCATATTGTGGTTCAGTTTGACTCATTTCAGTTTTAAATGTCCTGAAATGCTGCATAGCTTATTTTGTCATTAATTTATATGGAGTATTTTTTTTTTTACCCACAGCTGTTGATTGTCAGTGAACACTGTATACAGAGATGATCTTGCAGATCAGTTTGGGCCATTAGTGTTTTACAGTCACCTTTATGAAAAGTAAAAATACATTTGATTTCTGAAAATGGTTACATGAAATCCTACTCTTTCTTTGAAAGAAAATGTGTTTATAGACTGTTATTAAATATAATGTTTGAAATAAAAAATGAATGGCTTGAGACAAATTAAACATTGTAAGTACTTGAGAATTACGTGACTGTGTTGAATAGATTTATGCCATGCAGTCAATTTGACCTGTAACATAATGTATAATTATTTTTCAACATAATATGTGGGTAAATGAGGACATGATAAATCAAGTCCAATTAATCTAATTATTTCTGGCTTTAAATTCATTTGTCACAAAGACCATTTTCTAACTAAAAGAACTGACTGTTTTTTTTTTATTTTTTTTATTTATTATAAATTACTTGTCCACTATCTGTTGTAATGCCATGAGGGGTGCTGTAGTGGAAGACCGGTATTTTCCATTCCGGTGGCTCCACCCCCTTCCAATTGCCAGCTCCGCTCCCTTGTTAAACCCACCTGAAAAGCATTCTACCTCATCAAGCGCAGGATAAGTAAGAGCCCACACAGCTGTGGAGGCCTGGAGAGTTTGGAGTTTGTTTGTGGAAAGACTGTGTGAGTGTTGCACATCTTTTGTTGGAACTTGTGAATAACTTTTTTTTTTTTTCCTGTCTGAGTGCCCAATTACCTTTTTGATCAATTTTCTGTTTGAGGCCCCAAACCGTGTACTGAACTGTGCTTGTTTTGACCATTCTTGTTGTGCACAATATGTCTTGTCGGTAAGCAGCTTAACTGCCCGGCTTTAGACGGGGCCAAAAGACCCGTATAGTTAGGCTCACTTGGGGCTAGCGTTTGTTTGTACCCTTTCCCTCGTTTTCCCTGTTTTCAAAATAAAAGTCCCGGTTACGTTGACCGAGACAACCATATCCGTTTTTTTCTGTTTGTTAAATTACTGCACCCGTCACCCCTCTCCGGTGGCACCTCCTATCGTTGGGTTACACTATATAATATATTAATACATTGCTGTACATATACTTTTTTTGCACCCACATTATTGTGACATGTACCACTAACCTTCCAGACAGAAAGATCAAATGTTCACATTGCCGTGAGGAGATGGAAGGTGCTGGAAACTTTACTGTTTAGGAGTTAGGTGTCAATGATAGCTAGAGTCGGCATTTAGGAAATTCTCTGGCTCGAGCTAGAAATGTTTACGTAAGTGTCCCACTTCAACATGAATGTGAACAAAGTTTTTGAATTAGTGGATGAAGCATTTAGAACTCTAAAACATGTTTTAGGCATTCACTAGACTAGGAAAACTGCACTAGACTGCTGGAAAGGTTAACATGGCCACGTTCCGTGTTCCACACGTGGAAGTGGCTTCTGATTATGGTAATATACATGTGCCGCTCCTTCCTTATTTATAGCCAATCTAAAGTTCACTTCAGATGTGATCATTTACATCCACCCCTCTAAGACAAGTCTATGGACACAACATTGCATCTTGCTTATGTACCGACATACTGTACGCTGCCTTGAATTATTTTACATACCAATGCGCATTTGTCTGTTTTCACTGATGCATTTCAGTGCAGTGCATCAACTGGCTTCTGCTGTGGGGCAGTTTACATAAAGCCATTATGGCACTTCAAAATACTGTTACGGCTGAGGGAGACAAAATTACCCCGTGGCTTTTTTAAAAAGAAGATAAAATGCAGGCTAATATTCCATACATATTGCATTGGCTCACCATACTGTATATCCCAGATACATTTTTGTCCAAAATCATTAACAGGTAAATGGCAATTCCCTTGTGTTTGGAATCCCTCCGCATTGTCATTATGCTGCACTTGAGGTGCACAACATGCGACTCTGTATCAGCAGAGAGAGAGACATGTAGTTACTGACAGGAGACAAAGCCAGAGCCCTGCTGTCCTGTCTGCACCACAATCCGTCTGTCTCTGCCCTGGTCTGTCTCTGTTTGTGTGCACCACGGTCTGTCTGTGTGTCTGCTCCTCAATCTGTCTGTCTGTGTGCACCTCGATCTGTTTGTGTCCTGTTTTGTCTGTCTGTCTGTCTGTCTGTCTGTCTGTCTTTTTGTCAGTCCTCCTGCCCCCTGTCTGTGTGTCAGTCTGACTGCCCCCCTGTCTCTGTCTGTGTGTCTGCACCCAGGTCTGTCTCACATTGATAAGTGGGACTCAGTTGAGGCTCTTTTTCTCCACTGTGCTGATCCACAGGCTAAATCTCACTGACTCAGTTAAACATCAGACATCTCCACCGTACAGGCAGGATCCCCTCATTAAAACCAGGGCTCTTATTTCCATTAACAACACGCGGCAGCTTCATTACCTCCAAAGCACATGTCACTCACACTCTCAATATAAAATAAAATAACCACCCACCCCAGCCATCCCTGGAGTTTACCAGCACCCACCGCGCTGCAGGACACTACATTTTTACACTGCATGCAAACTGTCATGGTTATCCGAATTAATCGGTATTTTTCTGCCAGTGTGTAACATGGAACCGGCTCCTTTTAACCTTTGTGTTGTGTTTGGTCATACCCCCCTTCCCATACTGTTTTCGGTCCAAATTGGCCGGTGTGTTTTGCACAGTGATATCTTTGGAACCCCTTATCCAATTTTGATGGTTGACATCTCATTTGAACAGTCAAAGCAAGTAGAATCAAGGGGTCGTAGACAGAATGACACCAGGGGTGAATTTCATGTTATAATTTTGCAGTAAGTTCAACAGAACATCAACATGGTGTGTGTGTGTGTGTGCGTGCGTGCGTGCATGCGTGTGTGTGTGCTTGTGTGTGCCTGCATGCGTGTGTGTGTGTGTGTGTGTGTGTGGGGATGTTTTCCATCTGCAGGATGAACATAATATACTCATACCCATTCATTTCCTATGGCAGTCATCATAGGTGTGACACTGTTGAATAAATCACTCAAAATTCAATGCAAGTGGTGATCATCAATTGTATATGTTTAGAGGCCTAGTGTGGAGGATAACATGAGGTCTTGAGGCAATTGGATGAAAAACACAATATTTATGATTAAAAACAAAGTCACTCGGTCCGATTTGACCGCTTACATAAGAGAGGGGTTAAATGTCAGTTTCCACATTCTTATGGAGCGTTAAATCTGGATTCAGTTCCGATTCTCTGTCCGTGTCCCGCGTGAGAATGCGCAGATGGGGTGCTTTTTTTCTGCATCGTGCACGTCCCCCCCCCCCCCCCCCGCGCGCCGCTCCGATCGCCCTGGCGATCGCGGCGGCCGCGAAAGCCTCGGTGGCCTACCGCCGTCACCGCTGTCTGTGCCGTTGCTGGGTTACCGCACCTAAGCTCATCGGCTGTCCGCCGCAACGTCAGAGAACATCAGTTTCCGTCTTCACTTCGTGAAGCCCGGGTTCCAAACCCAGGCCACGACGTAACCTGGAGGTGCAGCACCTTGCCCTGAATTGCATGGTAATATACAGTAATATACATTTCTGCACTTGGTATATCTCTTTTAGAGAGTGGAATAGAATAGAATAACAACATGTCTATTACCATTTAGCTCATCTTAACCGTTACCCCAGGTCAGCCAGCAGAGGATGGTCTTCCTTTTTTATATCTGGATTCTTTCCAAGATGTCTTCCCATTGGAGAGTTTTTCCTCACCATTCTGATTGTTTTTCTTCCCGCTGGGGAGTTTTTTTTCTCCTAATGTTTTGTTTGAGGTCTGCTTTTTTTAACCCAGTTTTCCTTTCTTTGTTGTTTTCTCTGCAAAGAATGTTTGTGACAGTGTCTCTGTAAAAATCACCCATAATATTGAACTTAATTGAACTGAACGCTTGTTAATTGCCTGTCTGATGTAAGAGCACACGCATGCTGTGGATCGTTCTGTGGGCTTGTGGTATTTCAGACTGCAATGTCTGACATGGCAATCACAGATGATAGCGTGGTGGCTGATGGCATTTGAGATTTAACGGGCGTGTTCTTAAATGCAGACGCTCACCTGGAACAAAGGATAATCTCAATCTCCATATGTTTATTATTAAGCGCGTCAGCTTTAACAAAAACGTGTTCTGCAGACTGCTGCTCTGTGTGAAATCAAAAATGAAAGAACTAATAAAAACAACTGAGCATATCTGTGGTCACAGACAAACAGGTTTTACATTTTGCATTACATTTTATTCACTCCTTAAGGAAAATCCATCGCAGCTGACATGAAAGTTTCCCTTGCTGATACGTTGTACCTTACTACCACGAACAAGGCAGCTACTTCTGTTTCTCGTGGCAAATTAATATCATGCACTCGGTGGGTGAGAAGACACAGCACTGACAAAACAATCAAACACCAATCAAGTTTCAAAGAAACTCGGCGAGCGTACTACCCCGAAAAAGCCAGGAATCTGCCGCGCTCCTGTCAAACCAGCTGACAAATTTAATTAGGCTACCTGAGCAAGTGGGCACAATGTGACAGCCCTCCCACTAGACTAAATTCCAGGTTTCACCTCAAAGTGTAGCTTTGTGTCAGGCAATTACTAATTATTTGCACAGGAAAATGTCAACCGCATTGTGACTGGGAGAATTCTAGGATACGGCTGAAGAACCATTTTCAAATCCTATTCAAAAGGCAAAAGAATATACCGGTCTGCTATAACCGTCTGTCAGCGCAGAAACGTGCGTTTTTACAAAGCGTTGTCAATCAACGACAGGAGACCGTTCAGCAAGTGATCGTGATCAAAGTCGATCTGAGTTTGTCAGACTGATTTTATAAATCGTGAGCTGTGTACATCATACTCACATTTCACATTTCAGTTACATATTTTATTCAAACTATTGCCAGGTAAAATGCTAAATTAAAAATTTTGTCTTTTGTAATATCCATACAGACTGTAATGTAAGCATACATGTTCATTAATAATTCTAGGCAGTGGCCACAAAATCAGTATTATGACATGTATTATTGCCTCCTTAAGTCCGCATGAAGTTATGGACCATATATTTAGCACGTACAGTAAACATTAGATATTATTATTTGTGATATCCATCATTCCGTCAGGTTTATTGCATTAGTTATTTGGCTTGCTAGCTAGCTATCACTGAAACTTAATAAGAGAATGTGAGGTTTGGTTGCATGTGATCCTGGACATTGCAGGTGCTGACATGCTCAGTGGGGCTGTCAAAACTTGAATATACTGATATTATAATAAAATTAAGATGTATGAAAAAGCAGCATATTTATTCAAAAGTGAAAACAACAATATACAATACCAGTGGTGAAAAATAAAATGAAACTTTTTTTTTTTTTCCTGTGAGGTTTGAAAATATTTCAGTGACTTTGAAAGATAAAACTTTGAGGTGAATTTTTCCGCGGCAAAGGCAGCTCAACTCGCTGGTGTTCCATGAGCAAAATTGTTTGAGGTGATGTCAGCGTGTAACTCTGAAGTCTGAGGGAATGACATCATCAGCAAAGGGCAATGGTTGGCAGAAATGAACACTCGGAGATCATGATTTTTTGTGAATTTCAAGAATGAAAAAAAACAGGAAAGCCATACAGATCAGTTTGAAAATTTCAGGCGAAATTGAGAGAAGCTCGTTCCATCAGAAGCAAGGGTGCAACATCCTATTAGTTATTTTACACTGAAGACTGAATTTTTTTGTTCACTGCCTGTACAACAATATAGAGATTAATACTGACTGACAGGTAAATTAAATTTGCTAAATGAATCTTTCTCCATATAAAAATGACTTTTTTTTTTTTTTTTTCAAAGTTGACTGCATGGATGCACATTCTATACACAAGGCAAGCTCATTCTCTGAGATATTTGCACATTTGGGAACTTGAGTGCACATGACTAATCTAAATTGGAGAGTATTGTGAAGCATGTCATGTCAAACCTCAGAAGCGAAGCAGGATTGGGGTTTGTCGAGTACTTGGACAGGAAAAGCAGGTTTCTGCTGGAAAAGGTGTTGGTTGGCCAGTAGGTGGCACTCTTCCTTTTGCACCAATGCCACACCCAGTGCCCCAGCCCGTTAATGGGGACACTGTGCTGGGGAAGGTGCAGATGACCTTCAGATGACATATTAAACTCAGTGGTCCTTTCAGGTTATCTCTGGAGTGCTGGTAAACCTGCGGCTCTCTACATTTTTCATTCCTCGGGGCAAAAGAGAACTGAGCTCTTGCTTGGGCTGCCTGGTGATTACAGTATGGTCATAATAAAGGACCATAGAATAAATAGGGACAGTGGGTGAGCATCCAACAAACATATGTATGTGTGTGTGTATATATGCATATGTGTTTGTATGTATATGTATACGTATATGTGTGTGTATGTATATGTGTGTGTGTGTGTGTGCGTATGTATGTACATATATGTGTGTGTGTATATATATATATATGTATGCGTGTGTATGTATGCGTGTGTGTGTGCATGTATATATATATATGTCTATGTATATGCATATGTATGAGTATATATATGGTACTCTTGATGAGAAAATACTTTTTTTAAATTATTTTTTTAAATTTTTATTAATTTAATTCCGTTAACTTAATAGATAATAAGTATTATGTTCCTATCATTTGTGCTGTTATTGTTGTTGCTGCTTGTCTTCTTTTTTCTTTTTGATTATATATTCTTACTGTAGTTGATTGCTGTTGTCACTGTGCTTTTGGCAATATGTATTTTTAAATATGTCATGCCAATAAAGCATGACATATGCTTTACTGGCATGACATATGCCAATAAAGACCGCCTCCACACTGGTCTTTAAGACCAGCAGAACAGTTACACTGTTACAGGATCTCACAGAACAGCAGTGGTGTTCCACTGCAGGTGCCATGAAAGTGAACAGCAGTAATGTTACACTGTTACAGAGTAGGATCTCACAGAACAGCAATAGTGTTGCACTGTTACTGTGCCAGGCCACATAGGAGAACAGTAGTAATGTTACATTGTCACAGTGCATGATCCCACATGAGAATAGCAGTAATGCTGCACTTACAATGTGGAATCACACAGGAAAACAATAGTAATGTTCCAGTGAAACAGCTGTCAGAGCAGCAACCACCTCCCCCCACCCCCAAACACACACACGCACACACACACACACTCAACTCACTCCCCTGAATGGTGTAATGTTTTCATACAAGAAGCAATTCAAGAGGCACTGTGTGGTCATAGCCAAAGCTCCACCCCCACAGCCTTATACCAAGAACAGGGACAAGCTCAGGGTCTGTGCTTGGGACAGTAGACCTTCAGCATTTACAGCTAGCATCTAAAACTCCAGTCCTGGAGGGCTGTATTGTCTACTAGGTTTTGGTTCACTGGACCCCTGATTTAGAGAGAGTGCAGTTTCCTGTCTCTATTGACCCCTGATTTAGAGAGAGTGCAGTTTCCTGTCTCTCTGGACCCCTGATTTAGAGAGAGTGCAGTTTCCTGTCTCTCTGGACCCCTGATTTAGAGAGAGTGCAGTTTCCTGTCTCTCTGAACCCCTGATTTAGAGAGAGTGCAGTTTCCTGTCTCTCTGGACCCCTGATTTAGAGAGAGTACAGTTTCCTGTCTCTCTGAACCCCTGATTTAGAGAGAGTGCAGTTTCCTGTCTCTCTGGACCCCTGATTTAGAGAGAGTACAGTTTCCTGTCTCTCTGGACCCCTGATTTAGAGAGAGTGCAGTTTCCGGTCTCTATTGACCCCTGATTTAGAGAGAGTGCAGTTTCCGGTCTCTATTGACCCCTGATTTAGAGAGTGTGCAGTTTCCTGTCTCTCTGAACCCCCTTAGAGGGGTTGCAGGTTCATATCCCTCAGTCACGCCGTGGCTGAAGACCGCCCCTATGGTACTCTCAGAGGCAAGAGCAGAGAATGCGAGAGGAGCAGCATGCAGTGCTGACTGACATGACTTAGTGCAAGAACCTTTGATCACACAGTGGTGTGTCCATTTATGCATTCATGGAGAGTGCTTTCCAGTGAACCTTCCACCCATCCTCATTCCTGCAGCACGTCTATTACAGTGCTCTCCTTTATTTCTCACCATATCATCTTTTATATACCTCATAAATTACCTTCTGTCTCACACTCGCCCGTAAAGATTTATCCATCCACCGTGGATACATTTATTTCAGCTTTTTAAAATTTACTCTGCACATGAAGAATAATCCTTTTGAATTTTCTGCTCTGTGCACCAAGTTACAAGAGTCCATGATACTTCAATTCCCTGCCAAGGTTGTCAGATGTTTAACATTCTGATATGTGTTCTTGGGGGGGTGGGGGGCAGGGGGGACTTTTAGTGTAATCATTGCAGTGAAACAGTGAGTCACATATTTAAGTACAATTATCACACAGTACACATCCTCTCCACAGCCAGAGTAACAGCATTGTGCTACTTGACTCTTTATACAGCTTCATTTATAAAACGCTTTGCGACATTTTTCTCACTTTGAACGTAATGCTGTTAAATGAAGCTCGATTGCAGACGTTCTTCCTTGTGCCAAATACGATAACAGCCAAATGTCATTTTAACACATTCTGCTGCCTTATGATCAACGCCGTAGCATTTACTTTGTCAAAAGAGCCCTAGACCTGTGAAATTAGCTCACCAGATAGGTAGCGAGCAAGCTGGCCATTCGCTTAATGGTATCTTTAGACCAGTTTGGTTTAAGATGCTATGAGGGCCTGATTTACCAAGACCTTTAGCGTGTGCAAAACCGTTTATCGCATGCAAAACCAATAACATGAGCTATGATTGGTCATTGTATTTGTTTTGCACCAATCATTGTTTGTGTTAGTTTTGCACATGCTTAATGGTATTTCATATGCTAAAGATCTTGGCAAATCAAGCCCTAAGTTGCACATCCAGAATTGTTTGCATATCCTCAAGCCTGTTTCCACTGTAAAATTTCCATTGTGAAAAACGGTTGCTGTACAAAAGTGAATACTAACCGGATTAATGATTGACAGTTTACCGAAAGCTGGTTTTCCATCCTCACATAGGTTGCAGGGAAAGTTAAGCCTCCTCCAACTCAAGTTTCTAATTTTAGATGTGGCAATTATGAAGCTGTGATACAATACCGGAATATAAGTAATATAGAGGTTATTATTAAAATTCTCTGTGTAGTGTAAATTCTTCCCCAAAGGAAAAAAAAAATCTGATAAAGCCTACCACAGTAGGTAATAATCTTCATGGCATCTGTTTAAGGCAGAAAAAAAAACATTGATTTAAAAAAATATATATCATAAAGAAAAATGGGGAAGAATATTGTCACAAGCACGCCAATGTTATAGAAATGCATGAAGAAAAACTATTTGAAAAACCCATTTCTGAAATAGATGAAGCAATGCTAATTCATTTTTTTTTTCTACTGTAGTTGAAGAAATAGGTTAGCAGAAAGGATAGGTGCATTAAAATAAGCAATGGGCCTTGCTTAAAGATGATATTGCAGACACACTAGTTACTCTGTTGAGATATGCACCAGGGAAGAGGTAATAAATACACTCACGAGTGCATCCAATATCCTGGATGTGTTAGAGGATATTGAGAAAAGGGATGGAGAGATACTGTTACAAATTACAAAAAGGTGTGGAGAAATAGGCCAGCTCATCCTCCTCCTGATGGCATATATACGCGTTCAAATTATTTATAAACCGCTAACAAGCGTTTTTATTCAAACTCCAAAATGGGAGCCCAGACCTTATTACAGAAAACAAGGGTAGGAAGACGGTATGAATCATAGTAGACTGCCGGTGCATAATGACTTATCTGGTTTGTGGCGAGCCCGAGTTTGTCAGAGCTGAAGTAGCGGGCGAGACGTCCTCCAAGCCCGCACCATTAGCTCGGCTGACGAGCTGGGGGGCGGGATGTCGGAGCGCGGCCCGGCACCGCGCGGTTCCGAGCGCATGTGAGTTAGCGTTCGCTCTCCCAAACTGACAGCACCGCCAACACCGCTCCGAGTTCCAAACTACAAAAAACAAACAAAAAAAAAAAAGGCGAGATATGGCCTGCGGTAGTTTATTTTTTTTTTTTTATGAAACCAACAAACGAAAGACAGAATAAAAAGCGTTTTTTAAAATCTGGCCGCTAGAAAACAAAACAAAACAAAACAGAGCTCTCCTCAAAAGGAGATGGAGGGGAAAGATTTAAAGCCTTTTCAGAGGGAAGCAAAACGCACGGCAGCCACAGTACATTCCGAGCGGTCTCTTCTGAGCGCGTGCTCTGTGTACGCTTACAGGCCCCAAGGCAATGGGCGGCACTTGAGCTGATTGCTGGTCAGCCTCAGGTGAGCACGCCGGTGTGCTGTCCAAGGTCCCGTCGGGTCAGCGTGCTGTCCAAGGATCCTGTCGGCATCCCTGGCTGTGGGAGAGAGCAGGCACAGCTGACAGCACTCTTCCCCTCTCATTCCTCCTCACGGTGAGCTTAATGGAATCAGATAATCTTCTGGTTATTCAACAAAAAGAGAAAAACGCACATAAATCTCAGGCCACTCAGAATACAGCCTGCTGTGATTGTAAGCCAAACAGCATGATTTTCACAATGGGCAATTTCACGCTCACTTAACCTGTACAGGTTGCCATTCATTCTGATGTTTTGCGCCGGAGTTACGTCTTGCTTTTCGAAAGGGTGAGGTTTATCTCCAACACTCCCTGAGCTCTTTTGTGTCTCCCTGTTAACATCTGATTTAATGTGGAAGACAACAGATTTCTAGGTTTCCGGACAAGCCTATTAGTAACATTCCAAAAGTAAAACATCATTTACTCCTCAAACCGATTCAAGCTTATTTGAATAGGCACTGAAGTGTTAAGCCAGCAATTCCATTGCTCCATTGACTTTTATAACGTAATTTTTATGAAAATGCACCTTGGCATGTCTTGCCTTTCTCAAAATTGTTTTGCGATTATTTCTCCCTTTAGCCCATTTTAAAATCAGGTAGCATGAGAGACAAAGACAACCAATGAAAATGATGTGATATTTTCTCATAAAAACAAAACAATACAAAAACAACTCTACATGGCAGCACTGTGCTTCTCTGTCTGTTTTAAGTTGCTGGGGGAAAATGAAATGGAAGTAATAGGTATGTGTTCGGGGTATATTTATTTATGAAGAACAGAAAAATAAAATAAAAGCTATGGTATTTGTCATCAGTTTATTTGTATCACAGCTTGTTTGCAGTTAGTGTGATGTCTTCGTCTGAGGCCTGATTAGTTTGAATATATCCTGGGGTTGTTTACATTGCTGATGTAAGAGTGAAGCTGGGATCCATATATTCCAAAGAATTTTTCCAATAAAATGTACTCATGAATATGAATAAAGTGGACTTGTCAGGGCCAGGGCTGTCAGTCTGGGTTTGGCCAGCTGCAGCCGTATAGGTGATGCCTGACAGCTGCTGTCAGACAAAAACCGTGGCAACAGGGACCTGCTGGCCCCGCCCCCCTACTTTGCAAAAAAAGGCAAGGGCTGGTAGCTTTTCACAGGAATATCTATTTTCAATAACAAGGTGCGGGACCACTGTGATCTTCGAAGGCCCCGGTGGTGTCCTTGCCTACCTTGCAGCCCTGTTCATCCGCTGCTGAGAAGGACAATGATGCATCCTTCATAGACTGGGTCACATGGGCTGTTCCTCCTATAGGGCTGAGAATTACTGGTGAAGCCACTATAACAGTATCTGTAGAGGAGAACGTTGCTGGCGCACACCCAAATTTGTCAGAACATGTGTACAATATGCACACAAACTATTAATTATAAAATGAATTACATCTATTTGATATCAGCAGATATATACTGTATACAGCAATGAAGTGATGCAATCATAGCTCCATCAGCTATGTATCACTTTACTAGCTAACCCGGCTCCTTGCTACTCAAGAACACCCATGATAAGGAGTTAGCATAGCCGAGGCTAACCCGCTGGATAAGTCAGATACTGTACCGTACTGTAAAGTATTATAACGATGGAATGAGCTGCTCTTACCATTCACCAATTATTCACAACAGTGTAGTCCAGCTAATTAATACCTAATTTGTTGCTCTTAAGTAGTCTGTTCCAGACAGTGTGGGCATTCTTCCACAAAGAAAAAAGGGTGAATAGTAATACAAACAAGCAGCAGTAACAGAGAAAACACTTGATATGGGGCCGGTTATGCAGAAAATGAGCTTTTATGAAGTGAGCCTGAGAGGCTTTTACACTCACACACTGTAGAAATGATATTGTCTGTACTATGTAATATTTGCTCTACATTTATTTCTGTTATCGTTTATAAAGATCCACGTCAGTCATACAATTTCAAACAGAGCTCATGGAAAGCACTGGGTGATTAATAAACAGAAAGCGCTTTATGTCATCAGCTAATTCATTTCCCTCTCATCAGTCATCGTCCATTTAATGACATCACTGTAGTCCTGCAATCATTACAATCATGCAGTATACATGGTTAGCGCAGTAATGTGCAGGGGCATGCTTTGGGTAACCCTGGATGAATTGTGTGAATTATTGCTACTATTATTTTTTTTTTTAAATAGTAAGGCTAATGATGATAGCGATTATAATAATTCTAACTGAAGACATGCTTACAGATGACAAAGCACTTCCAAATGAAGGCCATCGGTGGCATGTTGAATAATATTTAGGACACGACCATATTTCACACGTTCCGATGGGTCAGGTGCTTCACTGGCGTACTGCCTCAAATGATTAATGTCTGCGCGTGCCAACAGAGGATATTTAATCCTGCTCTAAGAGCGTGACACACCGCTGAGAGAGAGAGAGAGAGAGAGAGACATGCATGCTTATTGAAAGGAAAGGTGGAAAGCTTCCTGATTGGCCGCTTAACGGAATCGCCACCCCTTCCCCACATCGCAGGGGTGATCTTCACCCCCTGCACATTGAGCTCCTTTAAAAAAATAATAATAAATAAATACTAAATTGACATGGCCATGCCATTTTGTACATTATGCATGTGCCTGCAGACAGCATAAAACAGGACTGTAACCCATACAAACTGAAATATCTCATCTCATAAACTGTGTACAGGACAGCAACAGTACCACTGCCACCGAATGCATTGTTTTACTCTGTTCACTGCAAAGTGGAAGTGTACACTAAACTGCACTGCTGGGTAAAATGGTGTTTTGGTTTTAACTGGTGAGGGACTGATTGTTTTTGGTGCATCACATACCTCTGAACCTTTATAGCATGCTCATTGTGTACTTGACCTGGTTATTTTACAGGTCTGGCTCTGTTGTTCATATAACTCTTGGCGAATGCGCTTACATTACACATCACACTGGATAAAAGCATCAGCTAAATGAACACAATGTCATGTAGAGAGCCATTCTGTATCTACTTTAATGCTCTAGACAATAAATACCACAGCATTTATGCTGCATCAACACAATAGGAAAGTGCTCGTAAATGCAGACAGTTTATTGACAAATGTTCCATTTTAAATGTTGTGAAACTGAAAGACATGTTCCATATCCACACAATGCGCTTGGTTATTCTTTGCAGACATCAGGAGATGCGAAAAGTACATCGAGGCGACATAGCTCAGGAGGTAAGAGCGGTTGTCTGGCAGTCGGAGGGTTGCCGGTTTGATCCCCTGCCCTGGGCGTGTCAAAGTGTCCCTGAGCAAGACACCTAATCCCTAATTGCTCCCAACGAGCTGATTGGTACCTTGCATGGCATGGTAGCCTTTCACCATTGGTGTGTGAATGGGTGAATGAGAGGCATCAATTGTAAAGCACTTTGAAAAGCGTTATGTAGATGCAGTCCATTTACCATTCGCATGGTCGGTGCTGTATATTTTTCCACTTTAATGATAGTGGACTTTAACGTGATAGAATGTATCTCGTATTTTTAACAACATTTTTTTTTTTTGTGAAGATAAAGCGAAGGACAGTCTTAATTCACCAGGAATGAGCATTTAAGAGAGGCAGGCATGTCTGGAAAAGTCAGATTTTGCTATTACCTCGTAAGAGATCTGCGACATATTATTCAGGAACATTTTGCGAGGCAGTTTAAAGCGACTTAAATCAGATTGTTTTGTCACGAATGTGACGGAATTTCGTATCTGATCAAATTGTTATATGGAAATTGGACATTTTTCCATGCTTATTTGGACCACATTCATTTGTTAAACGACTGAACGATCGGAGGCAGAACTGAATTCCTGGCAGTGTCACTTTGATTTACGACATCGTTTCAGATAAGAAACACGCAGCCCTGTCAAAACATGAATCCAGTCTGACCGGTTGTTTGTAAAGTCATTGCGTGGACGGTCGCCCCCCAGAAAAAATTTAATTTTAACATTAAGGCCTGCTGTCCAAACGGAACAGAGCAGAGGCCGCTCTTTCCTCTGTAAGATGACTAACCTGTTATCATGTCAATCCCTTCAACAATCTGGAACTCGACGGAGGAAGGCGCTGACAGACATATTGCCCTCGCTGTGACGATATTGAAGAAGCTTTCTCATCTCTTGTAATGTGTTCCCTGTCTGAAGGGTCAAAGCACATATGGGCTCTTTGAGACTGCAGGGGATCAAGCAGATCATCACGGTCTCCAGTGCCCTTCCAGTCTGTGTGTATCTGTCTCCATCAGGAACTACACCCTCTTTAGCGGAATGTCATTTCAGAATGCTGGTGGGTAAAGAGCAAGGCCGCCAGCAGTCTTGCTGCAGCACTGCCAAATGCTCCCTCCCAGCAGAAGGTCAATGACAATTTAGCAGCCAGTGAGCGACAGCCAGCTCCACGTACTCGTATTGAATGGGGGCTATTGTATATATTGGGATTGCTGCGGCTCATAGCATTGTAGCATTGCTATTAAATGTGAAAGGAAGGAATGAGTTGCTCTTCTTTGATGTTTTATAACATTTTCCAAAATGTACAGATGGCTCTGAAATTAAGCATTCTACATTAAATTAAGCAAACATTGGGTAACATTGCTTTGGAATACAGCTTGCTTGTATCGTTTCTTGTAACCTGACCACATTTTGATATCAATACTTTTAAAGGCCTTGATTTTGAATGAATGGCTTATAGAAAGTGCTTTGTATGTGTGAGTTACTTGGCATTTTTGTATGTTGAAAATGTGTTATTCTTCAGATAATGTATTCTTCAATAAGAAGTATGAACAGACTGTCATAATTGTATTTGCCCTTGGTAATTAATGAAAACAATCGGGTCTTGTTGGTAGTGTTCTCAGACTTCCCCAGAGTTCCCCATTGTATGTACAATGCTGAGTCACATTACATTACATTTATTTGGCAGACTCTTTTATCAAAGTTAAATTAATTTCTGACAGAACCAATTGTTTAAAAAGACTATATGATTCCTGCTTTGTGTCTGTGTGCCAGCACTAAATTAAAAATGTGTGGGCTCTGTGGTCAAAGAGACAATGCGACAGAGACAACACAAGTGTGCAACTGTTAAATTGTTTACTGGCAAATTGTTTCATGACGAATTGCAGACACCATGTTAAGTATTGATGGGCAGCACGGTGGTGCAGTGGGTTGCGCTGCCGCCTCACGGCAAGAAGGTCCTGGGTACGAATCCGGCCTTTCTGTGCGGGGTTTGCATGTTCTTCCCGTGTCCGTGTGGGTTTCCCCCGGGTACTCCCATTTCCTCCCACAGTCCTAAGACATGCAGGTAGGCTAATTGGAGACTCTAAATTGCCCATAGGTATGGGTGGGTAAGTGAATGGTGCACGAGCCCTGCAATAGATTGGCGGCCTGGTCAGGGTGTTTTCCTGCCCCTTGCCCAAAGCAGTCCTTATCTGGACGGGTTGAGCACAGTGTATGTTGCCCCATAGCATTGGGGTGATTTGAAATGCGTCATATGAAAACTCAGAAAACTGTATAGCCGCAATAAGATTATAAATCAAATTCTGTGTTGCAAATGCCTCTGGCTGCAAATTTAAGAACACAATTGTATGGAACTTACATTCATTGCAGTTTCTCATAATTGACTCATTCGTGCAGTTCATGCTTCCCAAACGCCCTACGACATTTTTCTGTTGTTGTTCACGGCAGCGGTTGGAAAGTGTGTGATACCGTGACTGCAGATACCCCTGACGTGCACAGCATCGCACTTGAGTGCTCCGCTACATTTGCCCCCCCACCCCCCGTCACACATACCTACAACCTCTCCAATTCAATTCAACCTCCAGCGAGTGTTCCTTTCATTTCAAATGAGGTACTTCAAATAGCCGGCTCAGCAGAAGAGAGCTGAATATACTTCGGGGGGGGGAAAGAAACATCGTCAGCTGACCAGAGGCAGCTGTGCCAGTGGAGGAAATACAGAAGTCCTTAGTGTAAGAAGCGTATACTTAATGATAAGCACGCTGATGACAGGTATGGGTTTTAGTTAGCATGAGTAGAGGCAGCTTTATTTGTTTATTTGTTAGGATCCCCATTAGCTGTGCCCTAAAGCACAGCTAGTCTTCCTGGGGTCCACAGGTTCTGTTGTTTACTCTGGCTAGAGGTTATCCTACAAATCCAGAGATTGATCGCTTTACTATATTTTTAAAACATGTTTTATATTGACAGAATTTGCTTTCACACGATTTCTGGTTTTTTTTGCTGCTGTCAGCACTGCAAATATTGTTTAGGCAGATGGAAATACAGATGCACGCTCATACTTAAACCGTATGTGAATCTATCACATTTAGATATAAAAACTACAATCTGTTTACTGTCACATGTACAACATGAAATTACAGAGAATAATTCAGAATTAATGTTCTGTGATTTCAGCAACAGAAGTGATGCTTCACTGACGGTCAATTAAATATTTCTGCAAACAAATTTCTTGTCTCATCAGTGAGTCTTTAATCTGCGTCCCTTTTTTCAGTTTAACCTCGTATACATAATTCCCAGAAATTATTCGTTTTTAAATTGCTTTTGGCTTTCTTAAAGTGTACAAACTGAATGTAAGCACATCTGCTGTTACCTTACAACTGCTGTTCAATGTCTGAAAAAAAGCATAATTAAACTCTATGGTTTAGTCATTCAATGACAGGAGTCTGTATTTCTGATTTAATTAAATGTAGATAAATCAATCAGTCTTTGTAATCTATGAAAAAATTACACAGTGATGTAGCCTAATTTTTAGTCCTTATTAATTGCAATGATAATTGAGTGGCATATGACTCATAGTTAATTTACTGATACCTCACTTTACCTTGATAGCTGACAAGGATATCCTTGAGTCTGATGTAGCATCTCATAAATGCCAGTACAGATGCAATAGTTCTATTTGTGCTCAACTAAAGGAGTTATTCACAGAGACCTTCTTTATGGTGTCTTGTCTGAGGCCATTATCACTTTTGTAAAACTCAGACATGATTATGATTCAGTCCTGCTAGAACTGCGATTTTTCAGTTTTATTTATTTGTTTACATTACATTACATTAGTCCCTGGACTGAGAGAAACATGTAGATACTTGGTCATTTAAACATGCTCATGAGGTCCAGTATCACTACTGGGCTGTGTGGTGATATTTTCCATAACCAATTTTATAATAAATCATTTTTTGTAACATCAGGAGATTCAACCTTTCCACATTCAAGAGGCTACACAGCTAGTAGTACAAGCCCTCCATAATTTCTCACCTGGACTCCTGTAAGGCCTCCATAATCTCTCACCTGGACTCCTGTAAAGCCTCCATAATCCTGTAAATCCTCCATACTGGCATACTAAACAGTGCTCTCATACTGGCATACTAAGCAGTGCTCTCACACTGGCATACTAAGCAGTGCTCTCACACTGGTATACCAAGCAGTGCTCTCACACTGGCATACCAAGCAGTACTCTCACACTGGCCTACTAAACAGTGCTCTCACACTGGGATACTAAGCAGTGCTCTCACACTGGCATACCAAGCAGTGCTCTCACACTGGCATACTAAACAGTGCTGTCACACTGGCATACTAAACAGTGCTCTCACACTGGTACACTAAGCATTAAATGACACTGCCAGTGCTAGTGATCTCTATTGAATACAGGCAGCAGCCACTGGAGAAACAAGCCCCTTCTTTCCTTCTCCCTGGTGAGATATTCACCTTGAAGGTCAGATTTCATTATAACTCCACTTATCTGTATTGGTAGTGGTGTTTGCTTACCACGTTAAGTGAATTTTTGTAAGTCGATTTGCTTGAAAGTGCCTGTCCAAATGACAAAATTGTACAAAAATAGTTCCCTCCTCTCTGCTAGAAAAAAATAGTTTAGAATTACATCAAATACAATTCTTTCTATTTCTGTGGAATCTGCGGAAATGTAGTGGCATTGCAGTAACAGCACTAACTGTGTATAGGTTATAACTGTGTTTATACCTATGCTATAACTATGCTATACCACATGTTATAACTGTGTGACAGAGAGTTCTGTCACCTGCCGCGGCTGCACTCATATTCAATGTACTCAGTCCACAAGCACTTTTTACCCTTCAGTAACAAGTTTTAACATGTCGCATTTTGTGAGTGCATGCGCAGAGTTAGCAGCTAACTCTTGTGTCATGTCGTGGTAGCATGCTATGTTTGTTGGTTGTCTTCTGTGTAGGTTCAGGAATAACTTGCGTGTTACGGGTGGCGAGCAGGACCAAACAGAGCTTAAGGCTCCCAGTTATTTTATATAGTTTGTCATGCCATGCATCAGGGATTTGGTAGGTTTAGGAATAGACCTAAATTAGGCATAGAAAGCCTAAATGATTACTTTAACTGCTGATTTTAAACTAGACGAAATTATCAGCCATTTGCCCAGTGACTTTGTGTAGTCATAAAAGGGAATTGGGGAATTAATTTGTTTTAATGAGCCCCTTGGTCATGGCAGGCACCAGGAGGGAGGGGTTTCTGTTTTAAAAGGGAGCCTCAGTCCTAGGAGAGGGGAGGGCATCAGCATGTAGAGGAGGTATCTCTAGTGCGAAGCACTATAGCAGGTGAAGTTAGAATATAGTTTTTTTTTCTCCTCCCATTTCTCTTTGACTGTAAATTATCCTCTATTGTATATGAACATTTTTGCACTCTTTTTAGAACTTCGTTTTTGGAATTTTGAGCACCTAACATGCACTAACATGCTATTGCGGCAGAGCCATTTTTTAAAAAAAATTTTTAAAGAGCTAAGTAGCCCATCAAGGCCATATACGACACTATGTCGCATTCTATGTGACTATAGAATTTCACTGTTGTACAGAATGCCGGACTGCGGCGTGTGGCTTGCTGCTTGATGTGTGCTTGACGTAGATGTCCTGCGGGGTCCTGCGTCCCGTGTCATTAAAAATGCCTTTTCTTCCTCCGCTGCCAGGAAGAGGCGGTCGCGTTTCGGGAAGACGGAGCCACCAGGACAACCGCCGAGGTGCCGGAGAATATTTAATCAGCCGAACGATTAATATTAAATAACTCCTTTGACACGGGCGTCGAAAGGCCCGACGGCAAGAGAGAAACTGCATAATTCAGACTCTTTCCTGTCTTTCTTACTTCATCTGCCTTGCCCTGTCAAAAGCGGAGGAAATCTACTGAATCATTTCATCTTTGTGTGCAAATCATGGAATTTATAGCTTTTATTTCTGGGAGAGGTATTGCTCTATGAGTATGTTCTGTTGAAGAGCGGTGTTCCTAAAAAAAAATCCCCCAAAATGTGTAGTTGCTCTCATGAGCTCGTGTCTGTCAGGCCGAGAAATATAGATACTCCATACAACTTTTCTAGATGTTTTCTAGATTGGATCACTTCCTGGTTTAAAGAAGAAATGCATCATCGCGAGCACTTAATTTCAGCAGCGTCATTTTATTGAGTTTACATGCAATCCCAAAAACATTGAAATGCTGTCCATAAATCATTGTATAAAAGATACGATGTATCCTTCTGGAAAATGTATCCATCAGCTTCCGGCTGGGATGTACAAGACAAATAAAAAAGAAAATTAATTATAAATGACACGCTTAAATTTCATACATCAAAAAAAGAAAAAAAAAAAAAAACATACAATATGCATAGAATCCATGTAAAATTAAATATATTAAAGACAGCCCTGATGCAGAGGCCTGGGCTCCAGCACTGTTGTCCGCAGAGGCGTCCCACCTGAGAACGCTTAACAGGGACAGGTTCTAGCTGTTTACACCAAAAGAGAAAGAGATTTTTTTTTTAGAATTTTGTTTTCCCTATAGCAAGTGCAGAAAGTGCAAGACAGGGTCTCATTGCATGTGTGACAGTTGTGTATATATTTTAAAGCCATTTACATGACAATGACAGCATCAATATTTCATTTCCTTTTACAAAGACAACTGACAGTGATTTATTCTCTTCCCCACTGATTCATTTTCACACACTATAATGTGTTTTTTCCGACAGTATTGGGCACAAGAGAAATAATGCATTATGGGAAATTGCAATATCACTAAACTGATCTGAACTTTCAGAGAATTACTAATTTCTCATTCATTTTTGATCGAATAATTCTTCTGGACAATTACGTGTAGAATTCTCCTTTAAAGCATCGTACAGCTTTTTTTTTTTCTTCTTCTAACACTCAATTCCCTTCAGTGGGAATTCCATCTGTTTTCTATTACACAGAAATCATTTGAGAGGATAAAATGTGCTGTGATGTATTGTTAGTGATGCTGAATGCTCTACCTCCAGCTATTACCCATGTGTGGATGGGGAGCGGGGGACTGCGGTGTTTGCCTTTTAAAAAAAAACCAAAAAAACAACACACTGTGTGTCCTTTCCGAGGTGTCTCCTGCTTTGGCTGTCCCCATCTTGCGGCTCGGCGTCCGACAAAGGAAAATGCCCCCCCCACGTGAGGCAGGAGTCTGGGAAAACGCCCCCCCCCCCCCCCCCCCCCCCCCGACGCAAGGCAGGAGCCAGGAGTCTGGGAAAACGCCCGCCCCCCACGCAAGGCAGGAGTCTGGGAAAACGCCCCCCCCCCCACGCACACACACAAGGCAGGAGTCGGGGAAAACGCCCCCCCCCCACACACAAGGCAGGAGTCGGGGAAAACATCGTCGTCCCCATGTGACAAATCATTTCCATTCTTGATTTATGGTGAATATAAATTTGCTGGCAATTCAGAGAAGATCTTTAATGTTAGGGGCCAAGTTGAGGGTAATTACAGGCTGTATGTATAAAGCCTCATGTTCTACAGGAAATAACATCAACAGCTGCCTACTCTCAGAAATAAAGGTACAGCGGAGGTATGTTTTTGCTCTTTAAGTAATAAATTTTGCAGATCTACTCTAAAAGTAAATGATGTCCTATTTGGCTACTAATAATTCCATTCCATTTTTCAAGCAAAAAAAGGTACAGATGAATGTTGTACTAACTTGGGGTACAATTTAAGGAATATAAGTGCGGATTAACTAGTCCTCACCTTGGCATGGAAAAGGATGGCAGTGGAGTTTAACTGGATCAGATCTAAGTTTGATGCAGGATGGCAGTGGAGTTTAACTGGAACAGATCTAAGTTTGATGCAGGATGGAAGTGGAGTTTAACTGGAACAGATCTAAGTTTGATGGAGGATGGCAGTGAGCAGTTCCTTTCTCACTGACATATCCTGCACACAGAAGGCACCTCAGACCTCGTATAAGACAAGGTACCTGCTCACAGCAGATTCCAAAATTTTAATCATTTACAAATTGAGGAGAAAGCAATTCTGGCTCTTTGAACAACTCATCTTACATGGATGAGCACTGAGGCTCACAAATCCAAATTCAGTCCTGCTAGTAGCCAGGGATTAACATTCTCTTTTGTACCCTGCATTTTAGGCCCAGATACATCACAATAGGAGAGCCTATCTGCTGGAGGCTCACACAGCTCTGCTTCTCATCACACAGCAGTCAATACTAGAAGCTTAGCCAGAAAAAAAAATGTGTGGCTTGGCGTGAGATGTAAATAACTGACATTGTTTAAAAGCAGAGCTTTAGGAGTGACAGGAAGAGTTCTGGACAGAACCGTTGTGACTTTTCTGGCAACCCGGTGCCATAATCTTTCCCACAAGATTAATAAGGAACTGTGAATCTGTCCAGGCTACAGGACACAGAGTCAGGTATCAGCTTCACAAACTGTTTTTGCTGGGTGTCAAACATCCGCCGCCTGGTGATTTGGATTCCTTGATGTAAAGCTGCTTATTACTTTGAAGGTGTGAAGGTGTGACATTTTCTGAAAGATTATAAAGGGCACTGGCAGTGATATGTATTGGAATTGTTCCATTTCTAGACAAGGAAATTATTTACTTGCTCATCCGTATGATTGAATTTCAGACAGATCTTCTTAGACTCTTAAAGATGAAGACTATTTTGCCTTTAAATAATGTACATGTTCAAATAATGCAATATATAACTCCACTGTTTGTATTAATGTTCTCTTTCATCATTTTAAAATGCAACATCTTTACTTTGTTCTTTGAATAATCATTTCAAAACAGTTTTGAATGGCTTTACTTACACATTTTTTTATTCATGGTTTTTGAATCAATAGGCAATAACTGAGGCATAATAATGATATAAATAAAAGTTTGGGCTAATTCATCATGTCGTCCTAAACAATTATTTTTGATGAATGAGCCAATGCTTTTGCCAGTGTTGATGGGACATTTTCATGAGAATAGTTCCCCACAAACACTGCTTTTTCTCGATATGTCCATAATGTATTTTTCCCGTAGGGTAGCTCAGATTGTCAGCTGTTTTGTCATAGATGAATATGTGTTTTTTTCACAGCACAAAAAGTAGAAGAGAAAAACAGGAAATCTTGGATAGGAATCGAGGAATCTTGGAAAGGTCTGCTGTGAGGACAGTTGTCTTGATCCATTGGAAATGTGGGAAAAAAAAACATTCTTAGCTGGTATTGGGTACTATAATGGTAAAATAGTTGCTCGAGAAAAGTGTTTATGGTGTGATACCGATACCCTAAGCCCTGGGTTTTTTTTGTTTGTTTTTTTTGTGTACCCCTATGGGTCCTTGAAGGTACTGTAGGGGTCTCTGGCCAGACTTGATGTGCAATGACTATATTCAGTATATAGATTTGGGGAAATATTTCAAATATTTCAATCTTTTTTTAAATATAGCCCTTTTAAACTTATGAGGTCCCCTGGAGTCTGGTGGGGGTCCTTAGGTCAAAAAAGGTGGAAAGGTCAAAAAGGGAAATTACATACCAAATAGACACCTGAGAAGGGCGTCAGCCTGCAAATGCACATCCTCCGCAGTCAGATCACTTTCCAGCGTGGGCTACATGGGGTGGAGATGAACGAGTGCATCCCATAATGCACTCTGGAAAAGAGAAGGGGGTTTAAATGTTGTTTCACACGTTTCTGCATCTCACTTCAAAATAAAGTTCCGATTTAATATGAAATTATCTTTATAAGGATTCAGGACTTCTGTTGAAGTCTTCAGCTAGGCGATAGTTTAAATACGCAGGTCTGGATTTAAACAATTAAACAGTTTTCTGCATATGCGTCGAGTAGGGTATATAATGAATTATGAATACAGTTTTACCTTCAGACACTCCGTGGCCTCCCATCACAAGTTAAGCCGTGTCTATTCCTTCAACCCCCACAGTCTGATCATTTTTCAGGGATCTGTTGTTCTATCTGTGTTAATATTCTTTCCTTAGCTGGACCACTACCTGTGTCTTTTGCCCTCGATGGGATTTTCATTTGTACACCACCTAACATCATGCCATCTTTTTTTAAAACATATTCTACTGTTCATTTTATCACAGCTAAAGAAATCATTTTGTATGTGACGCCACCACATATTTTTGTCGTCTTCGTCCTCTCCTGTGTCGTATTCCTGTGCTGTAATACGAGGTGAAGCTGTAGCTGCCTTGTTCACCATTATCATTATCACGATTTCCTGATCTGTAAATTAAAGTTTCTTTATCATGTGGTTCCCTCACTACTTGTGAGTGCAAGCATTCCATATTGTTTCTGACACTATTTTATGGGCATCTCCTACCGCAAAATTGCAAATGAAGGCATTTAATTTATTTGACTGCACAAATGGAAAGTCTTTTTTAAATCGGTCGTTAATATGTCAGTATTTTTTTGTCCTGTGACTTTCCTTCGTAAATCCGGCCCTTGAACTTTAAATAAATAAACATATGGATAAATAAACTTCAGTTTGAGCATCACATTGAGCATCACATTTTCACGTCTGTGCCCTCTGCTGTAAAAACAAATCTGGTTGTATTTTACTTGCACTTGAATTGTTCATCGCTTCATTTCCCAACTTTCTTTTTTTCTCATTTATTTATTTGGAAAATCTCTTTCAAGACAAACCACTATTGCTGATTCGTTGTATGTACTCTTCTACAGCGTGGAATTATATAGCATTCGGAATGCTTTTGAACAATTGAACTGTTTTGAAGATTACGTGTTTGATGTGTAGGGATTGACCCACTAGCAGAGCTGAGCAGCTTTCGGCTGCAAAACCAGCACCATCTCAGTGCTTTGCATAATTATTCCTTCTGTGGTTTGTGCTGAACCTATAGAGCAGTGCAGGAAATAATGAGTGCAGTAATGAGACTTGTTTATTTCATTTGGGAGAACTCTCATTCTTCAAGGCCTTCTGGAGGACACGGCACACACCGACCAGCTTTGTGTGTTTGCGTGAGTGTTTTGTGTGTGTGTGTGTGTGTGCGTGCGTGTGAGTGTGTGTGCGTGCGTGTGAGTGTGTGTGAGTGTGTGTGTGCGTGTGAGTGAGTGAGTGAGTGAGTGAGTGAGTGAGTGAGTGAGTGTGCACGTGAGTGTGCACGTGAGTGTGTGTACTTGTCTTCTACCGATCCACCAGAGGATTGTGGTGTCATTAAACATCCATAAAGAAGGGACATGGTCACCAAGCGGGGACATTTTGACAGTCCCCACTTGGCGAATGCTTAAGCCTTTAGAAACAAATTGAATTGCATAATTCTTCTCTGGAATCTCTGGTAATTCAAGGAAAGCAGCTTCTTAAATGTTTTTAAGCTCAAGAACTAAGTGAAATGTACAATAGTAAGACATATTTATTTCAAACAAAAGTAATTGCTCTTCGATATTAAATCAAGTTTACATGAATGAAACATGAAAAAGCCCACTATGGCTACCACAGAAGCCAGGTACTTTAGCTGTAGTCTGGACGAATGCATGTACTTTCTCCGGCAAAAGGGAGGAGTTGCCTGCCGCTGGGAGCCAGCAGCAGCTTCCCTATTGGTTAATCGAACCCCCCCCCCCCCCAACCCCCCGACACTCCCTCTGTTCTGTGTGTGCTGCAATCTAAGTCCCGACTGAAACACACCAGCGAAACGGACAAAGCTATCGAGCTAAGCCAAATTATCGGCTAAGAACAGAATTATGGACAAATTCAAAAAAGATTTTAATTCTGTTATATCACAGACTTGCCAACTACATGGCATGACTTCGTTGAAGGACCTTCAGCGCGTGTGTTTGGATACGCTGTTATTGAACAGAGATGTACTCGCTTGCTTGCCTACAGGATTTGGCAAAAGTTTAATTTTTCAAGCGTGGCCTACGGTATTCAGTTTGCTATCAAATAAATACCCAGAAAAATGGCCAGAAGAAGCAATGGTTTTGATTGTTTGCCCGTTACAATCAATAATGGTGAGCAAGTGGAATTGTTGAACCAAAAAGGAATTAAATAAATAAGTTTATCAGCGATAAATAAATTGTGTTCGTTTCTTTTATTATCGAACCTTGAACCACAGACTCTGCATATCTCAGTGATAAACTTCCATGGTGTGGTCGGTGCTCTGAAGTTAACGTTAGCCATTTTCCCCAAATAGTGGCATACTGATGCGGGTCTGTGGAAAAGTTTGCCTCCAGTAATGTTTTTCCGGTTTCAGACCTCGCCTGGCCGAAATCATCACCACATTTGCCCCCTCTACACTCTGATTGGCCGGGAAAATACAACTAGGGAGCTACTGAAAAAAGTATTGTGTGCTATATAAAGTAACATTCCATGTCACATTCAAATTTGACGAATGCACAGTTTTGCGGTGATCTAGTTCTGAAAAGGGGTTATTCAGCTTCCTAGCTATAGGCTGTTTAACATCTATGGTAGAAACCATAGATTTGCTTAGATCTTTCTGAGAAATGCCGCAGCCAGTTACGGCTGTCCATGGCAATTTTGGGATTCTACAAGGCAGCTGTTTGCGGCCACTATGAGCTCTAGAGGGTTAAATAATGTTAAAATTACAGCTGGTAAAAGAAGTCATAGTAAAAATATTTGTGAGAAAATGCAACCAAAAACAATAATAATAACATTACATTACATTACAGGCATTTGGCAGACGCTCTTATCCAGAGCGACGTACAACAAATAACGTAATAACATTACTAACTTAAAAAAAATAATTGTGCAGTACTGTGATTATGGAGGTATACATTTTTATAGCATTAATACCCATTCTCGAAGCAGTGTGTGTGGGTGTGTGCGTGTGTGTGAGTGTGTGGGTGCGTGCGGGTGCATGCGTGCATGCGTGCACATGCACACATGCCCAGATTCACTTCAGGAGGAAATGCATGTCTTTATGGGTTTCCAAAAAAAAAAGCATTGTGGCCTTGGGTGAATTTGTGAGTAAAATCGCGGCGACGGAAAAAAGTGCACTTCCTGTGCGACCACACTTTCTCTGGGATCGCATCCACTCAGCCGCAGGGCCCAAATCAAAATGGCTGACCTTTACGGGACTGTAATGTCATTCCCTAATGCACTGTCCCTTTCCACTACGGGCTGGAGCAGAACGTTTGTATGCATGAACGCTTCATCTGGCCGCACGCACGCACGCACGCGTGCGTTCCCAACGACGCTCAGTCAGAACTTTCCCATTTTTTTCTCATTTAATATTTTTTCCTCTGCGTGAGAGATGTGCTGATGGACTGAGTGTGGTTCCAGCGCAGGCAGAGGGATCGGTCCCTGATGTGAAGCGGCAGAACTCGATACGCTAAATACAGGTGCGCGCGCAGCTACACAGCTGTGACACACTGCGACATCTGGATCATTGTCTGGTTTCACAACAATAAATATGATTAGATTCCAGCACAAAGACTAGAGCCTATGGTGTCTCTGGTGTTTTGGCTAGGCAAGGCTAAGGTAGAATTTTCACATTGTTTTCTATTGATTTTTGTGCGACGATCCCTGTTGAGGATTCAACATGAACTTTGTCGTTAACCTTGACGAAAAATTCAAAAGCAATATCTCTTGATTTCCCTATACAAACGGTCTGTCGAGTTCCGCGATCACAAACTAGCCAAAGTGATTATGTGAGGAAAAAGTTTAACACTTCTACTGTTTACTTGTAAGTCAAAGTTCAGGAGAAATGTTTCAATAAAGGTCCCTGGCTCTTGTTGATGGCAAGCTACTTTTAAGGTAAGGAAAGTTTTCATGAGAGTTTTGAAACTTGACAGACATCGACATTGAATTATCCCTTTCAGATGATCTCAACAGAGTCTGAAAAAGTGAATGCATGGCAGAATCAGCTGTTTGGGTAAGACTATAACAGCTTCTCTTTGTTCCCTGCAGAAGCATCGTCTGATACATTTCATTAGCATGTTTTCAAGGATTTCTTGGCTAGCTTTTTAAGTGCTGTGTCATGAGAGGTCTCAGTCACCAACTCAAATCGGCTTTAACGTCTTAAGTCCTCTAGCCTCCGTATTTCTGAGTATACTGCAAAATAAATAAATAAATGGCCAGTTTTTCTGCAACGCACTCCCTGCAAAACCAGTGATGGCTAACGGCCCACAACAGTGCATTTCACAGTGCTTATCACAAAAATACATCTGCTGCGTACGTAGTCTAATTGTCTAAACATCTTTATGAGCGAAGGCATTGGCAAAATATTCTGGCCTATGAAAAACATTTGTTCAGCCTGCAGTGCAGCTGCGTAGTCACAAGGAAAATTCACGCACATAAGAACGTTTTCACGTCGGTTTCAAGTTTCATAAATGTCCATTTGTGCGCCTATTTTCACGTAATATCAGTTATATTCAATTTAGGATGAAGTCTGTGTGTATAAACCATTTATAAACGAGGCCGGAGGCATCTGCTATATCTGAGGGAGTCATCGAGGAAAGACCAATGAAGCATCTGCAGACTGCTTATTGGAACATTTCATCTTTGTGTTCTCACGCACATATTGCAGAATTGTTCTGGTTTATGCTTTTATATGCAGGCTGACTGTATGACTGAGTTGTTTTATGTATTACTATTATTATTATTCTTATTCTTATTATTATTATTATTATTATTATTATTATTATTATTATTATTATTATTATTATTATTATTATTTCATACTTGATTTGTATGTTCATGGGTCTGCTCAAGAGCATCTGCTCAAATGAGTGCAATGTACATTACAATTACAAACACATAGATAATTATGAAGCATACAGTTATACATTTAGGCATACATGCATAATAGTGAAGTAAATATGATCTGTGTTGAAATAAATTTGTTGATATATAAATACAGATAGTTTCTGTTTTAAAATTGTGATATGTTTTTTTTTTTTATATAAGCAGCATCTCCCATAAGCACAGAGAGTTTGCATGGATCTCACATACTGAACGAGGGCCAGTGCGCACTGCTCAAGGAGTCTGTTTTCCCCCCACAGTACATCACTGCGAGCAGAACTTCATTTCTAACAACCTTGACTTGCCTCAGTGCTTACGCTCTCGAAATGAGATTACATACTATAAAATGTCATTTTATCAAAAGGCCTTGAATTTGAATTGTAACAGCTTGTTTTTGCATGGATAAAGTGACTCCCCAGCAGTGGCTGTTTCTGAAATACAGATTAGGCGAAGCCTGAAAATTCGCAAACTCGACGTGAAAGGATTAGCCGCTCATTCTTGTTAATTTGACACCGTGAACTACTTTGGTCAGAGGGAGAAAAAAAGGAGACGCCATTTTGGCGGCGTAATGGTGTCATGCTAAACGTCCGCGCGGGGCCCTCTTTGACAAACGATTACAGAGAAGGCAGGGACCACAGCGGCTTTGGAAGAAAGTCAACTTCCTCTCCGCGGTACCGTCGCGTTGACGGCTTCATCGGGAGAGTAATTTCATTCCGCGCTCGAGCCGAACAGCCAGGGTCCCGGGCGGCGCCCGTCTCCCCCCCGCTGCCAGAGGAATTGCATTGGTACCGGCGCCCAGCTGTTTCGGGGGGGCCCGCGTCTGTTCGCAATTACGGGGCCCTCTCCGCGAGGGCGGGGCACGCAGCCGGGGCCGTCCTCGAACTCGGAGCCCCCCCCCCCCCCCCCGCCCCCGACGGGCTGAGCCGCGTTAAACTTTAATTACGATCCGTGTCGCGGTAAATTGCGGGAGACGTCGTGAAAAAAAAAAAAAAAAGAGCCCCCTTTTTTTCCGGAGAGCGCTCGATGGCTCCCACCGGCTTCTCTCCCTTGTTTTGATCTCTCGAATGGTGGCTATTTTGTCAGGAGTCATGTGACCGCGTGGGGCCTTCTCCCCTCAGCAGTGCTCTTTCTGTGGGAGATTCATATATTAGGGTATAAATACTAAAATCGACAGCATGGATTATTTCATCATGCATTCAAAGGATGCGTTTCCTCTGAAAGGGAATTTAAACACTTTTTTTACTTATTAGAAATGGTATATTTCTGACGGTAAACATACTGTAGCACGCAGTTGCTCGCATCCATCATTTCACAGGTGGGGAGGTCAACCATTCTGCCCGGAATGTAATAACAAAGGGCGTTCCACACACAAGCATGAAAAATGTTCGCTCATTTGAACATCTCGTTCAAAAAGGAAATGTATAAAATGATTAAATTGTTTCATAAGTGACCTTACCTTTCAAAAATCGTTTTGCTATTTTGACTGTTTACAAGTGATTCTGCCTACAGTCCTCAGTAAAATCAATGGAATCGTTGTAAAAAAATATCTAACCACATTAAACTTTTAACTAGGGGGGTAAGTGCAAATAAAGCCACAGAGATGGTGACAGTCATTTTAAAGAAGTTTGTTGGCTCAGAGGTCAAGAAGTGCCACTTTTTGTGAGTACATGGTCTTGGAGGCACCGCAGCATGTGCAGGATGGGTTTCAGACAGGAAATGGCATCGCCCTTGGTACTGATGTTACTTGTAAGCCCATACATAAATATGGCACTGCGGGTGCATGTTTAAAAGATGGCTACCAGGCTACGTTTAGGTTTGTGAGAGCAGACATTTGGCCAGTGCACTTCTGACACACTTGGATAAATGATTCAGGTTGCGGTTGACCGCAGTGGCGGAGGGTCGAATGTCGAGTTCTACAAGAAAAAGCACCTCCAAGATCAAAACTTTAATGAGTGACAGGGCTGGTGCAGGGGAGTTTAATGACATGCAGAATACAGAGCCAGCACTCTGCCAGATACAGTGGAAGGGTTTCATGAGTGTAATGAGGTAGAGGGCGCAAGCCTGCTTGTTGTAATGAGATACTTTGTGGCTTGTGTCTTATTGATAATCTGTCACACCGAGCTGATAATGCAGTAGGTAAAGGGGGAAATTTGGTGTTTGACATGGATAGGGTGGGTAGTAAGTACAGAAAATCGGGAGGGTGGAGATGATACTGAGAATGTCAATGATCGTGGATCTCTTTTTAGAAAAGAGACCGGCGCTGTTCGCCTACTCCAGAACAGTGTGCAGACTTGTGCAGGAACGTGGATACGAGAGTCTCGGCCAGCCTGTCGGGTTCAGAACATTTCTGACGGATAAGGCTGGGTCCGACAGTGTTCCCCCCTTGCCCCGTTTAAAGACAAGAGGGCAAACACCGCGTCCCACAACACTGCAGGCGTGTGCTTCCTCAGCAACGAGCCCAGAGAACTCACAGCTGTCAGTCGGACGGAGAACAAGCTTGTTCAAGCTGTGAGTGACAACATGTCTGACCGGCAGGCTAGCGGTAGATTCCCTCTCGGGGGCTCTTCCTAGGAAAACGAATGCGCTTGCCATAAATGATGGGTATCAGGAGCTAGTTAGGAAGCTCAGGGAGCACTAGGCCGATGGACGCCCGTTTCTGACAAGGGGAAGTGAGATTTTCTGAGGATGTACATACAGAGGGTAGTCCTGTTTTTCAGTGATTCCACCGCGCAGGCCGTTGTGATGGTCTCATTAGGGTATGCAGCGGCGTGCTGACAGATAATGGTTGGTAGTCGCAGGAAAGACAGGGACTAGAGGAACAACTTAAAAGTGTTTCGAAAACAAATGTTAGTTCAGAGAGGGATTTTGGCATGTTTGACAGGCTAGTTAGGGAGAGCATGAGGGCTAGTGCAGTCACAGATGAAGGTATGATCCCTTTTAAGGAATGCGGGTCCTGAGAATGGTTGTCAAATTTACATAGTGACAGGAAAGCACAGCTAATGCCTGTAGCCAGGAAATCGGTGCAAAACCCAACAGCCACTTTTTGTGAGATTGCCTATGCATAAAAAAGGCTGCAAAAAAAAATGTAATTCCTGCACAGACCACCTGATGTGAATGTACATACACCTGAACATCAAACCCATATGTGCTTGTTGAATATATCGTTCCAAAACCATGGGCATTAATGTGGAGTTGGACCCTCATTTGACCCACAAGAGTACAAAGGAAAGCCATGCTCCCAAATCTTTGGAAAATTCAGTGAGAGTGTTTAATTTGGTTTGGCCTACAGAAACATTTACGCACAACATTACTAAAGTACTGATAAATGAGGTCCAAGTTGTGAATGGCTATTTAACCAATAAACAACTTAAATGAACCACTTAAGAGCTGAATAACTAAGGCCTGCAAACCAAGCCAGGAGTCCTGCAATTTGGATACCCCATCCATCTGTGAGCCCCAAAAATACATATTATTTTTATAAAAATAAAGAAAACACCCTCTTCAGCCCTCTCCTCTCATTCCTATGGGAACCAAGCCGTTCCATAGCAACTACCTGTGCCAAGATTCCCAATGTACTCAGAGCACTGACACTTAAAATTATACTTCTTTGCAGATTCTCTTTGGCTAAACAAGCTTTTCAGCCTTAATTAGCGCTGGGTGAATTTATTTTCCGTCGTCTCCACGCGCTTGACAGACACTTTGAGTAAAAGCTTAGGCGTGTATTCACAGCGGTTGAAGTGGTACCAGGTGACAAACAATTTCTGCCTACTTCAAAATGGATGCAGTGAAACACAACTGACAAGTAAACATCCATTTTACAAGATTCTTATCCATTATTAAATTACCTCCTGTGACAACCTTGTTACAGTCCATTTATATATCTGTATACATGTTCTACTTACAAAAAGGTATGCTATTGCTTTACATGTTTTATCTTTTAATATTTCTACATACGCACAGGTGACAGTGTAGTATAATGGGTAAGGAGTTGGTCTTGTAACCTAAAGGTTACAAGACCAACCGTATAGGACACTGCCATTGTACCCTTGAGCAAGGTACTTAACCTTCACTGCTTCAGTATATATCCAGCTGTATAAATGTATGCAATGTAAATGCTATGTAAAAAGTTGTGTAAGTCGCTCTGGATAAGAGCGTCTGCTAAATGCCTGTAATGTACTGTAATGCTTAATGCATATTTAGCATAACAAATGGCATCCATACAGACCTCACTTCAGTGCTGTTTTATCTGTGGGATTTCTAACCCAATAGATGAATTAGTAACAATTTCCTTACAATATCTTGATCAAATTTTAAATGATTATGAGTGATTCCCAATGAGATTCATTAAGTGCTATTTATTATGAATGTGCTGGTAAAGGAAAAATGTTTCAAAATGTCAGGTATTGATTAGCATTTGTTTGATCCATGATCCATAAGAGTTTATGATGAGTGATTCAACCAAAATGCAATTGTGCCGTGGTTTTAAATGCGTTGTTATATTGATACTGTTTGCCCTGTTGTGTATTATAAATGTACACGTATGCATGGTATATAAATACAGCAGTGCCTGGTTGCTGATGGCTCGTACTGTTAAGGTTCTTTTGACTACTGACTGTGGCTGGCATCCCCGCAGGCCAACGCGTGATTGGTGTTCATGTCACCCATGGATGGTCTTAGCTGGCCTGGGTTAAAGCAGGGTTACTCAACTCCAGGTCATGTGGTCCACAGTGTTTGCAGGTAATGGCTCGAACCATGCGCCACACCACCAGATTTCTCTCATGTGCTTACTTCCTTAACCGAGGAGGCAACGTAATTAGTGGAATCAGGTGGTGTAGTGCATGGCCGAAGTAAATACCTCAAGACACTGTGGCTAACTGGACCTTGAGTTGAGTAACGGTGGATTAAAGCATCTCATTGGACACTAGCGACCCCTACTGGCTGATCAAGTGCACCCACAAGTCCACCTGTTAAGCTGCGTATACAGCGTCCTCTTCCAATGCATATCAGTGCATGGCCAGCTTTTGGTGCTATAAGATGGTGTGATTGACATGCTTGTCTTTGCTCTCTGAAATCAATAGTGGAGGGTACAGCAATCAGTCGATTTGGGAAATTCTGCAATTAGGGAGAAAAGCATGGGAAAGCATAGATGAGAGAGAGAGAGACTGGGCTTGAAGGGGTGAGCGTTGCACCCACAGCAGGCGATGTTGCGGAAAGGGAACCGATAATGACTCGCGCCCTCAAAGACAGCGAGGAGAAGCAGGTTCGAGCGAACGTGTACCTCTGCCCAAAGCAACGTCTCTACTCCCACTCAACATGAAACAAGCTGACTTGGGGATTGTGGATTATTAATGTGACAGGCCCGTTTTGCATTCTGATCAAGTCGCCCACCCCCCCCCCCCCCCACCCCCTTGCCTGTCCTGCTCGCAAACCATGTTTTTCTCCTTGCTTTAGGAATTAATTCATTCACGTGGAGCCTAACTTTCGGATGATGTGTCATAATGTTGTTCGTGTTTAACATGAAACTTCTGGCAGAAGCAAGCAATTTATTCAGCAGTGAGTCCCCCTTTGTCTGGGGCTCCTTTGTGATCATTAAGACTCTAATAACTGCAATAACAACACAAAAATGACAAAATTTCTGGGATTATGCAACCAAGTGACATTCAAAGTCGGCACAGCTATAATTAGTTTTATTATAAGTGACTGGAATAAATTGGCTAGACTGCACCCAGAATTTTAATATAGACTTTTTTTTTTTTTTTTTTTTGGCTAGAGAAAGCTTTATACCGCCTTCTCACAAAATAACACATGTGGTGGCTGTCGGTGAAAAGGGAGATATTATAAGAAGAATCATTTCTCATTACATTCCGCTCATGCATCATTTTTAGCATAAGCAAGTATTGCCCTCGTCATATTTCCCTGTGCTATTTTAGTGGAGATAAGGGTACGCCACGATGCAGGGCTTTTAGTATTCGTTACAGCACCCTAAGACTCTGTCTGGGAAAGGGAACTCAATGCAGTCATAAAATACAAACAGAATACTTCCACCAGGATTTCTCCATGAGCCTCAGCTCAGAAACAGCTGGTTTGAAAAATATGTCTTCACGCTGCAGTGCATTTCATCTGTTTTCTTTCAGTAAATTTGTGTTTGTGTTGGGATTCTGGTACTCAAAGTGCACTGCTGAATACCTTAAGCACCTCCACCACCACAGAAAAATTATGGGCTGCTGTTTGAGATTTATTGAGTTAACCACATGGAAACACACACACACACACACACTCACACACGCGCACACACGCACACATACATGTACGTGCACACACACATACGCAGACACACATGCACCACACACACACACACACACACACACACACACACACACACATACATACACATACATGCACACACACACGCACGCAGACACACGCGCACACACACATACACGCTGTAGAACATGAGTCAGTCAGATGACTGCTTGGAAAGGCAGTGCTCAAAACAGCGGTGAGGGTAGGATGTGTGGTGCAGTCCGTAGGGCTCTTGATTCCTGAGCCATGAGCCGTCCCTCACATATGGGGGTTTGACCCCGTGCTGCAGTCCCTTCTCTGTCTCTTACCCTGTCCGCTTTCTCCCTGTCTGAATACAGTGATACAAACAGAGGATGGACTGGAATGTGTGAATGATTGCGACACATGTCTGAGAAATAGTATTACTCGTTAAACAAATGTTTTTTTTCACTGAACAACTCTTAGTATAAAATAATATTTGTTGAGCATTCAATATACATCACACCCTGTGGTTTTTTAAAAGCCTTTTTTCTTGATTTTCATCAGGGATGTGAATTATTTAGGCACTGTACTGTATATGCTGCCTGCAAAATTTATATGAACTACCTGCTTTTTGGGAGGGAAATTTATCACGAAGAACCAGGTATTGTGAAAACACGAGAGGGCAAATCACTCACTCCCACGTCAACTGCACAAACTCTTAACTTGCTTGCTGCTTCCTGGAGATATGATGCATTTGAAAGCATCTCTAGCCTGGATTCACCCAATAGTTGTGTTAATTTGGAATTCAAATGCTACTTTTGTCTTTACAAATGCATTTTGTCAGGTTCAGTGATCAGACAAACTGAATGGGGTGAAAATGGATTTATGTCCAATATAGTGTATTTGTAGTCACGTTCATTAATAATACGCTAATGTTTCAGACAGATGTTTGTTAAATTGGCAAAGTTAATTGCAAATGTTGGTTCAGTTCAATTATTTTTTTCACAAGCATCATGGGAACCGTTTTCATTCGCCCCCTACTGTTATAACAGGTGGCCAGGCGGGGCAAAAAGTGCTTTTTGGTGGCTAAGTCATTCCATGGTTTTGTTATGAACTGTGTTAAATAGCTTCTTGTGAGGAAATACAAATATCTTCTCAGAGTTCAGTTCTATGGCTGAGAAACACACAAATCCAGCTACACTTGAAGTAGAGAGGAAGTATGGAGTTATTTTATTGTTAAAAACCGAAACGTTTCAGCAATTGCTGTCATCAGGGTTTCATTAGACAAATAATGTGTTTGAGAGGCTGCAGCTGAAGTCCCTTCATTCTGCAACTGAAAGGGTTTTTAGTGCAGAGAACACTTTCTGAAAAGAGAACAGGAAGTCCTGTATTCTGGAAAAATCCCCTTCTACAAAATCTGTGTCAACCAACCTGGTGCTTTATCATTTAGTGTGCAGAATACAATGCTAGTAATACCGATTTCTTTGAAAATCAGGATTACTTCGTTCATTAAATGTAATTAATTCATAATACATTGTAAATAATTTATCATAAACAATACACATGTTTATCATGAGTTTAATACAATCAAACATTCAGTATATGACCAGAAGTATCTGGACACCCTTTGGTTTGGGGCTGTTTTTCATGGTTTCTGCTAAACCCCTAGACGATTCTGTGCTCCCAACTTTGCAGCGACAGTTTTGGGAAGGCCATTTTCTGTTTCAGCACAACAATGCCCCCAGGCACACAGAGAGGTCCATATAGAAATGGTTTTGTCGAGATTGGCGTGGAAGAACTCGACTGGCCTGCACAGTGGCCTGACCTCAAATCCATTCCAACACCTCTGGGATCAATAGGAAAGCCAACTGTGAGCCAGGCCTAATTGCCTAATCAGTGCCCGACCACACTAATGCTCTTCTGGCTGAATGGAAGCAAATCCCTGCAGCAATGCTCCAACATCTAGTATAAAGCCTTCCCAGAAGAGTAGAGGTTGTTATGGCAGCAAAGGGTGGACTAACTCCATATTAATGCCCATCATTTTGAATGAGATGTCGAATGTCAGGTGTCCACATACTTTTGGCCATGTAGTGTATTAGTCAAGGTTAAAAGGTCATATGGTTCCTTACAGTGTCTCTTTCAATGCATAATTCTCGAGTTTCCTTTGGAATTCTGACATTCTGTATTGCATGTGCAGCAGCAAAATCAAAAGGATTGTTTGGTAGTCAAACAGGTCACTGTTCGGCATGAAATAATTTTTCACATTATATATTGTTAATGACGTTTATGTGATGAGTGTGAACAATGTTGGACTCTGCCGGTAATTCAAGAGGAACTTTATTGAGATGAAAGTTATGCAAGCTTGTAAATCTTGACATATTCAGGTCTATAAGTATATCTTATCTTATGATTAAGACCTTAAAGAAAGTGCAGCCGGTGGTGTCTGTGAGGGCTAATGGTTTCTCGGCTCTACGAAGAAAAGATCAGAGAAAATGAGACAGGAGGTGCGAGAGAGCAATGAATTACACTTAACAGATCACTGCTTAATGGAGTATTATGAGCTAGCAGGCATATGAATATGGTCTGTATCTTGTCTGTTGGTCTCAAGGGTAGCAAATATGTGTACGCTTTTTTATCAATGATCACATTTTTATTATTTGTGTATTTGTGAATTGGATAGATGTTATGACCTACATTGAGGACAGCCAATTAGACTATAAGAAATATTAAGTGCAATCTACTTAACATCTCCTTGCATAAACATAAATATTTAAGTTGACTATATTCATTAGAGTTGCTCCAACTAGATTTTCATCCATATTTTGCATTATTATGATGAATCTATTTCATATCTGTCTGTATGTACAACAATATTTTTAGTTGATATTTGTAATGATGTAATGAGTTTTTCCAAATAACAATATTTTCTCACTCCTACTCAACAAAGCTTTTGCAAATTGTGGCCTTAATATTAATGATTATTGTGTCCATATTACTTTTTTAAGAATGTAATTTCTTTGAAACAATGTCCAAACCACATGACGTGGGCCTTTGTGGCTGGATCAGAGAACACATTCATATTGAAAATAAAAATAAAATAGACCACATTCTGCAAGAGGGTTGGTTTAACAATTCTATACAGGAGAAAAAAACTTCAATGTAGAGTTACTGTACATGTACACAAATGTGTGGATACACACATTAAATGTACTGAAATATGATAAACTATATACAATATTCTGTAGTGTCATAGTTGTTTCTTTGCTAATATTCCTGATGTAAAATATGCTGGATAATATGCAAATTAGAGCCACCAAAAGTATGTTGTTATGCAGATTAAGTTGAATTGCCCAAAACCTGTGTTTTGAAACATCACATTTAGAGTTCATTTTGCCCTGGAAAAAATTGCATTTGTGTGCAAAAAGATAAACCTCACTTTAAATGATAAAAGTTAAAAAGTAATAAACAATTCAAATTTGAAACAGGTCAGGTGGTCCATGATAAAACATGTTGGGCCATATTCGTATTTTAGATTAATGCGATTTTCAACAGTTACAGTTGTCATCCACCAAGATCGGTGTTTTATGTCATTAGTGAACTCTGTGTTTCTGGTGTCTGAAAGCCATTTCAGTTTTATCCAAACACTAAAGTGAGGTATCAAAGCAAATGCTCTAATACCATTTCCCATTGTCTCAAGAACAAATTTTTCAGAAGTAGTGCATTGCATCAATGCATCTGTAAATATCTGCTTAAAGTCCCTAATGCAATTCGAAAGGTCACCAAAAAAGCACGGCTTACACAGAATAGACAAGAAATAGGGTAAAATAAAGTCATTTGCACAGTTTGTTTGATTAGAAATAAAATCCAGGACAACCTTTTAAAAGTGTGGATTAATTCAGTAAAAGATACAGCTTCACAATTATAATAATATTATAGCTGAGCTCTTCCTCCCATTTTAGGGAGGAGGAGCCTGAAATTGTCCAGACGGGTGGATGAACTTGTGGGGTGGATGGGTGTTAACTGGTGTTTCCGGTGGAGTAAATGAAGAAATTTCTGTTGAAATTTCCCACAGGAGTCAAATGATTATACATTTTTTCATGTTGCCATAGCTCATTAAAATAAAGTTGGCTGTTCATAAATTTCAAATCCTTTAATTAAAAGTTCATCCTGAAATTACATGTTTAGTTTAAGTATTCAAAACGAGCCCCCTTAATCATTTTTTAGAGTGCAGATTGGGCTATTTGTCTAATGTCTTACTCATATATTCATGAGCTCCAAAACTCCATGGGAACAAGAATTTTATGGAAATTTTTTACATTGTCATCATTTGTTAGCATAATCTTTTTTTTTTTTTACATTTCAAATAAGTTTTCAAATATTCAGATATTCATTCCAATACCGTTCTTTTGAAACACTAGGGACCATATTTAATGAACATGTCGCAAATTTCCGACTGCTACAAAATTCTGCGTTATTGTCAGTTTAGTGAGGTGTTCACTGACTGTCTACGTAAATAAGCACAGCCACAGTGAGTTCATTTAAATGCGCTGCCAGTATTTAATACACACGTCTTGTGCTTGGTAGGAAAGCATCATTGTACCGCTCCATCGCTAATGAAGTCAGGTTTTGGACAGGTGTCAGGATCCATGGATGCAACGGACAGGCACTGTCACCTTTAAATGCGCAGACGTAATTTTATTAACTTTTTCAATTAAATAGATGAAACAATAATTACGTTTTTTTTTTTTGTGTTCACTCAGGTTCTCTTTGTTTAATATTACATTTTGTCTAAAGATCTGAAACCATTCAGTGTGACAAATATCAAATATGCAGTAATAGAGGAAATCAGGAAAGGGGGCAATTACTTTTTCACAGCACTGTATGTCTAAGAATAGAAAAGCAGTGCATGTCTACCTTTGTTTAAAATATAAAATATGGTCATGAAATGCTAGCAGCCAGGTACTAGCCAGGTAAGGCCGTTTAATAACAAACTTCAAAAATAATTCTCTCTGCTCTCGTATCAAATCTAATTTTATTCATGAACAGTTTGCAAATAATTTGTTTTAATGGGGATCGCAGCCCATCCCAGCCTATTGAAAGCGCCCTTTGCCTGCATTTGTGATTAAAGGAGAACAATAGGGCAAAGGACAATGGACATTAACAATGGAGGCAAAGGACAGTGTGCCCTTGCCTCCATTGTTAATAACACCCCGCCCCCCCACCCCCCACCCCCCCAGTAAGCACGTTATTCTGGGAATAAATAGCCCCACTCATTTCTGAATACTTTTAACTGAAGCCTCCTCACTGCCAATGCTTTCTCAGCTGTTTGTTTTGAATCGGCTTTCTCAGTCAGATCAGATCTGGGCATCTGGAGGGATAAAGCAGGGAGTAAATCCGGGAGAGGAAATATTTATTACTCATGATAATGCAAGTCATGATTTCAGCAGAGCAGACTTGAATAGGTGTGCTTCAAAATCCCAATGAGATTTTTTCAAACAACTGAGGTGTCTTGAGACTGTGGACTTGGTGCTGCCAGTAGTTTGGGGGGTTTAAAAAACTTTATTTTAACAGTGTAGGACATTGTTGCTTGGGAATAGCTGGCCCCACATTTAGAACTTCAACAGAAAACATTTTTCCCGTTTTTTCAGGGTTTGCCCTCACAGCCACTGAAATGCCACTGATGCAGATGTCACGTGATCTGTGATGTAGTTACACACCTGATTGGCTAACGACACGGGCGCCATTCACCAAAATCACCCGGCTCTGTCAATGCACGATGCATGCATTATCTCTAATGGCTGCTTATTCGATTGGGAGTTTCATTAAATGTTCAACTTCTCTGAAGCAAACAGTAGCCGAGGGTAATGACTGGTGGATTTAGGGAGGCGTGGATCCTTTGATTTCCCAAGGAGGCCAGAGATATGGGGAAAGAAAGCCTGCAAGGGGCTCAAAATCAGGGAGATAAACAGCAGAGACAGAAAGGTAAACGAACCCGTCTTATTTCCACAGTTAATAAATGACTAAAGGGACACTGTCTTTGAGCAGAAGAATAACCAGGGGATGAATGGATAGGAAATGCACTGCTGTAACCGAAGCTTCACAGTAAAAGCACTTTACAATAAGGTTACAGCAATTAATGTGGAAACAAATGAATTACGTGACATATTTAAAAACATCAGCAACAGAAATATATATATATACTCAACCATAAGTAAAATGACCAAAGGACAGTTAGGACATTTAAAGCCGGGGGCCCACAGCTTTGGTCCAGGGCTGGTCTTTGGTCCAGGGCTGGTCTTTAAGTGGTTTTTTCTCCAATCAATTGCCCTCGTTTTTTTTTTTCTTCTTCTTCTTTTTTTCTTTCTGAACAGTCAAGTGCTCTAGGGCTAGTTCACTCCAATAGCACACTGCCGTAAAACATACAGCATACACACGCTGAAGCTGTCGCTGAACAAAAAAACAAGTATCAAGATATTATTAAACTAATGAAATCATTCAAAGCAGAAGTTTTTTTTAAGAACAGAAGCACCCCTTATTAAAGCCCTCTGACCCTGTTACAGGTGAAAATGACATGACCAACTAATTCAATGGTGCATTAAGAAAGCTTTAAAGACCCCCCCCCCCCCCCCCCACACACACACACACACACACACACACGCACACACACATATACACAGACCCACACGCTCACACATACACACACACACGCACACACACTCACACATGCACACATAACCACACACACACACATGCACACATACCCACACACACACACATGCACACATACCCACACACACACACCCATGCACACATGCACACACACGCACACACACGCACACACACATATACACAGACCCACACGCTCACACACACACACACACACACACACACTCACACATGCACACATACCCACACACATGCACACATACCCACACACACACACATGCACACATACCCACACACACACACACATGCACACACGCACGCACACACACGCACACGCACACACACGCACACACACGCACACACACACATTGGCGCCCTTTCGGGGCTTGTAATGGCCTGAAAGCTGAGAGTCCAAGGCCTGTCTTTCAGATTAAATGAAGCTACATTTGAATCACACAATGAATCACAGCCATTTAATTCTAGATTCTTGAACACGTGGTTCAGGACTTATGATGTTAAGGTGTTATGTTTCAGACTAAGGTACAGCTCAATGCATAGCTGTTTGGGATAGGGCATTACTCCTCTCTAACCAGCATGAAAGCGCTATGCAACTCTATCTTCCTTTTCTGGAATGTTCTTTCTGCACAAAGAACGCCATTGTCATAACAATCGGTGTAGACTATAAAAGTATAACACGGGCCTCCGTGAAGTAACTGGCCAATCAGAACATGGGGTTTAATGACACAACAGATTGCCCAGCAACAGATAAACAACAAATTCAATTCTACCAATATACACTATAAAACAAGAAAACGATACAAACAATAATTTACATTTCTTTTTAATTTCTTAATTAAAAACCTAATATGAAAATGAGTTTGCAGGAGACTGTACTCTGAAGTATTGTCTATGCAGCCTCAAGCTGTCATAGAAACACATAAAAGATACATATTTTAAGAGATTTCTGCAGCAATGCCATCTCAAGCACAGACTGGCTAGGTTGGTGCATGGTAATATCTGTTCGCCTAGCACTGTTACTTTAAAAATGCATCTGTCAATGTATTTCAGGTGTAAAAAAAATGTTTTATTGTATTTGTATTGGTAAATGACTATTGTTTTGCCTTAATGTTCACTTTTTTTGCTGATCTCATTGTTATGAATATCATTGATCAAACTTGGGAAGAAAAAAAGTGCATACTAGGCATTAATTGTATTTCTGAATATTTCTGAAGTGTTGTGGGTATATACTTGTCCTACCTACTATCCTCTGTGTAGAGTCAGTCTTTAAAAATAAATGTGTTAATTAAATTTAAAAATCTAACTGAAATGTAACTGAAATGTATATTTTCCTGTATGGACAGCTTAGCATTCTTCTCTTTATAAAGAGTTAAATTAAATGATTGGGCTTTTCAGTGCCGTTTCTGTGGCACCTTGGTCTAAACCACCACCCAGAACAGCAGTGATCCACAGGGAATCATCACTTACAAGCATGCACCAATTTGATAATCTGGGTGAGAGTGGTGCTGCAAAACTAGGAAGAAAGAAATCTTTGTTCTTGTGGTTAGATTGAACCCTTCAGTTTGGGTTAAACTGAGCCATTTTAAACTTCTTGTAAAAGGGGAATGACACTTTTGAGGGATGTATTGAATAACCAGTGACTAAACCAGACCAAATTTGGTTTTGCTTTGTGTTTCTATTTGTTGTTCATCATCTGCATTTGTTTTATGCCATTTTCCCTATGTAGTTTCCTGGAATATAATAAATACGAAAAATAATTGAGAATGTCTGTTCAAAACAATAAATGTCAATGCTCTGCATATGTATCATTTTCATTTTTCGTACATAAACATGATTTATGCCCTCCATGCATTCATAATGGATTTTTTGTTTTTTGATAAATCAAATATTTATCACAAAAACGGAGTGACTCCTTGTTAAATGTGATCTAGCAGAGGTAAATGGCAATCATTAATCATATATACTGTTTATATTGTTTGAAACTGAGAAAGAAAATCATATATACTGAGTACATATGCATGATTTTTTTTCTGTATTGCTTTAATGTATTTCCATCCCAATAATGTCCTGGGAATATTTCACCCTTTTTCAATCATGAGTTGAAATATTTTGTTGACTATCTTTGAGCATGCATTTCTAAAAAAAAAGAATAATAATAATAAAAGTTCATTTCAGCTCCTCTAGATAAGACTCTAAAGTCTATGGGGGGCAGAAACCTGTAAGAACTGCACCCTGAACTTGGGTTATTGCTTTTAGGGTACAGACATGGGGTTATCACTTTTAGGGTACAGACATGGGGCTATCGCTTTTAGGGTATATCCATGGGGTTATCACTTTTAGGGTACAGGCATGGGGTTATCACTTTTACAGTGCCGTCACTAGGGTTGGTGACACCCGGTGCGGTCGACCGTTGGTGTCACCCGATGTTGTTGACGGGTGGGGGGGAGTGCTTCTTGTCACATTAATACCGCTAATTTAATCAACCGGCAGTAAACTGCATCGGATAAATTAGCTGTTTCAACTCGTTGCTACACAAAACACTGCACAAAAAATTTTGTGCCAGTCAATTCAGTGTCACCCCCCTCTGATCGTGTCACCTGGTGCGGTCCGCACCCCCCCGCACCCCCCTAGTGACGCCTCTGCACTTTTAGGGTAGAGATGTGGGGTTATCACTTTTAGGGTACAGGCATGGGGTTATCACTTTTAGGACAGATGGAAGGCATTGCACTGACTGCGTTTTATTTCAAGCTGGGAAGAAGATTGGGGGAGAAAGAAAAGGTAAAATTCTCATACAGCTTCCATACTTATTCACAGATATGGTCCTGTGCTGTGGACATGGGCCCTGCACAGTTTACCATTGTTACAATGTCCTCAACAACCATTTCATAATTTAGTCATTTGGCAGTTGCTTTTAGCCAGTGACTTACAAAATAGCATTTAGCTTGGTTTTTCAAACTAATTCACCTCTTGAAGAGTAGGCTATTTGGGATTTTTTTTTTGTTTTGTTTGTTTTATTTTCAAAATTCGAAGTCAGTGTTTTAGAACTACATTGCTTTCAATTGCCAGTACTGATTGTTACATCAGCATTAGAATGTTCATCTAAGAACATTCTAATCACATATTTGTGATATTACACCTTAATGGGTTAAAGATGTTTCAGTAGTTGTCTAAAAGGTCTTTTAAAAATCCATGCATCTTCAGTGATAAAGGGTCCAGAAAAATAATTCAGTTTGTAGCTGATTTAAATGCCTGGTCTTACTCTACTCCTTACTTTATAACCACCATTTTAAAATGTTTGTCTCTCTTTATGGCCGATCAGGGCGTTTGCTGTGCCATTGACTTTGGCATATGCAGGCTGTACGTTTTTATAGCCTGGTTCTCTGCGTGTCTCCTTATGGCTCCGGAATCGAAAGACATTGCACACACGTTGTTAAAACCCATCTGATGGAAAGTCCACCATTAGGTAGATTGAGATAGATGTTGCTCCCTGAGGTTAATATGGCCGTTCCTTTCAACCAGCCAATCCAAGCCAAATGCCAGTGAACACAGAGCCCATAAATCCACTGTCACAAAGTGACAAGAGCAATTGGAGTGATACAAACAAACCAATCCCAGTCCTACAAAAAATAAAAACAGAATCTGGTCTATCAGAAGTGGTTCAGACTCACCTTTATAAAGTTAGTCCAAACACAGGAGACACCAGTGAGTTCGGCAATCTCAGTACATAAAATATTTTTGACAAGTTTAGTTAAAAGAAATACATAGTGATAAAAACAGGCCATTCAGCCCATTAAGGGTCATCATGAACAGGGCTGTGCAAAGATCTTTTGAGGGGCAGATACTCAAAATGAGAAAAGGGCACACCAACCTAGACAAACTGTTGTACGACACCCAGTTATTGTACGGAATATATTTCACCAAAAAGAATGAATGGAAATTAATGAGAGCAACACAAATAATGCCAATAGTGCTTTTTATGAAATCAAAGGGGCACATCGGGCACTTGGGGGAAAAGGGGCGGCCTCGGAACTACCCCCAACCACCATTCCCGCACGTGCCAGTCTAATGCGACAATCCCAGACTTCTGTCTCTACCTCATGACCCAGCAAGCTGTTCCACACACTGACACCTCTATGTGTAAAACCAGTTCTTCCTCATATCAGTATGGAATTAATCTTGAACTTGTTTCCACCTACGCCCCCTTGCTCCACTGAACAAAAACTTGTTTGTAGTTCAATTAAAGCTGTTTCTAGATCCCTTACTTGTGTAGTTCACTAAAAATGTTTTGTAGTTCACTTTAAATATTTTCTAGTTCCCTATTTTTCCAGAAATACGACCATGCACATTGCCTGCAATGTGCCATAATGCGTTATTTCCCAGACAACATAAGAATGCAGTAATTATTAATATTTTCATAATCAATGAATATGGTTCACTTTTGTTTCAACATTTGGTCCCTTTATTGGCGTTACCACATTTCAAACAACAAAACAACCATGGCAATTCAGTAACCAGATCTAAATATCACATTGCTATTAAGACAAATAAAAATGTACAAATACAGGAGAAAAGTTTAAGGGAAACAAAAAAAAAGAAAAGAAAAAGAAATCCAGACAGAATGATGAAAATTCAAACAATCTCATGTTTCATTTACAAAGAAATAACTGCATTTGGACAAAATTTGCTATGACTGCAACCTTCAGGTTTTAATAAATACATATTGTCATAAATGTCATATAAAGACAAAATATTGTTTGGATTTAATCGACACTTAGATTTTCACCTTTGCCCAATTAAATACCAATATTACTTTTTCCATGGTATCACAAATTCTTTTTCTTCAATTTGGTGATTGTTGCACTTATTTGAAAAAAAAAAAAAGGAAAATTAATTCTTCAATAAAATTGTCCATTTTCAACGGGAAGTTATGGGCAAATTTTACAGGTTCATTTAATTGAATCCAGGCTGGTGATGCTTTTACCATAATTTAAACTTATTTGTTCACGTTGAGGAAAAGCTTCAAATGGCAAAACCAAACACTCTTTCACAGAACTGCTCAACGGAAAAATATGAAGACAGAACAATGTTTTCATGCAAAATTTAGTTGAGTTCTGCTCCCATTTCCAATAGAAAAGCGGCAAGCCTTCCTCTTTTTTGTTTCATTTGGGGACGACTGACCCAGCAACCAACAACTCCCCAGATTTGGTAGATTTGCTGCTATCAGAAGAGGAGGCTTGGATCCAAACAACGTCGGCCCTTCTCTCTGACTAACTGCCAGTGACGGTCAGATTTTTCCACATTCATTTTGGTGATGTAAGTTCAGCACATGCGTCTACGTCAGGCTCAAGGTTGTGGACGAATGCTGACCAAATCCAGGCCTGACTGGGCAGCACAGCAAGGCGAAGCCTCCTTGCGTATGGATCGGTATTGGACGTAAATGTAAATAAACAGATGCTGAAGGGAGCTGTGTATATCAGGGGTGTGTCCCGGTTGGTTGTCAGCATGTGTTCATCCGCACAGAAACCTGACTGGCTATTGCTTGCACATTTTAGGGTATTTTTGCAAATGTTAAATAACGCAAATATGGCACAACTCAAACATAAGAAATTTACATTGTGCACAGCTACTGAGGTAAATAAGTTTTTTTTCTGCAAAATAAAGTGCAAAAGACAGAATAGAGTCCCCAGAAATCGCTTTAAAGGTTGAGATATTGTGCACATATTGTGTAGATTTTGAACACTGAAGCCTTGCAAGGGTGTAGATTTTGTACACTGAAAACAAAGGGGTAGATCTTTGTGCACTGAAACTCTGTAAGTATGTAGATCTTGTACACTGAAACTTTAAGAGTGTAGATGTTGTGCAGTGAATTTCTTAGGGTGTACATTTTTCACAGTGAAACTGAGAGTGTGCACGTTGTGAATGTGTAAATGTGTAGATGTTGTGTACGGAAACATTGTAACAGTATAGATTTTCTACACAGAAACTAAGGGTGTAGATTTTGGGCACTTTAAAGTCTAAGGGTATACATTTTGGACACAAACTCTGTAAGAGTGTGGACTTTGTGCACTGAAACTCTAAAGGGGTAGATGTTTGTGCACTGAAACTCTGTAAGTATGTAGATTTTGTACACTGAAACTCTGAGGGTGTAGATGTTGTGCAATGAAGCTCTAACTGTGTACATTTTTCACAGGGAACCTAAAGTGTGCACTTTGTGCACTGAAACCTTGCAACAGTGTTGATTTCCTACACTGAAACGATGGGTGTAAGATTTGTGCACATGGAAGTCTAAGGGTATAAAGTTTTAACACAAACAGGTGTGGACGTTGTTCACTGAAACTAAAGGGGTAGATTTTGTGCACTTAAAAATCTTTGTACACTGAAAACTAAAGGTGCAGAGGTTGTGCACTAAATCTAAGAATTTAGATTTTGTGCACTTTAAAATCTAAGGGTGTACATATTGGACAAGCGTGTAGATTTTTTTGCAGTGCAACTCTGTATGGGTGTAGATTTTTCACACTGAAAATTTAAGGGTATAGATTCTGTGCATTGAAACTAAGGATGTAAATTTTGCACACTGAAACTAAGGATGTAAATTTTGCACACTGAAACTAAGGATGTAAATGTTGCACACTGAAACTAAGGATGTAAATTTTGCACACTGAAACTAAGGATGTAAATGTTGCACACTGAAATGCGAATGGTGTAGATTCTGCGCAGTGAAACTCACATGGTGTAAATTTTGTGTACAAACACTGTAAGCATGTAGAATTTGAACACTGAAACCTTGTAAGGGTGTAGATTTTGGTCACTGAAACTCTAAAGGTGTATATTTTGGGGGCATCGGTTTCACAGCATCTAGTAGTGCAGTCAAAATCTGTTATAAAAGTCTGGACTGGCCTCTGCTCCCAACGGCTTCTAAAGCCCAAAAGAACACCACCGCTAGACATCTCGAGCTCTGATTGTCTGCAGGACACAGGACGCAACTCAACTATGAGAAATAAACAACACGCAAAACTGACCAAGATCAAATCACCTGCCGAACTGTCCCCGAAAGCCTGCATCCTGTTTGTGTGTGTGTGTGTGGTTGTGTGTGTGTTTGCTTATATTTTGCGCAGAATTAGGAACCATGAAAAACAGTTAAAAAGAGACTTTTCGCTTGGCTCTACCGTTATGAGGAGAGCCGTATTTTCTGGTCTGCTGTCACACTGCCGCTGACCTCGGGTGAAGTTGGGTTCGCTTCCTTTCCGGCTGTACATTTTGAGCTTTTGTCGCATTTCTGTTTCGTTATCGGTTTTGCCTATTTGTGTGTGTTTTTTTTTATATACTGAGGAGAACATTCAAGGCGTATATCTAAAAAGGAAATTACTGTACAAGATCACGTTACAGCCCGGGAGTGGACGTATGGACGCGGGACACTGAAGAAAGAGAAGGAAAGCGGCGTATTAACATGTCTTTTTTTTTTTACAGTTATTGGGGCCCCGGGGGCCCCCGGGTTTCGGGGGAGCAAACCGGCAGCCCCGGTGTGGAGGGCTGTCCCCGCTGCACAGTTTTGTTTTGTTTTATTCTTTTTTTGCTTGTGTCACTCCCACAGGCTCCCTGCTCAACGCAGTCTGTCTGATGCGTGCGCTGGAGCCGCATCGCGGCACGACGCTCCTCTTCCTCACGGGGGGGTGGGGGGGACTTCTCAGAAGGAGCTCAAGCTCTCCAGAGCGACTTCGTAGCAGAACTTGTACTGTTCCTGGAAAACAAGAGCGGAGACCAAGGATCAGCCACCAAGCAGAAAGACGGTTCCGGCTCTCACAGAGTTCGCACGGCTCCGGGCGGGTTAAGAGGTACTCTCTCAGTGTAAAATGCACTCCAGTCAGATTCGATTTTATACTGAGTGCTTCTTGGCGCATTTCGACTTGAAAACGGCATCCTTACGGGGCTTCTGGGGACAATAACATCGCTGCAGTGGCCAATCAGTTTGAAATGAGTGTTCTTCCTGGAAAAAAGGCAGAAATTGTCTGTGTTCCTGCCATGGACTAAATGCAATGAGGAAGTGCGAGATTATCTCGGTTTTATTCCAATACTCTGTTACTCATTAAGAGCCTGCCTACTTGCTCACAGAACAAGGCTAAAATTACAAACAGAGAGCTTCCAAATGAATATATTCCAAGCAGTCAAATTAAGTTACCATGCTACAGAAAGAAACTGCAAAGTACCTCAAAACACCCAGAAAACCACTTTCATGTATAATATTGTCCTAGCGCTGTAATTGCCATATTTAGAGAGTCTGCTTAGTTTCGCTACTTCAAATTGAGCAACAGAACATAATGTGCATTTGTACTGTCGATCAGTGGTCGGAAATGAGAGACTCAGTCGGCGAAGCTCACTCATCCATAATGCTGGCTGATAGATACTGCACATTAAGCAGAATCTGAGAAAAACAGTAGTTAGGCTTCAGTTACAGGACTTAACTCCTTTCTCAGAACATTACCTTTCTACAAGCAAACATGGCTTGAGCTCAGCTGCATATATTGTTATATTGTGTAATATTTCTAAATACAGGATAATACAACAACATAAATATGCTCGGCAGCAACAAAGATCTGTAGTTTTAGTGCAATGATCTCTTTTTTTCACCCCCACGGCAAAATAATAAAATGAGCGCCCAAAAAATAAAATAAAAAGGCATCTCTCTTTTATAGATTTCTACGATCATGCATTCCCTATACATGAAGAGCTAGAGGCAACACAATATCTATACAAGCCCAATATCTGTACCAGAGAATTTCCCCAAAATTTACTGGAGGATAATTTATTGCTGTCAAATAGTATCACACGTGAGGACTGAACGGGTTCATGCTGAAACCCCTTTAAACATAGTCTGAGTTCTGAATTAAGCCGAGCACAGTGTCTTTGTTAAAGTTAACACAGAGTCTCGAGTAAGACGCCAAGCAGCTGCATTGTGTTGAGGAAATGAGGCAGACTTCACAGCCAATGGGTGAAGGTTTAAAGACTGTAGGATCCTGGCTGGTAATGGACTGCAGTGACAGGGCTGGAGAGACAATTACAAGCAGACTGAAGCTTACAACAAGAGCAGCGTAGAAGCTATTATTCCACCTTTCACTCAGCGCTGCACCACAGACACACGCTTCCCTTAACATCCTGCAACATGAAATTGGCTCTGTGCCTTGGTTGTACCATTTAAAGTGGATTTAGGGAATCTGTACTGTGTGTGTGTGTGTGTGTGTGTGTGCGCAGTATGTTTATGTGTACATCTATGTGTGTGTGCATGCCTGTGTTTGTGTGTGTGCATGTATGTGTGTGTGTGTGCATTTCCAAACTCGGCCCCCCATACTGAGACTCATCGGACACGATGGACAGCTAAGAAAGTGTGTCTGTTTCCAAACTCGGTCAGAATCATGATTAATATAGAATCATCAGAATAATATGAATTATTATTTCGGATCTACACAATCTAACCATCTACATGGTCACCACAAAAAAAGAAGTAATTAATAAATAATCCAATAAAAATAATAAAAAGACATCCCATGATTGTTGAAGTTACTGATCAACCGATCATCAGTTCTCCAATATTTATTAACTGATATACAACATTTTCCCACATGTTGGGCATTGGCTGCTTAATATCAGCACTGATATCAGTATAAAAGTACATTTTTGTAATCCAAAATGCCTCTCCTCATATTCAAGCTAAAGCTGTTTGCTAGGTCAGGCACCATTTTCAACTCCCTAGGGGACACCTTAGTGACATCATCACCCTGAGCCATGAATCTCGGAGTGGTGATGGACAACAGGTTGTCCCTCTCCAAGAACATCGCAGCGGTAAGCCGGGCATGCAGATTTTTCCTGTATAACATCCGGAGAATCCGCCCCTTTCTCACCACCTACTCAACCGAGCTCCTGGTCCAAGCAATGGTACTATCCTGCCTGGACTACTGCAACTCTCTTCTGGCTGGACTACCGGCATCTGCCACCAGACCCCTGCAACTCATTCAGAATGCTGCAGCTCGTCTGGTCTTCAACCTCCCCAGACACTCCCACGTCACTCCCCTGCTCACTACCCTCCACTGGCTGCCTGTTATGGCTCGCATCAAATTTGAAACATTGGTCCTAGCATACCAGGCAGTCAAGGGATCAGCCCCAGCATACCTCCACAAGATCTTCAAACCCTACATGCCAGCCAGACCCCTCCGTTCCGCTACCTCAGGACGCCTGGCACCTCCCCCTCTTCGCACCTGCGCTTCCTGATCCCGATCACGTCTCCTGTCTGTTCTGGCCCCACAATGGTGAAATGACCTCCCCGTAAAGGTCAGAACAGCTGAGACCCTGACCCACTTCAAGTGACAACTGAAGACTCACCTCTTCAGGCTGCGTCTCTCCCCATCCCTCCCTACCTCCCTGTAATCTCTAAATTGACTGTAAGCTTAGGGTTGTAACTAGGTAGCTGTTTCGTAGTTGACTTAGTTAATGCACTCGTCTTAACTACTGCTTATATTTTTGCATAGACTGCGTTGTTGCTGTTCTCGTTTGTGTTAGTGTTAATCAGTTTAACCTACAGGGTCCAAGTTGAACTATACGGTTGTTCCCTGCACTTGGAACGGTACTTCTCTCTAGGGTTTTCGACACACTTTCAACGTATAGGATGAAACAAACAAGGCTGTAACCTTTCAAATGAGCTCTCATTGGTGTCTATGGGTCCAGCCATTCCTCTGTTATGTGTAATTTTGAGTGAAGAAAACTTGGTGTAGTTAAAAACGTGGTTAGAACATTACACAAAATATGCAATTTGGAGACGTTTTGGGATGTCTCAAAACTTTTGTAGATTTTTACTGCTTTTAGTTATCTGCACAATTTTTTTATATTTTTTAATGTATTTTTTATATATTGGTTAATAATTTTGCCACTAGCTCACACTAACTAACTTGCATTTTAATGTATATTATCCATATACAATGAATAATTCCTCACAAGTTTTGATAATCTTAATGGTGCTCTAATGCCCTTCAAATAATGGCATATGCCATGTATCTGATGTGTGTTACCACAAAATTAGAAGGCTTTATTTAACAGCATTGCAAACCAGGTGGAAATGTCGTTTTTAAGTGCTTGGGGTTAAAGGGGTAAACCGCTCTCTTGTTTCACTTACACAGACTGAAAGTGGCCTAACAGTGAGTCACTTAACCTCATGAAGAACTAATCAGGAATTATACATCTGCGTCTACCAAGATAAATAGCAATCCGTATAGAGCCACACTACCGGCAGAAAGCTCTCTCCTCATTCTATGCATAGCACAGAAGAAAGGTTAAAACACCAATTCGGGGTCAGATGATTAAGATAACATTAAATTAATTCCGTTCCAGCAGCGCTGGGTAAGTCTACACGCGGTCTTCGCCGATCAGATACTTCAACAGTTTGGTGTATCTGAGGGGATTGTTACGCTCGGATGCACAGGCAAAATGTAAATATAAGGAAGTGCACATGTGATGCTATTTCAGCCAATAGAACATGTTTTTAGCAACTTTGTGGTTGCCAGGTTTGTTCTTTGTTCTCACACAAATTAGACCAACTTTATTCCAAAGCAATGCTGCCCAGTGTTTCCTACATTATTTCATGTAATATGGCCCTGGGTTTTGTCATCATACTATCTGAAGAGAATGCGGTCATTCATTAGTCACATCAAAATGTGAAATGGCAATCACTTACAGTGAAAATAATCTGCGATTCAGCTGTAATACAACTATGTCCAGTATTACTTTTTTGTGGCATAACTGGCCACTGTTTTGCCTTACAGAATAATTCATGGAGTATTACAATGGAGTATTAAGAAGAAGAAGAAGAAGAAGAAGAAGAAGAAGAAGAAGAAGAAGAAGAAGAAGAAGAAGAAGAAGAAGAAGAAGAAGAAGAAGAAGAAGAAGAAGAAGAAGAAGAAGAAGAAGAAGAAGAAGAAGAAGAAGAAGAAGAACGCAGCAGGGAACTGGGATATTTTTCACAACCACAAAATGGCCGCCCCACCTGACACACCTGCTTTAAAGACATGTCGGTTGCTATCACCAGCAGGTGTGCAACTGGCCTTAATAAGTCACAGACTGAGACCATTCTAAGGTAGAGACTGAAATAGTATTAATCACGGCATCTTCCCGTATTACATTAATACATTTCAATCAAACATATTTATAGTGAAGCGGCCTTCATCATCAAATCTCTGTACTGCTGGCTGGGTACGGCATGACCTATAAATATCAATAGAACAGTTTGTCTTGTTCTCAGTGCTCTTAGGGCCTGTCGGAGAGCAGGTGCGTCACAACAGCCTTTGATTTGACTGCTAAACAGGCCTGCGAGTGGCTGTTGACTGAAAATCTTTTTTCGTAAACATCTTTCTCCTTCCTACTTCAGGGCCGGGAAGCACTCATATATTTCGAGTGACAGGCATAAAGGCTGGCGGCTAAAGACCACCACAGACGCACAGCCCATTAAAGCTGGAGGCACAGTCCAATGAGCTCATGTCTTTGTTGACAAGCCCCAACAGCTGCTGTTTCCACTTAGAGAAGAGAGAAGAAAGTGGCTCGATCGTGTAACGTGGCAGCAAGATTTATTGAAGAGGCAACGTCAAGGCGTCGGCGTACAGCGACTTTGTCACTTTGGCCGTGCGTACCTCGTCTCTTCTGTAAATTGACTTTCAGTCCCAAGACTTTATTCTATGTTTAAGAACCCCGGTTTATGGAGAAGGTGAGAAGCTAATAAGCCGACTGAACCAGAATTAAGTCTCTGATACCTCACTGACATCTTATGTACCTCACAAGAAACCTAGCATTTGTTTATTTATTTAAACCAAAATTATAACCCATTTATAAAAATATTCAGTCATCAGTGTTTACACTTTATGTCAAATTCTGCTAGCGTTAGCTAGAGTAGAGATACCCAATACACACCAGCCAATGTTCTCACAAGTCAGCACTGTGCATATCTGAGTGCCTAAATCACACACCAGCTGTGAAGCTGTCAGGCAACCCGAGTATAATATCTCTGCTCCAGGGTTTCAGGCACCAAATCAAATGCAGCCTTCAATTAGCTTTTCTTTTCAGCCAAATTTCTGTCTGCAATTGTATAGACTTTAACTGTAACAGTGGAAGGAATGTCATGGAGTTTCACGTTAAGAACAAAAGCAAAGACATAAAGTTTAAGTGTTTAAGTACGAAAGCAGTTTTACACTGTCGGAACCGAGATAATCCAGGCAGCTCAATACACAACTCTGACAGACCAATAGGTTAAATCTACATGAGTGTAAACATCCAATGAGCCACATTTCTAAGATGGCTCACTGTTACCTGTTTAAGTAATTAGCATTTATTTTGCATTTTCTTAATTGTGTTACGGATCATGTTAGGAGCATTCAACACCGACACTCATAAAAATAATACAGTAGTTTTACAGCACCGTAGAATCAAACATTTGATTATATAAACTAAATAAGTCAAGTCTTCTTTTTTGGATTTTTAAGCAGAAAAGGCCTCGTCAGTGTGTAATGTGTTGGAAAGCATTGCAATGACAGAGATTAAAAGAAATTGTATATTTACACACTCATCTAAAATATACAAACAGAGCTCCCCTATTGAACATCCAGCCGAATTATGTAAACATAAATTAAACTACCCTATCTAACCTTGAACTAAGCACTACAATCAAGAACCAAACTACCCTATTGGACATTCAAGTAAGAACAAAACTGCCCTATCAAGCATTAAACTAAGATATAAAAAAAGAATGACCCTATCTAACATTAAACTAAGTTACACAAACAAGAACCAAACACACACAAGGACTAAACTATCCAATCCAGCACTAAACTAAATGCGCAGGTGCCATTGTTTGGGCCAACGGGATTTTGTCCATTTTTTGCTTGCCCAAGCCTGCATGAAAGACAATCTATTCCTGCCCCAGAGTGTACCTGTCTGTCTTTTCACAGAGGCCACACCCTTCGGTAAACTGAAAAAAAGAGCCAGGGTAGAGCAGCGATCGAGGCCATTCTCAGGCTAGTCACGGCCGTGCCAAAATAAAGTTTACAAATGAATCCCGTCCCGCTTTGAAAGCTGTCGTATTTTGTTTCACACTGATGCTCCTGTCAGATGAACTCCGGCCCGCTTTTGATTTATAACACAAAATTCTCCCGGAATTTTCATGAGTAGATAAAGACGGAACACGGAAGTGTGTGAAGGTTACTATGGTTACCGTGATGGATGCGCTGCTCTGGTTTATTGGATGTTCCCTGCCTGGTTTATTCCAGCAAAGGAATTCAGTTCCGCCCCTGGAGACCACAGCTGACCTTTACTGCTCATCATTTTGACTTCTGACACATACACACTTGTCTCTCTCTCTGCTTTGATTAGCTTATTCATAAAAATTACCGTGCAAGCTCATCAAAAACATACCACGTGGCGATAGCATTGTGAGTTTTAAGCAAAACAATAGACAAATGCATCACTGTTGTTGGTTCTTTTCCTGGTTCCTTGCTGTCATACTGGTTGGATCAGGGCGGAGTGTAGCACAGTGGGTAAGGAACTGGACTTGTAACCGAAAGGTCGCAGGTTCGATTCCCGGGTAGGACACTGCCGTTGTACCCTTGAGCAAGGTACTTAACCGAAATTGCTTCAGTATATATCCAGCTGTATAAATGGATACAATGTAAAATGCTATCTAAAAAAAAAAAAAGTTGTGTAAGTCGCTCTGGATAAGAGCGTCTGCTAAATGCCTGTAATGTAATGTAATGTAATCTGGAAGGTGTCTCAGTCACGATTGAGTACAGTTTCGGCATCGTTCCCAAACTCTCCAAGGGTGACCAATCAGAGAGATACAGGTGGGCTGTTGTGTGTGATACAGATAGAATGTTGTGTGAGATGCAGGTAGGCTGTTGTGTGTGAGATACAGGTAGACTGTTGTGTGTGATACAGGTAGAATGTTGTGTGAGATACAGGTAGGCTGTGTGTGTGATACAGGGAGGCTGTTGTGTGTGTGATACAGGTAGACTGTTGTGTGTGAGATACAGGTAGACTGTTGTGTGTGATACAGGTAGAATGTTGTGTGATATACAGGTAGGCTGTTGTGTGTGAGATACAGGTAGCCTGGTGTGTGTAATACAGGTAGGCTGTTGTGCATGTGATACAGGTAGACTGTTGTGTGTGATATACAGGTAGGCTGTTGTGTGTAATACAGGCAGACTGTTGTGTGTGAGATACAGGTAGGCTGCTGCTCACCATGGTCTCCACCATGTTAGACTTGTTGTTTCTTAGCGTCTTGACCGTGTGAAAGACGTCCACGATGTTCTGCTGCTGGATCATCTCACTGATGCTGCAGATGGCACAGAAGGTTCCGCTGCGGCCCCCACCGGTCCTATAGGGGGGTGGGGTGGGGGGGGGGGCAATAGAAGGGACAGAGAGCAGGAGAGAGAGGCAGGAGTCAGAGTCGCATGAGGTCAGCTACAGCAACACAACAACTGAAATGCACTTCAAACAGCGCATGCTTTCTTTTTTAACTCGCCGTGTTGAATCTGTCTGGTATGAGTTTGTTGTCAGAAGGGATTCATTTGTGCCTCTCAGACAATTAAACTGTGTTTATTTAATGTACCTTTTCCAAATCCCACGCCACAGCCCAAAGAATGCAATTAAGTCCGCGGGCGCCTTTCGGGGTTTAATTATGCAATTAAGGAATTTGGAAGCGAATCTAAAGTAAAAACCAGCCCCCAAGACAGGAACCAGGAATCGATTTGAGTCAGTGTGTTTCTGCAGTCAGCTCAACAAGAGGCCTTAATGAACCAGGACTCCAGGTAAAGAAGAAGCATTGTTAGAACAGGAAAACGGAGAGAAAATGCAGTGTTTCTGAAAGGGCTTGCTACACCTGTCCCACTGCCACACCTGTCCCTCTGCCACACCTGTCCCACTGCCACACCTGTCCCTCTGCCACACCTGTCCCACTGCCACACCTGTCCCTCTGCTACACCTGTCCCACTGCCACACCTGTCCCTCTACTACACCTGTCCCTCTGCCACACCTGTCCCTCTGCCACACCTGTCCCTCTGCCACACCTGTCCCACTGCCACACCTGTCCCTCTGCTACACCTGTCCCTCTGCCACACCTGTCCCTCTGCCACACCTGTCCCTCTGCCACACCTGTCCCACTGCCACACCTGTCCCTCTGCTACACCTGTCCCTCTGCTCACGTCTGTCCTGTCACGGCCGAACGCGCTGGCCAGAGTCCAGAGACGGTGGCTAATGGCTGGACCATCACATTGAACATGGCCGCCGTTCCGGAGACACAGTGCTGCTCTGGGAGGAATGGGTCCAAAATGGCATCAGGCTTCGCCCCCTTTCCTTTTGGGTTTCTCTTTTATTCCTCCATGGTTTGAAAGAACATCTGTACACATACACACACACTCACACACACACACACACACACACACACACACACACACACACACACACAAATATAAGCTCACACACTTGTGCGCGCGCACACATATAGACAACTACACACAAACACTCACAAACACACACACATACACACACGCACACACATACAGCCACACACACTCACAATACAAGCTCACACACTTGGGCACGCGCATACATACAGTCAACTACACACACACACACACACACACACACGGACAACCACATGCATGTGCACACGAACAACCACACACACATACGCACACAAATGAACACACTCAGACATGCACAACAACCCATGTACACGCGTGCACACACACACACACACACACACACACAATCAAAATTGAGGACAGATGTTGATCAACCATGTAGACCAGTGTGGACAGTGTCACCCATTGTTCAGAAACATATCTGTGATACTTGGAATACAGGACTGTAAACTGACATACTCCAGAACCAGAATACTTTCAGATTTAACGAGGGCCAACTGCCTCCTTTAAGGGGAACTTTAACTTAAAAAAGAAAGTCTTATTTTCTTTATTTTCGGTTGTTGCATATCATTTTCACCCTGAACATTCATGTCATCCTAATAATTATGATTAAAATAATATATCTTTTTAAAATAATAATATTCCAATCATGATTATTGTATTAGTTTTAAAACAGCACTAGTTTCAAAATGACTGGAGTGCAATCTGGCTATGAAAAGGTTGTTCTCGTCGTGTAAAGTATTCTGAGAGGGATCTGCATCCCAGCAAGCCAGCTGGGACGGGGAACACGCTCTCAATCAGGCCATATAAAGCTAGGAGGATGGCGGTGGCTTAATCACAGCCAACCAGAACCGGCGCTCTGTTAGTCATCCTTAATCCCAGCCAACCACTCTGTTAGTCATCCTTAATCCCAGCCAACCACTCTGTTAGTCATCCTTAATCCCAGCCAACCAGAACAGGCACTCTGTTTGTCATCCTTAATCCCAGCCAATAACTCTGTTAGTCATCCTTAATCCCAGCCAACCACTCTGTTAGTCATCCTTAATCCCAGCCAACCAGAACAGGCACTCTGTTAGTCATCCTTAATCCCAGCCAACCACTCTGTTAGTCATCCTTAATCCCAGCCAACCACTCTGTTAGTCATCCTTAATCCCAGCCAACCAGAACAGGCACTCTGTTAGTCATCCTTAATCCCAGCCAACCACTCTGTTAGTCATCCTTAATCCCAGCCGACCAGAACAGGCACTCTGTTAGTCATCCTTAATCCCAGCCAACAACTCTGTTAGTCATCCTTAATCCCAGCCAACCACTCTGTTTGTCATCCTTAATCCCAGCCAACCAGAACAGGCACTCTGATAGTCATCCTTAATCCCAGCCAACCAGAACGGGCCAGGTGTTCACATTTAGCGGTCTAGATTGTCAAATCGCACGGCATCCCTCAGATGCTCATTAATAGCTGGATTTTGTTCTCTCTCTCTCTCTCTCTCTCTCTCTCTCTCTCTCCCTCCCTCCCTCCCTCACTACCCCCGGTTAACGCTCCGAGCTGCGGCCCCGGACTCCCGGCTCGGCAGTGCTGAATTATGGGCCTGCGTTGACGCGGCGCTGGGGCCGATGCGGAGCGGGAGTGCGGCCGCGGAGATGGAATCGATGCCGGGGTGATTGGATCAGCCCCACTGGAGCACGCGGAAAGGAAAACTCCGTCTTGTATGTTTTATTTTGAGAAGGGGTTGGTTGGTTGTTGTGGAGACTAATGAGTGGTGTTTTATAGCCAGGCTGTTTCTGAAAGCAGATTATGTTATGGATTTTAACATCTCCAAGTCTGCTCTCGCTGCCCCAAGTACAGGAAGACTACCTTAGAGTAAAGAAGTGCTCTCTCTCTCTCTCTCTCTCTCACACACACACACACACGTACACACACAAACAAATGGACAAATGTACACACATACTCACATATGTATGCATACCCACGCAGGCACATACAGCATGCACACAAACACACACACACACACGCTCGCACACGCACGCACACACGCACACATACTCAGGTGCAGAAGGAGCTTGGAAATTGCAGTATTGATTTTCATTTTAGCGCCAGTAGTAAAAACAGGTGGCATTGATCAGTCTCACCTCAACTGTGAGATTAGTCCGATCGCTCTCTAATTAACATTATTAATCACAGAGCGGTGTTCAATAACGTCTAGACAAACAAGCATCCTCACATGTTCATCCACTGGAGCACTGACTAAAGGACACGCTTCATCACTTATGCATGAGTTATGTCCCGCCCCCAAAAAAATTAAAAAAGTTAAAAAAAACAAATGAATACCGAAGAGACGTACAGAGAGCAGTCAGCTGACCTTCACGCTGCAGTGCTCAGTCCGTTTCATTACATTACATTAAATTACGCTTCATTTGTTTTCAGCCAGAGCCAACATGAGTGCAGCTACCTGAGCTAAACGTCCCACAGTCTGTACGTGCAAAAATCCATAAAGCACTACTGCCAGTAACCATGCCAACTTAGAACCATGACACGATGGTAAATGATGTACATACGATAACATATCAATCCCCAAATTGATCAAAATAGTGGTAGTGGATGGGTGTGGGAGGGGAGCCAAAGTCTGAAGAGGTGGGTCTTTAGACTGCATCAGAAGATGGACAATGGACAATGCCGGCAGAACCTTCCGCGAACAGTAGTCATGCCTTTCTGTGTCTGTGATGCAGTACCACCGAGGTGACTGTGGTTAAACCGACAATTTCACAGCTGGGAGAAAAAGAAAAAAAAACAGACGAAGGACGTATCCCACAATGCACCTGTTGCACCACAAATTTCTGAATATTCAGTAACACGGCAGGCTTAATTCACCTGGATAACAGTCAGTACTATGAAGGGACTACGTGTGAACTAAAAAATAAAAGACTATTTACAATGCAAACGCGTTCAACAGACTGTTGTACAAAATGTCACTAATTGAAGATGCAATTACCGTTTCATTACGCTCATTATTAAGTTTAAAATATGGAACATTTTTGTTACATATCACTCACTGGGAATTGAATGCACAAGTACATGTTTTTTTCAGATTAATTGTATGTTCAAACAAAGCTTTTCCCTTGCTTTTCATGACCATATTTGTTGTGGCTTTTAGATGCTTCGCTCAGTAGGCAATTACCATTGTTCAGGTAACCCAACCAATAAAAAACTAAATGTTATCAAGGGGAGTCTTCATGCCCTGTGATTGGTTGATTTTGCAGCCAGCACATTCCAAGGGGGAGAGCTAAGCGTGAATAACCTTGTTTTAGCAGCACGGTGTCATTGCTAATCTGTATTAATGACCTCTATCCGTCTGCTACGGTGATGAGTAGTTATTAATGAATGAAAATAATGAGTGTCAGAAGCGACTATACTCTTTCTAATGAAGACAAACACTGTTTTGTTGTCCTGGTTGGTTTAGTGCCAAGATTTTAATTGTTCACAGGCCACTTGTGTGCGAAAAGCAGTTTTTTTCTCCTCTGTTTAAAAAAATATATATATAACGAGCCCTGTATGTATCTACAGAAAGATTCCCTTCAGACTGTCCCTGCATTTGAAGTTTTTACCTGTGTGTGGTTGTTCCAGATGTTTCCAGATTAAACTGGAAATGCTGATTTTGCAGACCTGAGAGGCAGAGGACTTGGGTGTGTCATAAACACGCAAGCGTATGCACACACACACACACACACACACACACACACACACATGCACACGCACACAGGAAAATCACATCCCTGATTCTCAGTAAACTCCCCCTAATGTAAAGGTTCATTCTCCTGAGCGTATTCCTGTTTGTGCTTTCCTATGCTGTGAAATTAGTTTATAAATTCCTGACTTTACTTGCCCTTTATCTGTCTTTCCTGTGAAATACTTTGCTCTGCATTTATGTATGAAAGGTGCTATATAAATACAGGTATAGTGAAATGCAGGTAAGAGTTAGTGATGGGTGTCTGTGCAGGACTGCTGAAAGGCGCTATATAAATACAGGTATAGTGAAATGCAGGTATGATTTTTAGTGAGTGGTGTCTGTGCAGGACTGCTGAAAGGCGCTATATAAATACAGGTATAGTAAAACACAGGTATGATTTTTAGTGAGTGGTGTCTGTGCAGGACTGCTGAAAGGCGCTATATAAATACACGTATCGTGAAATACAGGTGTGATCTTTAGAGACCGGCGTCTGTGCAGGACTGCTGAAAGGCACTACATAAATACAGGTATAATAAAATACAGGTATGATTTTTAGAGACCGGTGTCTGTGCAGGACTGCTGAAAGGTGCTATATAAATACAGGTATAGTGAAATACAGGTATGATATTTAGTGAGTGGTGTCTGTGCAGGACTGCTGAAAGGCGCTGTATAAAGGGCATTCCCGGTGACTCACAGGCAGTGCACCACAGTGCGGCCGTCCCCTCCGTCGTACTGCTCCTGCCACTTGGCCAATCGGCGGACCAGCTGCAGGATGGAGCGCTTGGACAGGGGCGTGTCCCGGTACGCCGGCCAGCCAATGAACTGGAAGTGCTGCACCAGGCGGTAGCCGTCCTGAGGCTGCGGAAAGACCGTCACATCAGCGTGACCTTTAACCCCATGACCTTCACCCACACACACAAACACACACACACGATCAGAAACATGCTGACTTCATAGTAACTTTAACCCCCCCGCACACACAAGCAGGCACACACACACACACAAGTAGGTATATACACACATACATACACACACACGTTCAAAAACTTTCCGACATCATGGTAACCTGAAACCCACCCCCCTCCCCCCCACACACACACACACACACACGCATACACACACGATCAGAAACATTCCATCACGATAACCTAAGCCAGCACACACATGCACACACACAAACACAGACATGCACACATACACACACACACGCAGCACATACACATACGCTCAACACATACCCACGCACACGCACACACAAACACACTGGCTCAAGGATGAATGAGTTCTGTGGGATTTCTGTGTTCCAGAGCTCACGGACGGGGAGATGATGCATAAACGACGCACAACAGAAGGAAAGCCTGCCCACTCCGAAGCTCACTCACGGAGATTCTCTGTGATTTTTGGGCAAGCCTCAGGCCTGAGGAGCCCCACTACGTGCTTCATTTTTTAGGTCTCAGATTTTACGCGTGCACTGACGTAGCGATACCGCTCGAATAAACATTGTGTCAGGAAACAAAAACAGAGCCCTTCAGCTCAGGACCCAAGCTAGTATGTGAGTTGTTTCACTGCAAAGGGAGTCATGGTGAAAATTTTCACTGTTCATAGTATTTTGGAGTGGGGGCAGTGTGTGTATGTATGCATGTGTGTGTGTGTGTGTGTGTGTATGCATGTGTATGCGTGTGTGTGTACATATGTGTGTGTGCATGTGTGTGTGCCTGTGTGTATGTATGCGTGTGTGTGTGTACATGCGTGTGTGTGTGTGGCTGACTCCGCCCTGTCAGGGGGGGCCTGAACTGTGGCTGGCTCCGCCCTGTCTGGGCGGGGCCTGCGCTGTGGGCCGGGCGGGGCAGGAGATGGAGCCGTCAGCCAGCCTCCCGCCAGCCGGATGCTCCGCGCCTCCCTCCACGCTGATGGAGCCATTTCACGGTAAATTTGTGATGCTGCCGCGCCTTCACGGCTCCCTGGAGCTCTGCTCCGACAGCGCGGCCCGTAAATCCTGCCTGTCAGCATCGTTTAGCGAAGGCCACGCGCGGGCGGCGTGTGCAGAGCATCAGCCCGCGCTAGCTCTGCCTGCTTCTGCTGTGCTCTGTTCCCATTCAGTTAGCCCACGCTAGCTCTGTCTGCTTCTGCTGTGCTCTGTTTCCATTCAGTTAGCCCACGCTAGCTCTGTCTGCTTCTGCTGTGCTCTGTTCCCATTCAGTTAGCCCGCGCTAGCTCTGTCTGCTTCTGCTGTGCTCTGTTCCCATTCAGTTAGCCCACGCTAGCTCTGTCTGCTTCTGCTGTGCTCTGTTCCCATTCAGTTAGCCCGCGCTAGCTCTGTCTGCTTCTGCTGTGCTCTGTTCCCATTCAGTTAGCCCACGCTAGCTCTACCTGCTTCTGCTGTGCTCTGTTTCCATTCAGTTAGCCCACGCTAGCTCTGCCTGCTTCTGCTGTGCTCTGTTCCCATTCAGTTAGCCCACGCTAGCTCTGCCTGCTTCTGCTGTGCTCTGTTCCCATTCAGTTAGCCCATGATAGCTCTGCCTGCTTCTGCTGTGCTCTGTTCCCATTCAGTTAGCCCACGCTAGCTCTGCCTGCTTCTGCTGTGCTCTGTTCCCATTCAGTTAGCCCACGCTAGCTCTGTCTGCTTCTGCTGTGCTCTGTTTCCATTCAGTTAGCCCGCGCTAGCTCTGTCTGCTTCTGCTGTGCTCTGTTTCCATTCAGTTAGCCCACGCTAGCTCTGCCTGCTTCTGCTGTGCTCTGTTCCCATTCAGTTAGCCCACGCTAGCTCTGCCTGCTTCTGCTCTGCTCTGTTTCCATTCAGTTAGCCCACGCTAGCTCTGCCTGCTTCTGCTCTGCTCTGTTTCCATTCAGTTAGCCCACGCTAGCTCTGCCTGCTTCTGCTGTGCTCTGTTTCCATTCAGTTAGCCCACGCTGTTCAGAGTTAGCCCATGCTAACTGTTCTTGGTTCTGTGTCCGTTCAGTTAAACCAACGCTAAACCTTTCAGGTCTGTTTCCATTGAGTTAGATAATGCTATGGTTTATCATAAACACTTTATGATGAATTTATTTATGAATAAAATAAATTAATCATTAATCAAAAAATGCATTATTATGCATAAAACATGTGGTAAACTAAAAGGAAATGGCTCAGCTTCCTGTGAACCATGAAACGCAGGAATTTCATTCTCACTTGAACACTTGCATTCAACAGGAAGTGAAATTAAGGATAAATGACTGGACCCAGCCCATGAGACATGGATTATGATTGACTGGGGGAAAAGCGCACCCGTGCCATGTTGCAGATCCTGAAGATGCGGTTGATGATGTCCTCATCGATATCGGCGGAGATGAACTCCACCTGGATGGGGCCATAGCAGGTGGAGCTTTTCTCTGGCCAATACTGCATGCACAGCTGAGAGAGAGAGAGAGAGAGAGAGAGAGAGAGAGAGAGAGAGAGAAGGAAAGGGAGAGAGAGATGACAACACAATTAGACAGTAGTCCTGGGGGAGGAGCCAACAGCACATAGTGCAACAAAGTATGTGTTTGAATGTCATACCCTCAGAGACAGTGAGTGACAAAACTAACTTTATCCCACAATTCTACAGTTACAAACACACACACATGCGCACACACACACAGAGGGGGGTTACACGTCCTACACACACTCAGGTATTAGTTGTTTGACACAGAGGGCTACAAAAACACTCCCTCGCAAAATAATTAACTTCCAGCATACTCAAAGTACACAAGATGACATTTTATATCAGATAGGTATTTACATTTGCTTCAGTGTTACAGCAAAATAAACATACTTTATAAAAATCAACTGATCCCTGACACATACTGAATACACACACGCACACTCGTGTGGGCAAACGGCTCATAATCTGCATACCGAAGTGAAACAGCAGCTCTATTTCATGGCACACGGGTACATTCTGAAGAATATATTACACAGGTATGAATAAATTCACAAGACGTGCACCGCTGTTTGCTCGCGACATACATTTCTTTTTTTTTTTGCGCAAAGCTGATGAAAGTTCAATGCCTTGGAGGGAGGGAAAAAAAATTAAACGGACGGAATTTTCTATTCACTGAAGGAAAGTAATAGACCAAATCAGCTCTGAAAACTGTGTAATGTAGCACTTTAGGGTAAAATCCATCAGTTACGTCCTCCAGAGTCCCGAGACTGGACTGAGTGCTCACAGCCTATTAGTGGCAGAGCCTCCAATCAGCACATATTAATACAGATCGGTACTGATGAGCTCTCGGGCTGGAGAAGTGCCAAGGCTGTTGGCCCAAAACGAGACCTCTGGCCGGTGATGAGACCCGGTGATGAATGCAGGCTTGGCCTGGTGATGAGTGCAGGCTTGGCCTGGTGATGAGTGCAGGCTTGGCCCGGTGATGAGTGTAGGCTTGGCCTGGTGATGAGTGCAGGCTTGGCCCAGTGACGAGTGTAGGCCTGGCCCAGTGATGAGTGTAGGCCTGGCCTGGTGATGAGTGCAGGCTTGGCCTGGTGATGAGTGCAGGCTTGGCCCAGTGACGAGTGTAGGCCTGGCCCAGTGATGAGTGTAGGCCTGGCCTGGTGATGAGTGCAGGCTTGGCCTGGTGATGAGTGCAGGCTTGGCCCGGTGATGAGTGTAGGCCTGGCCCGGTGATGAGTGTAGGCCTGGCCCGGTGATGAGTGTAGGCCTGGCCTGGTGATGAGACCCTACGCATGGGGGCCGGGAGCTGCCAAATCACAGGTTCGAGAATGCGGGCGGGTGGACGTTCTGAGGAAGCTCTGGTGCGCTGGACATGCACACTGGGAAAGGGCCGTGCTCTAACCCAACGCTGCCCAACCCTGCTCCTGTAACCCAGGACTGCCTAACCCTGCTCCTGGAGATCTACCGTCTAATAGGTTTGATCAGGATTCTACTGATCAGCAGCTAAATGAGATCTCTAGCTACTGAATGGGTTGTTCTTCCTTAGGGTTGGAATGAAAACCAACAGGGTGTTAGATATCCAGGAACAGGTTGCTCTAGCCCCTTAGAATGCCCTTGTACCCTGTTTCAGGCCTGCTGAGCTGTGGAAGAGTATATGTGTGTGTGTGTGTGTGTGTGTGTGTGTGTGTGTGTGTGTGTGTGTGTGTGTGTGTGTGTGTGTGTGTGTGTGTGTGTGTGTGTGTGTGTGTGTGTGTGTGTGTGTGCGCGCGTTTGCGTGTGCATGTGCGTACCTGTGCGGCGTCCATCTCGTTCAGCATCACTATTGAGGAGCAGTTGTAGTCGAACACCAGCCTCCAGAAGTCCGCTACCGTGTTGGGTAAGGGGTGCTGGGTCACTATGAAGGCTGCCGGTTGCTTGTGGCTCTGGAGAGCGAATAGAGGACACACGCATCACACTAGCATCACGCTAATGTGCTAAAGGCTACCAGTCTGGGAATGAATCGCCCCAATCCTGTGGCTGCAGTACTGGCTATGCACCCTTACATGGCCTATCATTCTGCTACAGACCTGGTAACCACTGTGTAGTGCATAGCCATTCAGTCAGAAGTCACATTTTCCAGGATGAAACCAGTATTTTCTAAACTACCACATCAGCTCTGTAAAGACAGGTTTAAGGGGAGAGCAATGAGACAGACATGAACTGTGAGACACAGGGAAGTGTTCGAATAATGAGAAGGCGTATGTCAAAGACACCACACTTACAGTACTTGTACCGCCCCCTCTGGCAATCTGACCAATGGCTGCGCTACAGGTTCCTGATGTGGCCTATTGCTGCTACAGTAAGTGCAGTTCCCAGATGGAAAGGTGGAAGTGTCTCTGGATCTCTCCAAGTTTGACTATCTGTGTGCTGAACCTACTGGCCATTAGAAATGGGCCTAGGAACTCGACATTTTTGAGTGTGAACACCTGACTTCACCCACTTTTTCCCAGCTATAGGACAGGGGTGAAATCGTGCCATGAGATCGTCCTCAGGTCCGACAGTGTGATTTACAAACAGCGTACACTCCACCGCATATGCTAAGCCCTTGTTCCACTTCGTCATTAACGGGGATAAAAAAAGGGACACTTTTATCTCACAGAACCATATTCTGCAGGGTGGGTAATGTTGCCCACCGTGTGCAGGGGGGGGCTGCATTCTGATTGGCCGGCGGATGATATCTCCACACTCGAAGAGCGCTCAGTGCAGAAAGGTGGTTTCCAGGACACGATAGGCGATATCATTAAAAAAGGAAACTAAAACTCCCCCAACAAAGTTAAAGTGTGTAATTAAAAGTTAAACAACGGGGCGCGTCTGTAATGAGATCAGGCCAGAGTAATGGAGCTTTGAAGGCGGCAGATGTGGGGCGAGGGGTCTGATGGGTTTTTTTTTTTTAGACGCCGAGGCGTAGGGAGATCCGGGCCGGAGCGCGGAGGCTCCCCCGCCGACGGAGCCCAGCTGCGGCTTCCTCTCCGACAGCTGCGGCGCGGGGGGGGGGCCAGGCGTTTTAAACGCTCCCCGAGCGCACGTCTAAAAACCGCGCCGTGGCTAACGGCTCTGCGCCGCAGCCCCGCCCCCCCCCCCCCCCTTCCCCAAACTGCAGCCATTTTCTCAGGGCTGTTTCCAAGCCACCGCAAGGCGTCGAATCCGGCTCGGAGTTCACTGCACCATTAAGGCCCAAATTAAATCCACATCTGTCCCTAAATCTGACTGACTATAAATGCAACCGTTACACATCTTCTTCACAAACATGGTTCAGTAAATTCATTTCGGTGACTGCTGAATCTGGCAAACCGTGCTTCGAGTGGTCATCGCGCAATTAGGGCCTGGATGAAGCCGTCTTTCCATTACTCTAAATAAGCAAATAGATGCAGTTACAAATAAGCTGTGCTAATAAACAATGCTTTGGCTAGTTAAGTTTGGTAATTGCTGTACTGGGAAAATTATGCTTGTGTAGAAAGGAAGAAAGGCTGTTCCTGAAGATCTACCGTCCTGTAGGTTTTAAATTCAACCCTAATTCTAGATCTCCAGCTCTTGAATGAGGTGTGCTTTGTTAGGGTTGGAGAAAACCTACAGCAGGTCATCATCAAATATGGTCCTCAAATCCAAATCCGGCCCTGGTTTTCTTTCCTCCCAGGCAATTAACTGAACTTTTAGCGCTACTGATCGGCCAGGCAGTCCTCCCATCTGACAATCAGGTAAAGGGAGGGTGGAAAACTAGCAGTTCTCGGCCGATGAGGATCGTGATTTGATGATCCCTGATGACCTACAGGATGGTAGACCTCCAGGAACAGGTTTAGCCGCCATTGTGTGTGATTGTGTGTGAGGTAAGGCCCCAGGCCTGGGAGTGGGAGGGGCTTACGTCCATGAGCGCGGCGTTGATGTAGTTGCTGGACTCCCCGTCCACGGAGATGAGGAACGGGAGGCAGCGGTCGACGGACAGGACGTCCATGCTGCGGTTCTTATCGTGGTTCCGGGGGAGCAGCCCCACACTGCAGTCCTCAGCCCGCACCCGCGGCGTCACGATGTTCAGCGTCTGCCAACACAAACCGCCATTTTATTACAAAACGCCATTTTATTACAAAACGCCATTTTATTACAAACCACCATTTCATTACAAACCGCCATTTTATTACAAAACACCGTTTCATTACAAACCGCCATTTCACAACAAACCGCCATTTCATTACAAACCGCCATTTTATTACAAACCACCATTTCATTACAAACCACCGTTTCACAACAAACCGCCATTTTATTACAAACCACCATTTCATTACAAACCACCGTTTCACAACAAACCGCCATTTTATTACAAAACGCCGTTTCATTACAAACCGCCATTTTATTACAAACTGCCATTTCATTACAAACCGCCATTTTATTACAAACTGCCATTTCACTAGCATTTACATTGCAATTATGTCGGTATGCCCCAGTCGGTAATTGAATCTGCAATCTCTGAGTTAGCATCCCAGTAGTGTAACATACACAGCTACACTGCTGCAACACTGACCATATCACCAGCTCATTTAATCTGTCAACGATGCAGAAAATAAATAAAGAAAGGAAGGAATAATTCGGCTGACCTAAGAAGACACTGTGCTGTGGTCTGCTTTTGGCACAAGGTTTAAGCAAATTTCTTTTCTGTTCTTTGACTCTATCAACTTCTAATTTAAAGCACTCTTGGCTGCAGTATATATTACCTGTCAGAGGGAGCGTAGGAGAAGGGAAGATTCATATATTATCAGCCAACACTTGACACTAGTTGACACGCAGAAAGCAAAATGAAACATAGACGATCAGAAAATAAGAAGCTAAGACTGCATAATGAGGAGAACGGGCTATTCAGTCCATCGAGAACATATAACCGACCACATCAACGCCAGCTACATCAATGTGAGTATGGACACAGGACCACACAAGAGTGCATAACGAGAGAACAGGCCATTCAGCCCATCTAGAACACAAGAATACATAAAGAGGAGAACAGGCCATTCAGCCCATCTAGAACATAAGAACACATAATGAGGAGAACAGGCCATTCAGCCCATCTAGAACATAAGAATACATAATGAGGAGAACAGGCCATTCAGCCCATCTAGAACATAAGAACACATAATGAGGAGAACAGGCCATTCAGTCCATCTAGAACATAAGAACATAAGAATACATAATGAGGAGAACAGGCCATTCAGTCCATCTAGAACATAAGAACATTAGAATACATAATGAGGAGAACAGGCCATTCAGCCCATCTATGCTTGTTTACCTACAGTATAGTCCACTTTCAAAGCTTTGACCACACTCTATATTAGGCCCTCGTACAGGGCTTTTGTTTCAAAGCAAACATACATCTTAGGCTCCTAAGTTAGTCCCTGCTTTTGCTGCCTCGTGATTGAACGTGTGAGGGGCGAGTGACGTCACTGGGAGGAGGTGTACCCTTGCTCACCTGAAACTCGTCCTTGATCTGGCTGGAGTTGGTCTGCGGGTCCAGGCGGCTGATGTTGTAGTATATGGCTCTGAACTCGCACACCGGTATCGCCGTGTTCCCGCACAGGCAGGCCTCCAGGATGGCGTCGTGCACGAAGACATACTGCTCCTGCACGGGTGGGGGAGGGGGAGGGGGGGCGTGGCCACGGGCATGACATCACACACACAGTTACAGGGGATAGGCCTCAGGCCTGGCAGGCTTGTATACAAGAGCAGCCCCAGCATACAGTCAGCACTCTGACAGTCTGAATGCTGGAACAAGCCACGCCCTTTGTCCTCTAAACCATTTTAGGAAAACCTCAAGTTTCAATTTCAATTTTTTTTAATGCATATATTAACACACGGTGTTAATATATACCAGACCTGGGTCAAATACGTGTTTGTTTTGGATTAAAATGCTTTTCTACGCTTCACTGATCTTGTCTGGTGTATTGGAACCAATGAAATACTCTCAAAAAGTGAAAATCCCGCATTCTGGTCATATTGGCAAGTTCAGTTACACCAGGCAAGATCAATAGAGCACAGAAAAGTATTTTAATAGCTTGATTTATTTTCATAAGATTTATTTTGCTTTTTGCATTTGCTTCAACACTGTAATACAACTCCCATCAAGCATTTCACCAACGTCTCATACAACAAATCATAGACACAGGCTTTGCAATGCACTATGGGAACCTGAGGCAAGGATACAAGGAAATGACCGCGCTGCTTTACAAGACAATGCCTCGCTTCAGAAAAGCGATTTTCGAGGATTCTCACTTGCAAATCACAATATCTCATCAAAACGCGCTTCACGAAAATGCAAATCGCATGCAAATCGCAAATAAAAGTGCAACGGCTACAGGTCTCTTGCACATACAGGTCTCTCACACACTTTTTTTTATCAATGGGGTCTCGATGACAGATCTTTCTAGAGTTTCCAGGATCTGCAGCAGCTGTAGTTGTGACATCATGCCTGAACCCTAAAAGTAAAATCCTCAGGAGTCTGGGGTGGCCCTGGTCGCTACATACGTGGATTTGCTAATGGCTTTAAGTGTGTTAAGTACAAAATGGAAGCTCCCTTTATGCAATGCAAAAAAAAAAAACGTTACCAAAGCCCATAAAAAAGAGCTTAAATTATGTGCTGTATCTGTAATGAGATCCAGTAGAAATGCAGCTTTAAAAAAAACTGCACGGTATGCATCAAAAAAAAAAAAACCCATAAAAAAATAATCTCCCAAGCTGCCGCTTGCCACAGCATAGATTTCCACATATTTTCCCTCCACAATGGAGAAGGCTTAAGGGCCCTGATGCTAATTGCAGGCCTTTGATCCGGATTGGGCTAAATCCATCTACTGTTGACCTGGCCCATCCATTACCTACAATCCAGCTCTCCCGCAGGAAGAAAAAAAAAAGCCTTTTAAGGGATTAATTGCTTTTCTGTTGTTTTGTACAGGCTTAGCTTTCTAAATTGCGCATTATAGTGACACAAATTGGCCCGTGCCCATTACGGTTGCCCCGGCCATCCGGGCGGCTGTTTGGCGTGCTCCTTCCGCTTCGCCCCTGCCGCCTCTGCCGCCGCTGGAAAAGCAAATCTCTACATCAGAGCAATCCGGCAAAAAACAAAACCGAAAAAAAAAAAAAATAATAATAATAATAAAGCTGCGGTGATCTAAGTGATTTGCCCTGCGTTCAGGATGACGTGTCATAAACTCGTTCTCGGATGTAATTGCGCCTTCGTAGTGGGAGACTTACGCGGGGGCGGAGCTAAAAGCTAGCGCAGTTTGTGTGCTCTTAAATCCTCTCCTGTGTGCGTTGTATAACTCGTAAACCCGTAGGGGGGCTCTTTCACGACTACACGTGTAATTGCTCAACGTAAATAATAAACAGAACGGCAGGTTGATTTATTGATATACCAAAGGACTTAGTCTGCTTTATATCTGCGCATTTTCAGGGAGTATATTCAGCAGACTTGCAGTCGTATCTCTGCATTAAATGCAGGCAGTGAATTCGACCCAGTACACGGCTTTTGATTTTTCCGCCTTCGTCTGTGACATTCAGAAATGATCAGCTTTAGCATGCCTGTACCGTAGCAAGAGTGGACCAAACAAGTTATTAGATGGAGAAAAACACAACAAGAAATATTTGTGAGGAGGTTTGTTTGTGCAGACCCTGCGGTCACTCTCGTGGAGCGCTAAGGAACAGGAGCAGCTAACCATGGATTCAACTAACTTCTGGATTCAAACCTGCAGGACCTGCTTATTGAGGTCCGATTCTTGGCTTTGTTTTAACCTCGCCCTCCTGCACCTATCCTGCAGGGGAGTGGCCAGGGCTGACAGATGGACTGAAGGCCGAGATGTGCAGATAGAGACCAGACCCACCAATGGCTGCACCACGGCAGCCCTCTCTGACCACATCCACCTCTGTCTGCACCATGGCAACCCTCTCTGACCACATCCACCTCTGTCTTCACCATGGCAACCCTCTGTGATCACATCCACCTCTGTCTTCACCATGGTAACCCTCTGTGATCACATCCACCTCTGTCTTCACCATGGCAACCCTCTGTGATCACATCCACCTCTGTCTTCACCATGGCAACCCTGTGTGATCACATCCACCTCTGTCTTCACCATGGCAACCCTAAGTAACAACATACACCTCTGTCGTCACCATGGCAACAGCCTGGGATCACATCCACCTCTGTCTGCACCATGGCAACAGTCTGTGATCACATCCACCTCTGTCTGCGCCATGGCAACCCTCCGTGACCACACTGACATCGTGATGCACCATGGGAACTCGGTGCAGCCATGCCCACCTCAGTCTGCACCATGTTGACCCTCTGTGAGCGCAGCTCTCGGATGCAGTTGAAGATGTCCACCACTCCCTCGTTCTCCGCCATGTCCAGCATGATGTCCACTGCGATGAAGCAGCCCGTTCTGCCTGCGCCAGCACTAGGGAGAGAGAGAGAGAGAGAGAGAGAGAGAGAGAGAGAGAAGAGTGGGTATCAGTTATTAGTGAGATGGAGAATGAGAGAGTTGCAGGTCCTACAGGAAAAAGATGGATACACACGCACACACACACACACGCACACACACGCACAGGTGCGTACACACACGCACAGGTGCGTGCACACACATACACAAACATACACAGACGCACATACACACAAGCATTTACACAGACATACTCACGCACACACTCACGCACACATGACGTATACGCACATGCACACACACACACACACACACGCACGCACACACACACACACACACGCGCACACAGCACAGGCGAGAGTGACGGGGCCGCAGGCTGCCGTCCTGACCCTGCTGCCGGGTGTTAGGGAAACATGCAGCGCACTGGAGGGAGTCGTGTTGGGTGGGGGGTCATCCTGCAGGGAGCTGTAATTGGGGGGGGGGGGGAGTAGGAGGAGGGGGGGGGGGTCATCCCGTCGTCTCTCAGACAGCCCCCACCCCCCCCCCCGACAGCTCTGGCGTTCCCGCTATTCCCGCCGCCGCCGGGCCGATCGCCTGTCAGTCCCCTTGATTAATGGCTCCGCCGGTCTGGCAGCAGCGCGGCGCGGTCCTGGGGGGGGGGGATAGCGCCGGAGGAAATTAGAAACGACTTCGCGGGGCCTGTCAGAAACTTCGCTCCGCAGGGGGGCCCCCCGAGACGAGACGAGGCTCGTCTGCCGGACTTGGTCTGCATCGTCTCCCGTCCTGCGCCAGGCGCCAGGCTCCACGGGCTCGGGGGGAAGAAGGGCCCGCCGGCGCCCTCTCTCTCTCTCTCTCCGTCAAACGCCTGACGGGCTCCGGGCCGGAGAGAGAGAGAGGGCCGCTCGTCGTTCGCGAGCGGCCCGGGACGCTTGGAGTCGCCTGGTTTTAACGGCGCGGTGGCGGCGGCGGCCGTGATGAGTCATGATGTGCGTCGGGCACGCGGGAGCCTGACGTGATTGGCTGTCTGCGGCGGGGGTGTGTCGACGCGCACGTTCACCCGCGCTTTCCTGGGGAAAATGGCGGTAGGGAAATGTCACGCGCGGCCGTCTGTCTTTAGCGAAGACGCTCTCCGGCTTCGTGAAGACGCTCTGAAGGCTTACGGACAGAGCAGCGAGGCGGAGTGAGCAAAACAAGGAAGAGAGGTAAAATGGCCGCTCGCCATTATAGGGGCTGTTTCTGAGCTCCTTCCTGTCCAGTGTTTGGGTCTCTGCCCTGCCCCTCTGAGCTGAGCGGCTTCATTTGCCCTCAGAAGCAGTAGCAGCACCCACCTCATCCTCCCCCACAGGGGCCAGCCTCAGCCATGGGAAAAACAGCCCTGAGAATACGTAAGGTAAAGCGTCCGTTACAGCCTCAAACTCAGCCCCCCGATCAGCCTCGGCGGCTGCTAGCTGTCCTTCCAGCCGTAGCTGCAACCCCTGCATTGTAAGGACCGGCTAATTATTCTTAATTAGACACATTTCACATCGACTGAAGGATTAAGGTCTCACGGTGTCAGAAATGGCTGCGTGCCATAAAGAATAAATTTGCCAACCGGGGACTTTTTAACCAGTCAGGTCAATTAGCGCTTTCATTTTTCTGAGATGTGCTATACGGAAAATAATTCTCTTTAAAAAGAGGTCACATTGTTAATAGACTGAATTATAAACTGACAGCTAATATCAGAGGACTTCTAATTGCTGCAAGTGTGGACAGCTGGTCACTGACACTAAAACCATTTGTGGGAAATGGGTTCAAAGGCAAAGCAAATCCAAACTGCATTTTTGTCGAAAAGTTAAAGAAAGAAAATGAACTTTAATGGATGTATTCAACAAAGTTAAATGATTAAGAGATATGAGTCAAAGTCTATTAAGGGCTTCCATAGACCTACTGCTTCACCAGTGTAATATTTCTGAAGGAGAAGAATACTTTCACTGTGTGTGTGTGTCTGTGTCTGTATGTGTGTGTGCATGCGCGTGTATGTGTGTGTGTGTGTGTGTGTGTGTGTGAGTGCAAGCCTGTGTGTGTGCATGTGTGTGTGTGTGTGTGTGTGTAAACTCCATAGGCACCTTAGAGCTAAATAATTGTCTAAATCTTACCAACGCAGTTGCACAAAGTGACAGGCCTGTGCATGGTCTGCTTACACCATGCAGAGTGCAGATAAACAGAGGTGGGTCATGAGCTGGTTCAGACAGTATGAATGCTAATCAACGACCCAGACGCTAATAGGGTGGCGGTGTACGTAAGGAAACTGGGACCATGGCTCAGAGGTTGCAGGTTCAACTCCCAGGTGAGGTACTGCCCTCGCAGCCTTGAGCACTGTACTTATCCTAATTCACTTCAGCAAATGTACAGCTGTATAAAAGCATTCCGGGTGAAAAGTTTTGTAAGCTGTGAAAGCCACACTGAAATAAAGTGTACATGAACAATGGCCAAAAGGAAATAATGTCATTTCCAAGATGGCGCTGCTCTGTGGCGACTAATGCATGGCAGCATGTGTTTGTTTTTGCTATGTTTGTATAATTGTGAGTGTAGCTGTCTTAGTTGAGACCTGCTGCAATGCATGTGGATTGTAATGGATTTATAGCTGCTGCATTGCACCTGGAGCCTTCTGAATGCACCTGGAGACCTGTCACAGCGTTAGTGGTAATTCTCACTTCTTAACCTCACGTATGCAGAGAACGGACTAATGTCTGTTGTCATCACGATGGACCGCAAGAGACAGAAACGGGAAAAGAAAGGGGTCAAGGCCCCCCTACCCACAGTACTAGCCTGCTTGCAAACACACGTTCACTTACTAAACAGTTCGCAGAGCTTCATTCATTGACAAAATGCACGTGTGAATACAGAGACAGCTGTCTGTCATGCTTAATGGAACGCCAGCGGGAAGAATCGATAGCCAATGATGCGTCGCGTGTTGAAGGTTTTAATTGCTCAATTAGAACGGTTCAGGACAACCATGTAACCAGGCCGGGGGGGGGGGGGGGGGTGAGCTTAGCACAGGGGGAATCAGAACAGCTTACGCTAAAATGTATAGAGGAGCGTACAAATAAAATTTAAAGTAAATTTCACGGGAACACTCTTCGGCAGACTTGGCGAGGAACACGAGCGCTGACCAGTGGGAACGCATCACGCGGCGGGAGAGGAATCGGCGGCGACAGCGACGAAGCCTTTCGCCGAGGAACGGAATCAATTTTCCGCAGATTTAATTAAGAGGTGCACCTGGTTGATCGCAACAGCCTTCTGCAGGCTCTGCGCCTGAGGGGTTCGACGGTTCTGACACACTGGGGGTGTCACGCGGCGCTCGCCGCACCAAATCCCACAGAACCGGCGTACCTCAACCCGTACCACAGCCAGCCCGCGTGGAAGTCATCCACAACGATCACCCTACCCGAACACGCAAACCTCTACGAGTACCCCTAACGACTATAGACCTAAACTGCCCTGACCTCGCTTTTAATTAAAAAGCTTGGATGGGGAATTGTGCTGCCCCCCCTAATTACGGAAACGTGACTGACAAGATCCGCTGGAGTTCGCCCGCAGGGCAGAGCGTGGCGTCGAAGCCGCACCTCTCTTTCCCGCACGCAGACGAAACAGAACGCACGCACGCGCGCGCATTCTGTCCGTGGCCTCATCCTCCGGGTGAACCCCCTATCTCACGCTACGAACGCTCGAGGGCAGGACCGTGAGCAAGTACGTTAGTACGGCGGGTAGGCGCCTTCCCCACTAACCGCGCCCAGCCCGCCAACAAAAGCCTCCTCTTCCTCGTCATCGTCAACACGGGCCTCCCGCGGGGTTGCCTCGGTCACCCAGACTAATTCACCGTGAGGTGTTCCTCGTCGAACTGTCGCTTTGTCAAATTCTCGGGCGGCACGGCTATCGTAGGGCTCCTGTCCTATCCCCCGCACTGAGGACCGTTGAAGGATACGAGAAGAAGGGTTTCAGAACGGAGCGAATAAAATCTTTAGTCTTAAACCACCGCAAAAGCTAAAGAAATGATAGTAGACTTCAGAGGTGGCTGAAACAGCAAATAATTCAGTTGAGGTGCCCAGGCATCCTGGAACATTCGCTAACAATAAGCCGAAACTTACAGGAAATGTTCGGCGAAGGTCAGCAACGGCCGCATTCACTCCGTAAACTAAGAAAAACATCCTGTCGGCAATAACACCCTCTTCAGATTTTACCAAACATTCATCGAAAGCACAATAACCTTAGGATTACTCGCCAGATACAGTTCGCTCTCAGCAGACATAAAATATCAAAAAAAATATCAAACTCTACAGCTAAAATTGGAGGTAAAAAGGCTGGACATTCAAACCATCTTCAATCACAGAGCCATTCGGAAAAGTGATGACAATATTAAGGACTTTTCTCTGCTGCTCCACCGGGGAAGGGTTTGGGATTGCATACGTACCCCCCCCCCCCCCCCCCCAAGACCGCATGGAGCCACTAGGGCAGTTATTTATTTATTGTCATCGTTAATTTATGTTTCTTATGAAATGTTGATACTCCTCATTGTTAGTTTGTTTTGATGTGAAGTCAATGTCATCGCTGCTGCCTTATTGCGCTGTCAGTGTTATTCATTGTTTGTTCCGTGTGTCATGCAAGAAACACATTCCCATAAGGATTAATAAAGCATTCATTCATTCATTCATTCATTCAGTCATACATTTGTCAGAAGACTGCCCTCACAGGCCAAAGTCACAGACAGTGTCAGCTCTGTTTCTCTGTGCTACAGCAGGTACGCGCACACTATAACTCACATACTGAGAATGCAGAAACAGCACCTTCTCGCCTTTTCTAGTTACCTGCCAATACCAAATTGAAAGGTAAAGAGTGTGTCACAAGTCCTCTTAATAATGCCAAGTATTCTTACAAAAAAAGTACATTTTTATTCTTAAAAATAAATAAATAAAAATATGATTTAGTGTTTATTAACCTTGCTCAGAAGGCATCTGCCCACACCACACACTGACAGTTGGTTCTAAATGCTAATGAGGCACTCTAATGCAGTGCACGCATTTAATAAATTTTGTTTATGCGTCGTGATATGGATTGCTGTGATTATGAGTGTTGAATTAAGTATTCTCCAGCTAGAGGCCGTGTGCTGTGTTCTGACCTCTCTGCTCTCTCTTTCAGCCTCCAATCAATGATCTTCTCTTCCTGCTGCTTCCTGTACCAGCAATGACCTGCTTATTCCACCTGCAATGATCCACTATACCAACCTGCAATGATCCACTATCACAACCTGCAATGATCCACTAGCACAACCTGCAATGATCCACTATCACAACCTACAATGATCCACTATCAGAACCTGCAATGATCCAATAACAGAACCTGCAATGATCCACTAGCACAACCTGCAATGATCCACTATCACAACCTACAATGATCCACTATCAGAACCTGCAATGATCCAATAACAGAACCTGCAATGATCCACTATCACAACCTGCAATGATCCACTATCACAACCTGAAATGATCCACTATCACAACCTGAAATGATCCACTATCACAACCTACAATGATCCACTATCAGAACCTGCAATGATCCAATAAAAGAACCTGCAATGATCCACTAGCACAACCTACTGTATAATAATCCACTGTCTCAACCTACAATGATACGCTGTCGTTATCCATATTGATTTATATTGAGCCAGAATCAGTACCTGCAATGGACCACGATGGGTCCGGCATCAGGGGGGTTGAGGAACTTGACTTGGCGGACGAACCCCAAAAGGCCGGTGGCGTAGCAGGGCACCCCGTGGTCCGGCCAGCTGGTGAAATGGAACTGCCGAATCTCCCGGATCTCATGGTGGCCCTTCTGAGAGAAAGCACACGGGTTCAATACCAACGCGTACAATTGTGCCCATGCGACAATGAATTAAAGAGGACATTTGCACACATATGCGCACACACACACCAATGTTTTAAGGAGGACATACACACACACATTCACATGCACACACATACACCAATGTGTTGAGGACACACACACAGAGACACTCAGAAACACTCACTCAAAGTGGGAGTACAAGGCCTTTGCACAACACTGATTATGATATAAAAATATTTTTAGCAAAAAAAACAAAATCATAATTTGAAATTGAGAAACGCAGGATGAGTCAGCGTGCTTTGGCCACAAGGAGACTAATTAATTTCCCCTGCTGTGGTGTTAAAAATAAACAGGCAAATAAACTACAGGTTTTCAAACACTCTTTCCTTATAAAGTATCTACATACAGATCCTACAAAAAAAAGAAGATATTCACATTGGAACTAAGCACAGCCAGAGCATACATTACATTACAGGCTTTTAGCAGACACTCTTATCCAGAGCGTATTACATTGCATCCAATTATACAGCTGGATACATACTGGAGCAGTGCAGGTTAAGTACCTTGCTCAAGGGTACAACGGCGGCGTCCTACCGGGGAATCAACCCTGCGACCTTTAGGTTACAAGACCAACTCATTAGCCATTATGCTACACTGCCGCCCCCATCACACGCAAAAAGCAATGGGTGCCTTGCAAGAGGACTTTAGGGAGCCAGTGTTCACCTGCTATTCTCTGCTAATAATCCCCCTCTTTAGACCTCTCCCCGGTCATGCTAATTGCAGTTTTGGGTGGTGAGAGATTTAATCCCAGCTGCGCATGCGCGGGAAACCCAGACGGCTAGCGAACGACGGCGCTAACGCCTCCCCGCTCAGCGCGGCGTCCTGAAGCCCTACACAAACGGCGGTAAGCCGCGACAGAGCCGCGGAGGCCGCGGGCTCGCGCTCGCCTGATTCCCGCCCGACAGCGCGGGGGGACGCTTTTACACGTAACGCCGCGCCGCGGTAGAGCAATCCCCCGCAAACCGCATCGTTAGCAGCGCTTCTCGGGCTTCCTGCTCCCTCTCTCTGTTCCCGGCGGCTAAACACCGCTACGCGCTCTCTCTCTCTCTCTGTTTGGAAACGCGCGGGCCTCAGCCCGCCGATGGGGCGCGGGGCGTAGCGTAGCAGGGAGCAGGGCGGGTAATCGGGATTCACGCCGCCCTCTGAACACACGGTATCGGCGAACGGCTTCGCGGCGCGAGGGCGAAACGGGCGCTTCGTAGCCTGCGCGGTCATCAGAACCCCTGCTCTCCTTTTAGGCTTCCTTGTTTTTCGTTACAAAGCTTTCCCTGCGTCGGCGAACACCACTCCCACCCCCCCCACACGCACACACCGTGCTTTGATTATCTCCGCCCGACAGAACCAGAACCGGCTCGAGCCGAAACGCCGGGCTCGGCTCAGCTTCGGTTATTTAACGCGCGCCGCGGCGCGGGAAACGCGTCCCGGGCGCAGAGGGCGCAGTTTACCTTCTGGACGGTGAAGGTCCGGATGACGTACTCGGCCAGGGGCTCCGTCTCGACCAGCGCCACCTTGACGTCCCCGTAGACCTCCGTCTCGTCGGGCCAGTACCTCACGCACTTCACCTGGGCGGGGCGGGAGGGCAAAGGCGGTGAAGAGGAGGAAATTCACCCCGGGGCCCGCTTCGCAAGGACACCTCGGCCCAGATCGAAGCTCTCGGCTCCGGCCCAATTTTCTTTTTCTTCCCCCCCCCCCCCCCCGCGCTTTTAAAAAGTTATTTTCCAGCGCAAGCACACTTTGATGACTCGAAAGAGGCCATTGTGTAACCCGCTGAACTGTGTCCGTAAAAAAAAAAAAAAAAGAACGTATATATAAAAATAATAAAAAAACTCAACACTTGAATTCAATTTAGGAGTCAGAGCCGAGAAGAAAAAAAAAGAATCGCAGGCTGAATTTTTCACGGAAGTGAAGGCTTGACGTGAAGTATCGACTCGATCGCGCGACTGCAATTCCCTGATTGGACTGTTTTATTTTTTTTTAAAAAAAGAGTACATAATTGGCTTCTGATTGGCGCCATCCATAAAGGCTGCCTGTGGCTAACACGAGCTGGGCCCTGCCGCTCGCGTTATTAACCCGATCTGAGCAGTCGGCAGCGGGCCCAAACGGCCCAGCTCTCCGGGGCAGGCCGGGTTTAAGACGGCTGCTTTATTTGGCCGCAGACGCGTTATAATTCCTCCGCGGAAAGCGCCACCGCGGGTCCGCATTTTTTGGGAAATGAAAAACAGTGTGATGCCTGGATGGTAATATTATTACTAGGGGGGGGAAAAAAAATGGAGGCTCCCTTTAGAAGACGCATCAGGGCCGGCAGAAATATCTTGAAATAAATTGAGTCTCCTTTTCCTGGTGTGATTGAGTCGGAAGGTTTGCACAAAAGTAGTTTTAACCAATAAACAGGATGAAGTGGGGTTGGGGGAGGAAAGGGGGGGGCACCCTGTGGTGCTGGGAACACAAGATACGACTGAAGCCAAAGAGGGGAGCATAACCGCACTTTCTGACTACACGCACAACCAGTGCTGAAGCCTTTTGGAGAGACAAAGCTTCAGACCGCATGTTTACGTCTGAAGCTGGTTACCATGGGGGGCGGGGCAGACGTAGAACTCAAGAGAATCGACCTACCCTTCCTACTTCCACCAGGTTGGTAACCATGACGATGCTGCCGGAATTCTCCTGCCAAATCATCCTCCAGAAGTCCCTCACGGTCTCCTGCATTGGGCCTGAGGAAGAGAAGAAGGGGCATGACAAACCAGCAGATAATGTCTCAGGGCGCATAAACATCTATAAACTTCATTTATTTTATTCTATTTTTTTTTAAAACGTTGTATAAACAGTGTGATGGAAAAACAACCTCATTTAAAAAAATGTAAAAAATTGAACCTGTAACTTTAACGAACGGGCCGCCCCTTTGTCTGGGGACAGCTTCTGATTGGTTGCATCCCCCCGCCCGCGGCCCCCGCTCTCTTACCTCCCCGTGCGTTTAATTACCTTGCGTAGCGATGTAGTGTCTCGGTCTGTGGTATCCCTGGGACGCAGCGGGGGGAGACACAAACACAAGCGCTTACATTAACGGCCCCCCCGTGGAACCGGGAGGGGGAGGGAGGGGGGGGACCCTAAGCAAACAGGACATTCGATTACGACGCGCTCGCTTAAACAAACGATGTGACGCCGTCGTCACGCGACGGCTCCCTCCCTCGCACGCGCGCGCGCCTGACGCGTCGCGTTCGTTAGCGCTAAAGCCGGCGCGAGATAAATGAACCGTTAGCGGAGCGGTGTTTTGTCTCCCGGAGACAAAACACCCCCCCCCCCCCCCCCCCCCCCGGGCGGCGCAATCAGTTTTACTGCAGGATGCTGGCACCGTCCACCCGCTAATTGTTTTATTAGCGGGAAGCGGGCTCGTGACACGATTACAGACGCGGCCGCTCGGCGAGCCCCGGCTGACGTCTCTTCAAAAGGGGCCGGTCCGGCCGTTTAGGAAACAAAAAAAAAGCCCCCCGGAGCACGACGGGCCCGGGACCCGGCGACGACGGCGTCGTTACGGCGGCTACGCCATCGCGCGGCGCTTTTCACCCGGCCGAAAAAAAAAACGGCCTTTCCGTGCCCGCTCAGCGCTCGGGAGACGGGGGGGCTGTTTTTCGAGATCCCGTGGCGCCGGCGTGCCAGGGGCCCGCCCCAACCCGACGCCGTCCGCCAACTGCAAACCGTGCGTTTCGTGTTCAGCCACCACTCCGGCTGTGTGGGCTGCTCTGCTGACACCTTACTCACGGTCTACTCACAACTTGCTCACGGTCTACTCACACCTTACTCACGGTCTACTCACACCTTACTCACGGTCTACTTGCACCTTGCTCACGGTCTACTCACACCTTACTCACGGTCTACTCGCACCTTACTCACTGTCTACTCGCACCTTGCTCACGGTCTACTCGCACCTTGCTCACGGTCTACTCGCACCTTACTCACGGTCTACTCGCACCTTACTCACGGTCTACTCACACCTTGCTCACGGTCTACTCACACCTTACTCACGGTCTACACGAGGCGTAGTGTCGGCACCTTGCTATAAGGCAGATGTAGAAGCCCACGAGAAAGCACAAAATGTACATTTTTTTTAAGGAAACACCAAAGACACTTGGAGGAGAATACACCAAAGACTGCGACACTTTTGCACATGTTAAAATGTATTAAGCACTGGGGTAAAAAGTGTTTTAATGCAATTCACAAAGCACCCGCAGTGAGTGGAAAATGCACATAACTGCACTGCTCAGGAAAGGACAACACAGTCTACTGTCTGCATCTTATGCGTTTAATCCTTATTACCTACATACATTTCAGTGCCAAAATGTGTCATTTTTATACAAACACAGGGGGCGCCCAATTAACATTAAAAATACATATACATTATTTATACACTAAGTGAAACTCAGCTCAACCTTTGCTCAAAAAATATCTTTCGAAGGTCACTCTCATGGATGAAATGTCTTATTTCACAAATAAAAATAGTGTGATATTATTACACTCGTGAGCTAGTGTCACAACACTTCCTCCTCTAAGACAGGCTTGCTGTAAGAGGTCACTTAAATTCACAGGTTGTATTTTCTTCTCATTATGTATTCTTATGTTCTTGTGTTCTAGATGAGCTGAATGTCCTGCTCTCCTCATTATGTATTCTTGTGTTCATACTTACATCGATGTAGTTGGCGTTGATGTAGTCTGAGTGGGGGTCCCCATCCAGTAGCTGCAGTCTCACCCGCGTGTGATCATCTGTGGGGTCAAATTTTCACAAAAGGCAAGTCTAAAGTTACATTTACTCATACACAGGACAAAAACACTACTTGTCTGAAGTTACATTTACTCATACACAGGACAAAAACATTACATGTCTAAAGACACATTTACTCATTCACAGGACAAAAACACATGTCTAAAGTTACATTTACCCATTTACAGGACAAAAACACTTTATGTCTAAAGTTACATTTACCTATTTACAGGACAAAATTCACTACACGTCTCAAGATACATTTCCTCATTCACAGGACAAAAACAGTACGCATCCACATGTCTAAACAGTAGCTGTGTAGTTTAATTGTATTTAAACAACTACCATTTAATTACATGACACTTACATTTTTTGAATTGTGTGTAACGTGTGTGTTTGTGTCTTTGGGCGTACTGTATTTACACACTGTCCAACAGCACACGACCATCCCCCACTCACGCTGAACTGGTGGTTTACGGTCACGTTCAAAACTATCTAACTGGGAGTACTCACATACAGTTTATATGAGCCATCCCTCTTTTAATAGCATCATATTGATGGATTTGCATTGTAAAATTTGTGAACTACATTGTATGAATCCCCCCCTTGTTTTTTTTTCTTCTTTCTTTATGTATATGCATATATGTATATTTGTACGTGTGTGCAGTGTCATGCCGTTGTGTCTTTTTTTTGTTAAACGCCCAATAAAAATGTATTCACAAAAAAAAAAAAACTATCTAGCTGCAACTGCAAACGCAGCGGGGAAGGATCGAAACCGCGCCCCCCTTCACTGCCGCTAACACACGCGCACAAACCCCCCAGCACCCGATTCCCTGCTGCAAGCGGAGGACACGCTCTACCTTAACGCCTGACTTCGTTTAAGGGGCGCGTCAGTCTCCCCCTAAGTCTGACGCCCGCAAACTCGGGCGCACCCCCCCCCCCCCCCGGTGCGATATCGGCTCCCCGTAGTCGAGTAAATTAAGTGGACAGGGCCGCGGGGGGAGTCCCAGGAAGGGAGGGGATTTTTAAAAAACGGATCAATCTTGCACGCGGTGGGTGGCATTTTGCTTTGATGTGTTGTTCATGCTAATCGGTCGTAGCGGCGCATCTTGCTTGCAATCTGATGGACTCGGGGGCATGAGGCCTGGCAGATGCCCTTCTCCCATTCCACCCCCGCCCCCCCTCCCCACCGTCTGTAAACGGATTGTGACGCACTGTTATCCTTCCTGATTTGTGTGCACGGAACTTTCCGGAAAACGGGCAATCTCTCCACTTCTGCCAGCCCCGCCTCGGGCAGACGCCGACCCCTCCCTCTCCATCTCGGCTGACTGGTGCCGAGCATTCTGGGAGGCCGGGCGTGCCGGTTTTGCCCCTCGAGCGAGGGAGCGGAGAAACCGACTCTCACGAGGAAGCCTTGCACACAAAACACCGCAGGCACAGCAGCCCACCCATTCGCCAGAAATTTAACCGCACCCCCCCAACCCACCCCCCTGACTCACTCCCTTTAATCATAGACTCAATTAGGCAGCATTTTTTTGGAACTGGCTGGTTCCAACAGCATGGCACTGCGATGAGCTTGCAATCTCGCAATCTCACACACAGGGTTACAGGGTCTCACAGAGTCCTGCTCACTGAATCGTAGATTCCAGCACACAGAGTCACTGAGTCTCACACACAGTCACTGAGTCCTGTTCACAGAGTCTCACACACAGAGCAACTGAGTCTGCTCACAGAGTCACTGAGTCTCACACACTGAATCATAGATTCCAGCACACAGAGTCACTGAGTCTCATACACAGTCACTGAGTCCTGCTCACAGAGTCACTGAGTCTCACACATAGAATAACTGAGTCCTACACACAGAGTCACCGAGTCTCACACACTGAGTCACTGAGTCCTGCTCACAGAGTCACAGGGTCTCACACAGAGTTACAGGCAGGGTTACAGACAGTTACTGTGTTCTGCACACAGAATCACAGTCTCACAACAAACTCACTGAGTCCTGCTCACTGAATCGTAGAGTCCAGCACAAAGATTCACTGAGACGTGCACACAGAGTCACAGGGTCTCACGCACAGAGTTACAGGCAGGGTCTCACAAAACGAATCGCAGAGTCCTGCTCACTGAATCATAGAGTCCAGCACACAGTCACTGAGCCTACTGATATCTGCAGTAAAGCTCGCCGCTAAAACCTTACCGCTCTGCTTTTGAATGTAATAGGGGACCTCAGCAGAATATCAGAACTTAATACATTCCCCTTTTTAAGGTTATATGGGAGCAACCAATGCTTTGCTTCTGACAGACCAGCGAGTGTCATTTTTCGTTGTTTAACATTCAGCTGCACTTTTTAGCCGAACAGTGGGAGCGAAGTTCTTTTCAGCTAAATTAAAGTTGCATCTGTATTTAAAGCAGATACAACTGCTCCCCAAAATGCATAATAAACCTCTGGGCCATCTAACTCTCGTAATAATTGTTCTGTCAGTTCACGCATCTGTGCTTCATCAGAGCCAATCAGATGAAAAATGAGTTCCAGTATCTTACCGTAGACATACAATGGTTCAGTTTATAACAAAACACAAATGAATAAATAACAAAGGCATTATGCACGAAAATAAGAACAGTGGCCTTTTTACATATCGCAGATATTAGACTCCATTTACAGCAAATGCCGAGCGTCGCCGATGCATCTTACGCATCCATTTGCTTTAGTCCCGGGTGAACGGGCGAATGCTCGCTCTCTCGCGAAGCGTTCGACGCAGTGCGCAATTCACTCGGCTAAATCTGTCTGAGCCGCGGTAGGTCACGGCGAAACGAACTCCACGCAGTTGCGTCTCCGCCTGCAATAAACCGGCGTGTTATGACAGAGCTCTCATATTTATCTCTCATAATTATTCCGTAATTAGGAGGCTATTAATTATAGCTGTTTCACACATTGTTATCAGGACTTTGTCTAATAGATTCAGTGGATATTTCACAGATTTTTCATCAAAAATACTTACAGTAATAATAGACTTCACACCACAGTCGGTACAGTCCACCCCCATTGGGCACTGCCCGCATATAATAGCTGTGCGAGATTGGATACATTTCCTATTTTATTCCTTTCTCCTTTTTGACTCAATTTTTTCAGGCAGATTTTTAATGACACGTATTTAAGAAATGTCACAAATTGGGAAAGGCATTATTTTAATGACCGCAGAGTTATTCTGTATTTTATACTGCCAAAAGCCTACAACACGCTGTGGCTATTATAATATCTCTGCTGTGTGTTGCCCCCATAGTTATAAGCCTTTATACAAGGATAGTGAAAAACAAATTAAAATTGCCTTTTTAAGTGCATGGGGAGATTGGGTTAAGACACAGAAGGTTCAGAGCCATGTATTAGATTAATCTCAGCAGCAGCTTCTACCAAAATTTCAGATTCCATTCTCCACTGTGGGGAAAGGGGAGGGGTTATACTTGGGTGACATCATTATTTGAGGGCGGGGTTCAGTAAAAAAATTTTTGTTGTTGTTGTTGTTGTTGTTGTTGGCTAAAGTTCTACAAATGACATATTATAACTGAGTCAGATAAACTGATCTTAAGATGAGGACCAGTGTATTAAATAATGATTTTTGTCTGGAGTTGCCCCTTAGTCTATTATCTGATTTTTACTGGTGCAGTAGAAATCAATCAACAGACACTCTGAACTGTTGAATCTTACTGATACAATGAGAAAGAAATGACAATATGGAATCTTGAACGTGATTCTCGCATTGAGAACCAAGCTCATAGGGAACATGTTGCCTCTCTAGAGGCCCTGGAGTGTGGAGATGAAGCTGTTGCGATACTGAGCCTGCAACAGCCAAACATCTGCTGCAAGATTCATCTGAACTCCTGAATGCACGAGAGGATGCTGTTTTATGCTGAGAGCATCGCAGAGCACAGTCCTTACAACGTATGCTCCAAAGATAAAAACCTGTCATTGTGTGTACGTGCGTGTACGTGTGTGTGTGTGTGTGTGTCTGTGTGTCTGTGTGTACATGTGCGTGTGTGTGTATATGTGTGCGCATGCGCGTGTGTGCATGTGTGTGTCTGTGTGTGTGTGTGTATATGCGTATGCACATGTACATGTGTTTGTGTGCGTATGTTTGTGTGTACATGTGCATGTATGTGTGTGTGGGCACGTACATGTGTGCACACATGCGAGTGTGTGTGCATGTGTGTGTGTGTGTTTAGTACACCTGTAATCCAGGGCACATCCAAGCCCGATAAAGTGTTGCGTTGGCAGTCTGCTTTATATACTTTAAGAGGTAATGCAGCTTGACTCTCCAGAAGGTTCTGCTATCAAATGAGCAGAATGCTTCCGCCTCCCGCTGTTTGCACTGCAATGCATGCTGGGAGCTGATCCTCTCTTTAATCCTGTTCCGCAGCTCTGAGATTAGGCAGCCATTTCCCCGAGGTGTACCTGGGAGATACAGTAGGTTTCGTAAAAAAAAAAAAAAATCTTAATGTTTACTTTGGCCATTTGCTGCAAGAAGCTCGTGTTTGGACAACTGTCATCTAGAGGGGATTAGTGTAGGAAAGTATATTTGCAGAGAGGTAATAGTACCGCGGGGGGGATTCAGAATTTTCTGATTAACACTGCGATTCCCATTTTCGTGACAACTGTTTTTCACTTTTCTGTCCGTAAGGCCACAGAGTCATCTATCACATTGATCCTATTAGTCGCAACTCACAGATTCGCGCTGCTAATTTTGCCGCTATAATATTTTAACTAAATCCAACGTGGATTTAACGGCACATTGATACAGAAATTTCATTACTCAGTGAAAATTTAATCAGAGCCTCTGTGCGTGACTTTTCTTTATGTCAACTTAGGGGCAGGAAAAAAAAGCATCCAGTAAATACTGAGAAGTGAGTCTGTCTGCGGAATGTTAATCGCCTTGCCTTTGGTCGACACATCAGAGGATTTTAACGGCAAGACTTCAAGGGACCCTATGAAGCAGCATGACTTACGTGCCGCGAATCGAGAAACACAGAAGAAGAACTCCCTTCCCTGACGCACGCGAGCCGGCTCACGTACGGGTACCCACAATCCACCAGATGAAAGGGGGAGCCTGCCGGTGCGTCTTCTGAGAGACGGGCGCCTCGTGTTCCTTTTAATGAAAACGAACAACCGCCGCTCTTGTTATCCCGACAGCGCTGGCCAAACGCATTAATGCGAAGCTGTCAAAACGCGGCGCGTGAGTGACATTTCGCGCAAGTGGCGGCAATGCATTGGACGCCTTGACGGAATCGGCGGCGCTGCGATTGGCGGGGAGATGAGTAGAGTGCGCACGCAATGCTACGGAGGGAAGAGGGGGCTTTTGTGGCACGTGGCGAAGGGTTCTTCGGATTCCTGTGCATGTCCACTGAAGTGAATGATGGGCGTTTAGAAAAGGCCCTCAGGTTGTATGGACCTCACGTTCTGCAGAAAATATAAATACACCGTATGATTCAGAATCACATCTGCACTCGCCCAATGCCTGCGACCACAGCCGCTAACTGTGATTGATACAGAACCACAGTGGCTAGTTGCGATTGATACTGAACCACAGTGGCTAGCTGCGATTGATACAGAGCCACAGTGGCTAGCTGCGATTGATACTGTACCACAGTGGCTAGCTGCGATTGATACAGAACCACAGTGGCTAACTGTGATTGATACAGAACCACAGTGGCTAGCTGCGATTGATACAGAACCACAGTGGCTAGCTGCGATTGATACTGTACCACAGTGGCTAGTTGTGATTGATACAGAACCACAGTGATTAGCTGTGATTGATATAGAACCACAGTGATTAACTGTGATTGATATAGCACAACTGAGGCTGGCTATGACTGATACAGCATGACTGTAGCTAGCTGTGATTGATACCACACAACAGTGGCTGGCTGTGATTGATACAGCATGACTGTAGCTAGCTGTGATTGATACAGAACAACAGTGGCTAGCTGACTGATACAGCACAACTGTAGCTGGCTGTGATTGATACAGCATGACTGTAGCTAGCTGTGATTGATACAGTACCACGGTGATTAGCTGTGATTGATACAGCATGACTATAGCTAGCTGTGATTGATACAATACCACAGTAGCTAGTTGTGATTGATACAGCACCACAGTGGCTAGTTGATTGATACAGCAGGAATATAGCTAGCTGTGATTGATGCAGCATGACTGTAGCTAGCTGTGATTGATATAGTACCACTGCTGCTAACTGTGATTGATGCAGTGACAGGAAGTTGTGGTATCAATCACAGCTACCCGCAGTGTTATCTCAACTCACAGCAGTGTCATTGACACAGTACCAATGTAGCTAGCCGTGATTGATATAGTAACACTGCAGCTACTTGTGATTGATTCATTAACACTGTAGCTAGTTGTGATTGATACCTGTGGCATTTGGTCTGCCGGAGAGGTGAACTGGTCTCGGCTGCGCCGGCTGGTGGAGAGAGCACACGCACCTGGGTTGCATTAGCTAATCCGCCCAGGTGCTTAAAGGTGTGCTGCTCTCCACAGTTTGGGGCCAAGACCAAGAGCTAGCACAAGAGCGAGTTTCTTTATTTGAGTTGCGTTTCATTTCAGTTTTGTTTATTTTAAAAAGACGGAGATAAGTGAATCCGTCACTGGAAAGTGGTAGGAGCTGGCCAAGTGAGAATCTGGAGTGGTGAACTGAAAAGTTTTGCTTTCTTTTGTCTTTGTTATTTTAGTTTGTTGTTTTACTTAATTGTTTTTGCCTGGAACCCGTGCGGGGGAAGAGTGAAAATGGCGTTTATTTTATTTCATGTTTGTGTGGGTGCGCTCTCTCTCTCTCTCTCTCTCTCTCCATGCGACAGATAACGGTGTTCCCCGGCACTGTCACATCTCCCTCCCAGGGGTGTCACACTGATGTGTGACAATGCCGTACCAACATGGTTATCTGTGATTAATACAGCATCACTTCTCCTCTTCAAATAAAACTTCCTGATTACAAAACTGTTTACAAAGATATCTTAACGGTTTTTCCGCACACCCAGAAACACTCTAGAGGGCAAACTCCACACACCTTCACTCTACAATGCAATCTCGAGGGAAAACTCCACTCCCCAAGAAACACTCTTGAGGGCAAACTCCACTACCCTTACTCTACAATTCAATAAAATTTTAATAAGAAAGCCACCATGAATCTGCCATATTCCCTTTGAAATTAATCAAAACTGTTTTTATTTCTCAAAGATAAAGGGGTATCTCTAATCTACCGAGGTGCTTCATTGGTAATGATATATTGGGAAAAGGATCCGTTGGGACTAGAGGGATACAAAGAGGGAAACCAGAGTCATTACAATATAAACAAACAAACAAACAAACAAATAAATAAGTAACCTTGACAGAAATAAATTGAAAGGAACAGTCTGAACAATAGTGTTGAAAGCAAAGCTTTACAATTTGCCGCCGAATCTCCTTCCCCGCGATATGTAAATGCTGGGCAATAAGTCTGTTTATTTTTGGGAGCAGTCTGCTGAACTATGAATTATGAATGAGCATATGGGAGAGTTTATGTTTACATAGCTGGCAAAAAAAAAAAACACTGAAGGAGAACAGCGAGACAGATGTCTGTAATCCCAAGCACTTTCCTGTCTTTTTCATTTTAATTCCATAAATTGTCCCAGGTAATTAATTCATATGTGGTGTTTTGGGGGGGAAGGGTGGGGGGGGGGTGGGTCTGGTAGCCCGAGGACGGCGAATGAGAGGCGGTATTGATTAAAGCTTAGTGAGTCATAACAAGCGCGTTCGTGACGAACTTCTCCACCGGGGCCAGTGGACGTCGATGCTGTTTCACGACTACCCCTAACATCACCTCTTTTTTAAAAAAAAATAAAATAAATCAATTAAAGAACGAGCGTGGGCAGGTACCAATTTCATTTTAAAAGGGACACGGTCGCCTGAACACGGTGCTCTGGGGCCAGTAAAAAAAAAAGAAAAAAAAGAAAAGAAAAAAGGTGTATCACAAATGAACTGGTTGCAAAACCCAGAATTAGGGGGTTGCAAACCTACTCAGGCTATTCTCTGACTGCGGTTGGCCTATTAGGGCCAGAAGCTTCACGCCTGTCAATAAGCTCTCGCTATGAGACAGATTTACCCGCATTCCACTGAAATTAAGAAAACAGCGTGGGACGGATAATGGACCTGCTTTGACTAAACGGCTCAGCGTCTTATCCTCAGACCTTCCAGGATCCCCAATAATTGTTTTTATTCCACGATTTGATACCGCAACCGCAATTAGGAAGAGAACTCAGTCCTTTTCCTAATGCACATTCAGTGTAAGAGTAGAGCTACTTGCATTAGCCACCACTGTATTTATAAAAGGCTTTATAACCCCACACCCGACGTACCCCGGGTTTTATCGATGGATGCCAGTGATGTCTAAACTAGCACTAGTGAGGAGGCCACCGGAGTATCTTCTGCCTTTCTAGTTCTGCTTCCCTGCGACCAGGGGATAAAATTGGTTCAAGAAATGGAAATAAAACTTCAAAACAGTCGATATCCCCCCCCCCCCACTGTTCCTGAACAAAACCATGTTAATTAAAGAGTGGTTTACCAGTGTTTTTTTTTAATTATCATTCTCAGGCAGAAGAGGAAATGCTTTAGCCTCTTGCCGGCACGTGGCCAATATCGGTGAAACCCCCCTGCGGCTTCGTTTCGGAACGCGGTGCCGGTCTCTCCTGGCAGACTACCGAAAAACGACCGCCCTCCCTTCCCGCCCCCGCCGCCGACCGCGCCCCCCACCTGCCTGCGTCTTCCGCCAAACGTTCCGTCTCTTTGACACGGTCAAAACCAGCGGAGGCCGAGACCGTGACCTCGTTCATTCTTCACCTGCAATAAACACGCACCTGGCAAAAGGCTACTACCTGTTGCAGTCACCGATAAGACAACTTCATAAAACAGACTGGCGAGAGAGCACCCAAAGGACACGGGCATGAACCCTGCGCGTAAATCCCGATTGATTTCACCGGTTCGCATCTAAAAAAACACGGTTCTGCGCGGGCTTTGTAAGACGTCCAATTACCTGCCTCCCGTGGAGCTTCTGAGCAGATTATGTTATGCCGAGGTCCAGTTCCCATAGTAACCGAAGGACCACAGCTAATGCGCTTTTTGTCATAATGATTGTGGTAGCATTGCGTTTTAATTTCATTAAAACATCTCACTGCCGCTCACTAATAGCTCAGAAGTTCTTTAGCTTCCAAGGCCTTAGCTGAATGTGTGCCGAAATGTAAGAAGGTTATGCAGGGCAAAAAATAAAATGGCCGACATTTTGGCTCAAATAAACTTTAGAATTTCTCTCTTAATACACACTGCTCCTGTATTACAGCAGTGGTATGTCTGTCACAAGTCAAATCATGACTGGGAATAGTTTCAATTCTGATGGATGTTTGGAAAACAAAATGTCCTTTCCGGAGACATATAATCATCTGGATGACAAAGAGACAGAGCACAAACACACTGTAACATTTTAAAAATTTAAATCTTAAAGCTTCTCTTAGCGTTTTACATCACTCTAGGCCGCAGCGCGTTGGCCGTTCCGAGCATTCCTCTCTCTGCCAAACTCTGCTCTGGTTACTCTGAGAAATGTATCTGGGAGCAGTGTCTCGGCCTTGGAAATTGAAGGCAAACAGAATGCAGGAACCCTCAGGTGACCTGGGTGTGCATTAGCCTCAGACCACAGCCCCGGCCTCCTGAAGCTCAATAATAAAGCTTCGCTGAAAAGGAGTTCATCCTCCAGACATGCACCATATTACACTCAGATAAAGTTTTATTTCATTTTACTTTTTTTCCCCTGAAAAGTTTCTTTAGAGCCTCCTGAGTGAGCTAAAGATCTGCAGGATGCTGCGTGAGAGAGATCTCATCTCCAGAGCTGTGGCCTCCTGCGGTGATGGCAGATAGAGTGTCTGTACTGCTACTGAAAACAGAACCTGTCTGTACTGCCGTGGAATGCAGAGTGTGTCTGTACTGCTGCTGAAAGCAGAGCCTGTCTGTACTGCTGCAGAATGCAGAGCATGTCTGTACTGCTGCTGAAAGCAGAGCCTGTCTGTACTGCTGCTGAAAGCAGAGCCTGTCTGTACTGCTGCAGAATGCAGAGCGTGTCTGTACTGCTGCAGAGAGCAGAGCGTGTCTGTACTGCTGCAGAATGCAGAGCATGTCTGTACTGCTGCTGAAAGCAGAGCCTGTCTGTACTGCTGCAGAATGCAGAGCCTGTCTGTACTGCTGCTGAAAGCAGAGCCTGTCTGTACTGCTGCAGAATGCAGAGCGTGTCTGTACTGCTGCTGAATGCAGAGCCTGTCTGTACTGTACTGACTGCTTGAGTTAAAACCCAGGCTTTAGATGTGCTACGAGGGGCTCCTTAAATGAGACTGTGCCACAAATGGCCCTGTGTGTGTCTGTGTGTGTGTGTGTGTTTATATGTGTGTGTGTGTGTGTGTGTGTGTGTGTGTGTGTGTGTGTACGTTTCTGTGTATATGCAGTACTCACAAGCGATGATATTTCCATATCGGTTCTTGTTACGATTTTCATCTTTTTTTGCAGTGTCCCAGGGAGCCGTCTGTCCTTCTGCCAGCCCCTGCAATGACATCACACCTGTCAAGCGTTCTGCTATGACATCATACCCATCACGCGTACAGCAATGACATCATACCTGTCAAGCGTTCTGCAATGATATCACACCACCACAGATTCTGCAATGACATCACACCTGTTGCACATTCTTCAATGGCAGCACACTCATTCTGCAATGACATCACATTCACCACACACATTCTGCAATGACATCACAGTCCATCTGAAACACAGTGCTCTGACTGGTGCTGCTACAGCTATGACCTCACAGGACAACACATATTAAACCAGGAATGAAATACAAAACCAGCACCACACAATTCTTCACTTTCAGTCCATACTCATCTCATGTAACCCTCATCCATTTTGTGTGTTTAGTCTGTGATTTTATTCAGACATGACAAATGAGTTGAGATCATACATACGCAAATGCACACATGCACACACACACCGATCCTATCCGAACAATGCATTTAAATTTGCCCTTTTATTTAGATTTTTTTACCCAGACCTTCAGTAGCTGTACTCAGCTATAGGGAGGTGAAGCAGAAGTCATTCCCTTCAAACTTACGCTTCACCTCCTTAGACTGGCGTAGATGGCCTTGAAGATCCTTTTATTTCTGTAAATACTGCATACCATACAGAAACTGCAGAGCAAAGTTGAAATTGTCAGATTCCAAGCAACATTTTACAGCCGAGCTTTCAAACAGACCTGTCCTTGGGGACAAATCTGACTGAGCTCGCTTGAAACGACCAATGGAAACAGAGCAATGAAGGTCTCATTAGAGTCAGCCGAGATGATAAACTGAGATACTAAAAGATCTAAAACTCAGGACCAGACTGTGGCCAATAAAGATCCCACAGCACGCATCACCCAGAGCGGTGGGGGTGGGGGTCCCAGGCGTCTGAAATAAAAATCCCAAAAAAGCTTTCACTGTCTGGACCCCCCAATAATCCCCAGTTTCTCTTCCTTTAATTAATCCCCCTCCCTCTTCAACTCAGCTAGCCTGTGCTGAGCTTTATGGTCCAAAATGGCTGCCGTGCATCACCCAGATGGGGGCTACACACAAGGGGGGGGGGGGGGGGGTTGATGTGATGCCTCCCCCCAGCCTGTAAAGTGCTTTGAGCTCACAAAGATTGAAGGTGCAAAATGCAGTCTGTTATTACCAGTGATTATAAGTCCCAGAACATTTTTACTGTTGATTAACATACAATGAAACAATGCTGCAGAATGGATCAAACTTGTAAACTACGGCACTGTGAATGACTCCTGAAACAAAATGGTGACACACAACTGTAGTCTTAGGCCGCATTCACACCAGATCAGCTTGCCACAGGGTTGTGAAGCAAAAACGGCAGTCTTCCCATTCATTTGAATGGGGGTAGTGCGTTTAGGCTGCGGCAGTGGTTGACCGCATGGGGTGCCGAAAAAAAAAAACGCAGAGGTCTGCGGCAAGAAAGTTGAACCAGAATCAACTTTTGCCGGAACGCAACCCGACGTCACGCTGCAGTGGCCAATCACGTAAGTTGTCTAAATTACCATGTAGCGGTCCGCTGTTTACCGAGTAACTGTCAGATGAATTACTGATGCGATTCATTTCCTAAGATTTGATTTTATAATCGTCATCGTGATTTGACAGTACCGGGTAATGGGACGAGTACCAAAACAATAATTACTAGCTCAATATCAATTCCGAACGTCGAGATTAAGCTGTATAAAAGATTCGCTATTTAGCAGTTCTTGCATGTTAGTTTATTGTACCTAGCACTATGGAGTTCATGGACCAAACGATGATACTCTCCCAGTTGTGTCCTCGCTTGGTTTATTTCGTGTACCCAGCTTCAACGTCTGCGTCTGGCTGGCAGTCTACGCTGCAAAAATAACGACAGCAAGAAGCTTCCTTCGGTTTGCGTTTTTGTTCTTTCTTTCTTTTGAGTTAGCGGACAGGAAATGGGGGGGGGGGAGGGGGTTAAAGTTCACAACACGACGTCAGACAAATGGGCCACGTAGTGACACGCCCACACCGCCGCACAACCCTGCGGCAAGGCGCCGCATTGCCTGATCTGGTGTGAATGCAGCCTTACCACAGTAGCCTTTGACTAAGCTTTAAAAGCTTAACTGTCAGGCGTTGTCTTCGTTCGCCCTCAGGCCTTCTGCGGCCAGCGTCTGGACGTTCCGTCGTCTTCGCGCGCTCCCGCCCAGAACGCGGCCGAGGCTCTCTCCTCGCTTCGCCCCGGCTGCGCGCGGAACGGAGGAGCGGGCCGGCTCCTCGAACGCGCGCGGGTCGTCCGGGGGCCTCGCCCGAAAGGGCGTCGGCGAGAAGTTTCCGGAAACCGGTTCCGCGTTAACGGGCCCGACCGAAAGGGCGCGGGAGAAGAGTCGCGCTCGACCCGCTCTTAAACGCGCCGGAGAAAGCTCGCTCTTCGCTGAGAGCCCGGAACGATCCGCCCCGCTGCGCCGCAGAGAGGGCTCGGCGGGAACCGCCCGCCAGCCTGCCCGCCTCCGCTCCCCCCGCCCGCTGGAAAAGGGCGCGAACGATTCCCGTCCGCATCGGCGGCCCAGGAAGAGGCTCGCGGCTCGCCGAGCACCCCTGCATTACCTCACAAACAGCGCCGTGCCGCACATTTAAAACCTACTTCCGTCTGCGAATACGTGCGTTGCTTCGAAGTTAGGAAAGTAAATAACTGATATTTTCGACACTTATGACACTTTATTTGTTATCCTCGTAACCCGGGACTGTCCTGTGCCAATATCCTGGAGTTCGGGGGGATGAGGGTGACCCTACTGCAGCTCTAAGGCCGCTGAACAACACCTCTGTTTTAAGCCTCAAGGCCTTGGCACTGTACCAGCGAATCCCCTCAGATGCCCTTTGAACTGACCTGTTTATTTGTAGCCATTATCTGTGACATTGTAACTGCTTCGCACCATTCTCCTGGACCTCTGCTCGGTCATCTGTTAAGGGGTCAGCGTGGAACGATTTTAAACTTTCCCCCCCAAATTGGTTCCACTGAGGTCTGTCTATTCTGTCGATCTCCCCTGGACAATGTCCTTTGCCTAGTGCTGTGTGACCATCTGTCGGTACAACTTGCACTTCAGTCCTTCAGCAGTCTATTTTAGCCAGGGCATCTTACGAAAGTGCATTTCATTTGGCTAGCAAACACCAGACGAGCAAGAAGTACACAAAGCGACAATCAAATCAATTACAGAGAGACATATACTGTAGATACATGAGCAATCGTGGACCTACAGTTTGGATCCCGCCTACTTACAACAATTCTCAATTTTCTGCAATCTTTCTTTAATTTGCCATACATTAATAGAACTGACAACAACAACAATATTATATCTTGTAATTTTATGGTTTTGCTGCTGGCATATTAATATGGCATAAAACTCTTCATATAAAGAGTCCTTCATAAGCTCTATATAACTCCTTCATAAACACAACATAAGACAAGGAACATAACACTACATAAGCCTTCATGAATGCGTATGACACTAACTGCAAACAGGCATATGGTATGTCGTGAAGGACCATTCGTGAAGGGTGATACCGCGTATTTGACCTAAATGAAATCGCGGTGCCTTTGCGAAGGAGAAGGTGCAACGCCTGCATTCATTTATGAGGGAAAGTTAGGGACGGATGCGGATTGGACGGAGGCCGCCGCCCTCGCGCGCGGCACGCTGCCGAGCGCGTCTGTGTTTACGCTTCGGAGGGGGCCCGTACGGAGGGCCCGCCTATGAGCAGCGCAGACGGCCCTGTCGCCGCGGCTAATATATGCCGAGTCGTCCTTTAGCGTCCACTGAAGGGGACGCGGGCGGCTGAGCTGTCCTGCGGCTCGCGGGCTCAGCGAGAGAGCAAGCCCGACCCCCTTCCCTCAGCCCTCGCCTCCCCGTCAGCCTGTCGACCTTAAGCAGCGCCGGCCAACCTCCAAAAACGCACTCCGAAGAGGGCTTTTTCCAGAACAGAGGGAAGGAGCGTTTACTTTTGCCCTGTCATTTTTTGCCGTGTAATCTTTTTTTTTTTCATGGTCTCTTTCTCGCTCTCTCTCTCAATTTCAATTTCAAGGTGCTTTGTTGGCATGCCATGCACAGTGCTGCCAAAGCAAAAGTTACAAGAACAACAGTAATGACAAAAATTGATGAATAAATTAATTTATTAATAATAATAATAATAATAATAATAATAATAATAATAATAATAATACATAAATGAAATAAAAATGGGTAAGATGGGTAATTTTTGTTCAGTGTGGCAAAATTTTGAAGTATTATATTTTTCAAATAACTCCTTGTGAATTTCAGTATATTCATTACAGTGTAGAAGGAAGTATCTCTCTCTCTCTCCCTCTCTCTCCCCTCTCTCCCCTCTCTCTCTCTCTCTCTCTCTCTCTCTCTCTCTCCCCCAGGTGTTTTCCCCCTCCCACGGTGCTCTAAAGAACAGGGGGGAGGATCACGCCCATCTGTCACTCCCAAAAGAGCCAGACGACAGTCTGGATCACTGGCTACACAGATGAACATGGTTGGGGGGGGCTGGGTGATTTATGCAGGAACAGAGGGGTCAGTGGCTTAATAAGGCTGTGCAACTTTATAAGCTTTTGCTTTTTGAGAAAAGAACTAGGACAGACACATGTCACTGAAGAAACTTCAGTACCTTTTAATGACCCGATGCATTAGATGCAAACAACAACTTTGTACAGGGGTTTCCATTTAAAAAGAGCCTTTAATATGGCGACATTTTAAATCAATGCTGTGTTTTGACGCTCAAAGTAACTACAACAGCTGGCAAGGGCAAAGTGGCGTGACGGCAGTGGGCTGAGTTATGTGGCAGTGTGTTTCCGTTCTTCATGCTCAACCTGCTGCCTGAAGGCTGCAGCCTTCACATCCAGAACAGCCCTGCCGTAACCTTGAGCCATGCTGAGCACAAGCCCTCACGGCACGCTTTCCCACCGCCGTTTGGGCTGAGCTGCAACACTGCAGCCATGCTAACACAGCAGCCATGCTAACACTGCAGCTATGCTAACACAGCAGTCATGCTAACACTGCAGCTATGCTAACACAGCAGCCATGCTAACACTGCAGCCACTCTAACACCGCAGCCATACTAACACTGCAGCTATGCTAACACAGCAGCCATGCTAACACAACAGCCATGCTAACACCGCAGCCATGCTAACACTGCAGCCACTCTAACACCGCAGCCATACTAACTCTGCAGCTATGCTAACACAGCAGCCATGCTAACATTGCAGCCATGCCAACACAGCAGCCATGCTAACACTGTAGCCACTCTAACACCACAGCCATACTAACATTGCAGCCATGCTAACACTGCAGCCATACTAACACTACAGCCATGCTAACACTGCAGTTATGCTTTTAAACGTCTTTTTGTTTTCTTAATGAACTAAATGAGGGCCTGAATATGTCCAATTCCCACACTAACTCAGAATATCCAAACTCAGTGTGAATGAAGCCCCAGGCAGGCCTGGTCAGCCTGCAGAAGGGTGACTGATAGCACCCAAAAATGTGAGATTTATCACAGCTCAACAGCCAGCATAGGGACCCCAAAACCTGAGATTTATCGCAGACCAATGGCCAACACGGGAACCCCAAAAACCTGACATTTATCACAGCCCAAACAGCCAAAATGGGCCTGCAAGTTACACGCAAACAAAAGGCCTAAAGGAGAGCCTTCAAGAAGATCCAGGTTACAATAACCACTCGTTTCATTTTGTCTGGTTTAGAACTCCAGGTTGAGTTTCCTTTTTCTTTTTCTTGGGAGAGTAAACACGAGCACTCGTACAGATAGAAGACGGGACGCGAAGAGAGGCAGGAGCACGTCTGATAATGGCAATCACGCCCAGGAACTCAAAGGGTAGCGGCAGACGCCACGATCAAAGCCGAAGAGAGCCTTAAAATCAAGATGCACAAAATCAGTCATTCCGTATCCCCGTAGAGAACGAGAGCCTCTCTTAAAAGCAGGAAAAAAAAAACGCCGCGCTTCAGCACACAGCAGCTCGGATATCGCCCCCGGTTACCGCCGAGCATTACGGTTTCGTCTCCGTCGCGACCGAAGATCAGAGCGAGAAAATAAGTTTAAAAAAAAAAAAAAAAAGGATGTTTGCGTATCGCATTCTAACAGCTTTTCCCATCTCTAGTTTTGAGGGGGCCGAGGACGGAGCTGAGTCTGCTCTGAGACGCTCGCGAGGGTCCGCGCAAATCGCACGAGGGCTCTCCTTGCTCGCCGCGAGCAATTTGTTTGCGAAACAAAAAGCAGTCTTTTAAGCCCGGTCCGTTCGGAAAGGCGATTGGAAAAAACCCATCTCATTTGTTGGAATTGAATGGAGTTTTTCTGGACTATCTACACAACGCCATCCGCCCAGCGCGTATAGGAATCTGTTTTCAGTGTGCATGTCCCCAGCTGGGGAGCGTCAGCTCCCTCGACATGGAGTTCAGCTCCAAGCACATCAGGCTGCCTATACACAGGCTTGGGGGGAAAAAAACACCCCCAAAAACATGTCTATAATCTACAGGACAATATCAATGGAGGTGTAGGTTGCACTGCAGGTAGCAAAGAGATATAGAGCACACAAAAGAAGAGGTAAACCACCCATATTATGAATGAAATTCATTCATGTAACCGCACATTTCAAATATGTGTGTTTACAGACGTCCGTGTAGGCCGGAGGTTGCTGGAGAGCGGTAAGGCCTGCTGGTTCTTGTTGTTACTTGGAACTTAATTGATCAATTAAAGCAGTCGATTACACAGGTAACCTGGTTTATGGGGACTAAAGTGGTTGTAGTATTTAAGGAGAGAACAAAAACTCAGCAGACCCGGCGGCTCTCCAGGACCAGGGTTGGGGGCCCCTGGAGACACTGTGGCCCCAGGAGCTGGGTTGGGGGCCCCTGGAGACCCTGTGGCCCCAGGAGCTGGGCTGGGGGCCCCTGGAGACCCTGTGGCCCCAGGAGCTGGATTGGGGGGCCCTGGAGACCCTGTGACCCATCTTGATCATGTAGCTGCCCTGATTTTGTTAGCTGGAGACCAAACAACTGTTGAGGGGATCATGTCTTCTTACTGTGTGCAGTGAGACTGTGGAAAAGTGATCGAGAGAAAGGTTATTACACACCCACTCTTCCCCAGAGGACTCATCAAGCTTCTTTTCCCTTTTGGGGGGTGGGGGGGGGGGGTGGGGGGTGGTTAGGGGGGTGAGGCGGTTGTTTTCAGACCAGAAAACAAAACACCCTTAATGGAATCCCTTTCATCTCAAATCTGTCTGTTTTTCAAAAACTGATTAATATTCCAAGTTTTGGGGGAAAATGCACAAAGAAAACAAATTAAAAAAGAAAAAACTCGGAGCTGCTGCAGTGGGAACAGAAAGGAGGGGGTAGGGGGAGGGACTCCCTAGGGTGGGGGGGGGATGGGGGTGAGGAGGTGTGTGCTTGTCTCTCCTTTCATGCAGTGTGTATAAATATAAACATGGATGAGCACTGTGTTGTACTTATTTTGCTTAGTGAGTGAGTCATTTATGTCTGATTGATGCTTTTTTGGATCCACATAGGTAACATAAATATGCTAATGAAAACACTTTACATTCCACATTAATTTTATTAACATCTGCGCCAGAAAGAAAATTATTCACCCAGTAATGAAATACTATATGAAGGATAAAATATTCAAACTGAGGCGGCAGCAAAATGATTCAGCTCCATCAAATAAAAAAAAAAACTGTTGTGAGACATTACTGTCAGATGTACAGACAGTGCCTGCCTGAATGATGCGTTTTAACATCTAAATTCTTTGAAGAGCAGGTTTTTTGGAATGTATTTTCAAAATTCTAGGAATGATTGTTACATCAGCAACAGAATGTTCGGGAATGAGTGTTGGTACTTCAGCATAAGTTACCCTTAGCTTCTCTATTGCCTCGCTTTGTACGTTTGTTGTTTGTATGTTATCTTATACTGCCTGTATTACTGTCCTATGTATACGTTTTGCCTTCTGTATTTACTGTACTTGTTTTTTAACCTTTTAATTTTGTTAAGCGACCTTGAGCTCAGGAAAGGCACTATATAAATAATATGTCTTCTTCTTCTTCTTCTTCTTCTTCTTCTTCTTCTTCTTCTTCTTCTTCTTCTTCTTCTTCTTCTTCTTCTTCTTCTTCTTCTTCTTCTTCTTCTTCTTCTTCTTCTTCTTCTTCTTCTTCTTCTTCTTCTTCTTCTTCTTCTAATAGCATATTTGTGACCTCAGACCTTACAGGGTTAAGGTACACACCGTGAATGAAAGCCTGGACATGGCCCCCTTTACCCCGTACGGTACGGTGAGTAGATTCGAAACAGCTGTCATGCGCAGGGGTGACCATCACGTTCAAAGAACACAAGATGAAAGAAAAAAAGCCTCCACCTTTGTTTTCCGCCTAAGTTCTCTGCCTCGAATCGCCCGATCCTTTATTATCTGTGAGAAGGCTGTTCTGTCTCTTTCGCCTTTGTGCCTCTACATTACTCTTTTTTTTTTTTTTTTGGCTCCTCCTCCGCATCCCTCCCCCGCGGCTCCCAGCCTCTCGCCCCTGCTGGCCGTCCGTTACGCCCTCTGTCCGTGTCACTGCATCCGTCACTCCGTGAATAATGGCCTGATTAAACCTACAGGCAGTGCAGGTGGCTACAGCCCGATGGATCTCATCTGAGTCCTGATATTGCTCTCGCTTTCAATAACACACGCGCGCACGCACCCACACACACATACACATTGGGGGTGGGGGGGGTGAGGGGGGGGCACAGAGCTAGACGTAGGCTTTGGCGCGGCCGGGTTCCCATCATCCTTTGAGAACACACGCTCCCAGCCCACCGCCTCCGCAGCCCTGCCTAATCTCTCCCGGTCACATCAGGCCGATAAAGAAGCCTGGATATTTCCTGAGCCAGGTGGCTGGCACGGAGCAGCCAGTGACACACATCAGCGCTAAAAGACCACCAGCTTCATTTACGCCCGGACGGGTCCGAAATTGGGGAAGCAAATCAGGTTAGAGGAAGGCGATAAGAAAGGGGTGTTATAAAAACGTCTTGGTTGATGGATGATCCTTTCACGCAAGAGGCAAGGAGGGTGCTTGTATCTCTTCAAGTTCGGTGTTTACAGCAGGGGAAAGGGGCTATTGCTATAACAGGAAAGGGGCTAGCCCTGAAACAAGAAGGGGGGGGGGTGGTGATGAAACAGGAAGAGGGCAGTGCTGAAACAGGAAGGGGGCGGTGCTGAAACAGGAAGGAGTTAGGGCTGTACCAGGAAGTGGCTGAGTGGGTGGAGCCTCATCTACACTGCCCCTTCAGTTCAGTCCAGCCGAAATAAATCATCAAAACTCCGATCCCTCAAGCCTGCTCACAGCAAATTATCCACTCACGGGTACCATTTTCTCACGTTGGAATAATGCAATCGTAATCGGAGGGAAATTATATAACTATTATTTGTTATGCATTGATATAGCAGAGTAATTCAAGATGCAGGTCCTTTCATCTCATGAACCCCCTAAGGATCTACTCCTCCACTACACTATTGTAGTGCCGCCCCCAAGGGAACATATGGGTCAAAATGAAAGGCCAGCTCCAACCCAGTCACCACTTTTAGCATCACTGCGCACGGGGTAGATGTTCACTAGCCGAGAAGGGCAGCTTCACAGTGACAGCTGTGAGTCATCCTCAGTGTTCAGTCGGTGAAAGAATCCTTTGTTTTTACAGATGACTGTGAGAAGCCGAGCAGCAGGTTTTCGATGACGATAAGGGAACTGGGACACGGAAGCTTATGGTTCTAACAATGGCAAGCGGTCATCGGCAGACTGGATACAAGATGCACACGCACGGAATTTATCTAGAGCAGGGACAGAGAACCCGGTTCCCGTAGGACTGTATCCGTTTCTGGGTTTGTGGTCAACCTCTGTTTCTGTCATTTAGCTCCTTTACATAAATGACTCCGTTAGCTCATTATCTGCGTACACCAGTGGTAGCTCGCTTGTAGATTAGACCACCGTAAATTTAAATAAGGTTTCACACAAGGACACACAAACAGACAGTCAGCTGCCATTCATAATAAATGTTGTTAAAATGCCACATCATGTAAATGTTTGGGCTGATTGGCTAATTAAGAGCAGATGTTGGCCTGAAAACCAGAGACAGAACCCTCCAGGAAGGGTAGGGAGGGTGAAGAGAGGTTGAATATAACTGAGTCATGCATCAATATAGAACTTTATACAAATCAATAGAAACATATTAAATAAAACAGCTGAAAGGCATACTATGCAGGATTTAGACCTTGAAGATATTATAAAACAGCCATGCTCAGTCATTACTATTTTGCACTGGCAGTCCAGGCTTGTCTGTCTGTATTTGATATTCTAAAAAAGTGTTTGGGATGTTTCTAGGCAAAGCCTTTTTTGTGGGCTGTATCTGAAAAGCATGTGATCAGTAGAAGAAGGAGTAGAATAAAAAGAAGAAATGCGTATGGATTGGCTACAGTGAGTGGTGCGTTTTTAGCTGGGTTAGTGCTGGAGAGATAGGGTCGTCTTGGTAACCATCATGATTCCAACAGTCTGCAATAAGATGTTACGATATAGCGAGCTAGCAAAAGCGAAATGTCTAGTTTTGTTAGTGTGTTGGCGTTGTCATCTTGGAGGTGTAAGTGGAGTTGAGAATGGAGGAGGAGATTTGAACATTTTTGATTGTAAATGCATGAGCAAAGCAAGGGAAAAAATCCTGCATAGTATTCCTTTAATGACCAGTTATCACATGAAATGAAACCCTTCAGAAGGTATCTATCAAAACTGAAACACATCTAAATATACACTGCAATGTCGATTTGGGATTTTCTTTTAAAGAAAGAGCGGTAGGTGAGACCAAGACCAACTTTCACAGTAAGAGAAGCGATGACCGGGGAGTAGTAGGGGAGTTTTTATGTTGAGCAAGAGTTTTTGTTTGATTTGAGATTTTCTTTCCAAAATCTATCAATATTAATGGTGTTTTCAAATTGAGTTTGCAATAAATATTTGATGCGTCTGAGAGGCCTTATACTTTCTCTTCATATAAAAAAAAAAAAGCGATAGGGCTAGAAATTTGATTTAAGCCCAGAGCTGAAACAGCACAGAATATGAACGGGGGAAACTCCGAGCCGAGAGAGACAGCCGCAGATTTCCGCCCGAGGACTGGCAGGCCTCCCCATCCGCAGCGACTTCATGTGATTTCTCCTGAAACGTTAGTAATGGGGAGAGCGTGAGGCCAAGGAAAGCGGGGGGGGGGGGGGGGGGTACTTCGGCGCCGTTTCCACAGAAACAGATCGGCTCAAACACCTGTGTGTGTGTGAGTGTGTGTGTGTGTGTGTGTGTGGTGGGGGGAGGAGGGGGGCGGGGCTAGTCAGCCGCTATAACGGGCTCGCAGAGTGAACCGCGGTGAGGCGCCAGCCGCGGCCCCCGCTCGCCACGCGGCGCGTCCGTTAGTCCGCACGCTCGGGAAAGGAGCCGCCGGGATCCGCCGGCCCCGCGCCGCCGCCGACGCCATCACCGCGTACGGGAACGCGCTCGCCCAGGGAAACGACACGCAAACGATGTCACGCCAAACTAATTTAATCACGCCCCAGATTGGGGAAACTGACAGAGGTGGGGCGACTGAACAGCTGAGCCGAACACGCAGACCTCTCCTCCTTTGTTCCCCGGCGACGAGGTGGAACGCGACAAATTGACACGTGACCCTTATTTCGTGCAGCCGCGGCATGAGTGATGGCTAATGAATATTACATGTGCGAAGCCCTCTAAGAACGCCGTGACTGATTGGACCGTCGTTACCTTTACCTTGCTGAAACTGCTGAGTGGGCGGGAGTGGGCCAGAGATTTAACTCTGCGTGATCAATGGAGACATCCTTCGGCTATTCCAGTCAAAAGCAATACAGTGCAGCTCTATGCATATACAAAATACGCTCATAAAATACAGCGAAATACATGACAGCACAGCTACCCAAGCAATGTGATATCCACATCAAGCGAGTAACATCCAAATGATATACGTGGAATATTAGCTGCATACTAATCCTGCTGTTGGAGAGGAGAAAGAAATACAAACTTAAATACAAATAGATGAGAATGCTGTACTAATCCAGTTACAGGTGAAAATGGTGTACTACTCCTCTTACAGGTCAGAAATGCATACTAACCCTGTTATAGGCCAGAAATGCATACTATCCCCATTACAGGTTACAAAGGTGTACTAACCCCATTGCAGGTGACAAATCCATACTAACCCCTTTACATGTGACAATCGCGTACTAACCCCATTACAGGTGACAAAGGCATACTAACCCCAATACAGGTGCCAAAAGTGTACTAAACCCATTACAGGTGACAAAGGTGTACTAACCCCATTACAGGTGACAAAGGCATACTAACCCCAATACAGGTGACAGAGTGTACTAACCCCATTACAGGTGACAGAGTGTACTAACCCCATTACAGGTGACAAAGGTGTACTAACCCCATTACAGGTGACAGAGGTGTACTAACCCCATTACAGGTGACAAAGGTGTACTAACCCCATTACAGGTGACAAAGGCGTACTAACCCCATTACAGGTGACAAAGGTGTACTAACCCCATTACAGGTGACAGAGTGTACTAACCCCATTACAGGTGACAAAGGTGTACTAACCCCATTACAGGTGACAGAGGTGTACTAACCCCATTACAGGTGACAAAGGTGTACTAACCCCATTACAGGTGACAAAGGCGTACTAACCCCATTACAGGTGACAAAGGTGTACTAACCCCATTACAGGTGACAAAGGCGTACTAACCATTCTTACCTCATACTCCTCCTTGAAGCCGTATCCCTGGCCGCACTTCATCTGGGTGATGTGCTGCAGGAGGTCAGCCACGCGGATGGCCGGCTGGAACTGACCGGCCTGGTAGGACATCTCCACAGACTCACAGCCCCCGTACGGGTAGGTCTGGATGCTCAGTGTGGGCTGGGGGATCTCTCCGTGGCTGCTGTCTGTACGGAGGGAACGGGGGAGGTCAGGCCCAAAAACCCCAAAAACCTGGAGACACCTGTATAAATGAGCTAAGGGTAAACTCCACAGTGATATCAGCCTGTAAATTCCACAGTGATATCAGCCTGTATAAACGAGCTGAGGGTGAACTCCACAGTGATATCAGGCTGTATAAATGAGCTAAGGGTAAACTCCACAGTGATATCAGCCTGTATAAACGAGCTGAGGTTGAACTCCACAGTGATATCAGCCTGTATAAATGAGCTGAGGGTGAACTCCACAGTGATATCAGCCTGTAAACTCCACAGTGATATCAGCCTGTAAATTCCACAGTGATATCAGCCTGTATAAATGAGCTGAGGGTGAACTCCACAGTGATATCAGCCTGTAAATTCCAGTGATATCAGGAAGCACTTCTTTCACAGACAGTTGAACAGAACAATTTGCCAGGTCATGTCATAGAGGCAGAGGCACTCAGAGTGTTCAAGTCTTCGTGTGACACAGTGCTGGAAGTGCCCTAGTCTGTAGGTGAGTGGTGAGTCTAGATACTGTAGGCCAAATGGCCTGTTCTCCTCATTATGCATTCTTATGTTCTAGATGGACTGAATGGCCTGTTCTCCTCATTATGCATTCTTATGTTCTAGATGGGCTGAAGGTTCTGCTTTTTTCATTATATATTCTTATGTTCTATTCTTAAGTTTACTGGAAACTGCTGCTGCTGTATAAACCACTGATTTTATCTGATTGGAACTCTTGAAGTTGAAACAAGGGCTCTCAGGAGCACTGAAGAACACTGCTGCAAATATTTAGATTGTTTTTAATTATATATAGAAATCCCTGGAACGGCTGGCTGAAATAATTGTAGGGCTGAAGTGAACCTGAAAGCGTTTCCCACACAGTCTGGTTGCGACTTTAATGTAGAGCAAAGCACGTCTAATAAGTTCTAAAGACTAAAGCATTCAGTACCTAACAGTCTCTGGCCTTTGGTAACTTCAAAAGGCCCCGTTGCTAGACAACAGGCATTTCATCTACGGCCAGCCGCCACTCCGCGATTAGTAACGATGCCCGCGAGTTCGAACGAGTCTTGCAGGGACCACTTCTCCTTGGGACTGGTTCAGGAAGACATCTTGTAAATGACTCTTTCACGGATTAGGATTCGGAGAACTCGAGTAGTTTATTGTCGCTAATGAGTGCATTAGTATGGGGAGCGTGGAGACGAACGAGAGGAGTTCTTGGCATCGCATGCATGCTTAAATACTTAAAGCGCCACTGCAAATGCAGGCCGCTGATTGGCCTCTCGTGTTTTTATTAATGCAGCCACTTGCGCCTTAATTATCTTGAAAATTCATCACACACTTTCAGCGACTGCGCACTAAGAAGTGTAATCCACTGGACACAAGCTGGCACCACAGTAGAGCTCCTGGCCAGCCAGACCCAGTGTGGCATGGGAACTGACGCAGAGAGAGACAGTGTGGCAGGGGAACTGACAGAGAGAGACAGTGTGGCAGGGGAACTGACACAGAGAGAGTCAGTGTGGCAGGGGAACTGACGCAGAGAGAGACAGTGTGGCAGGGGAACTGACACAGAGAGAGTCGGGCAGAGGAACTGGAAATGGAGAAAGATTCATGAAAATGGTGAAGTGCGGTGCGTCAGGACGTAGAGGGAGGGAGTCACAGAGTGACTGTGACCTGGAGGTGTGGAGGGAAGGTTTCTACAGGGCACAACGGACACAACCTGCCTCCCCAAATCTGTACTGACAACCACTAAACCCCCCCCACTCCCAACCTGGCCTTCATTCATTATTCATCAGCTTCTGTCTCTCAGTGTGGCGGCCCCAGAGGATAAACCGTGTTGTAAATATTACCAGGAACGCGCTCGCGTCTGCGATTCTCAACCATTGAAATATTGAACCGTGAATGCTCGGGGCTACAGCCAAGGTCAAATATGCTATTTAACAACGCAACAAAAAAAAGAATATATGCATTTGCATTCTCCCACTTCAGAAAGTTGGGCAGATAAGGATATCTTTATGCTAATCCTGCATAATTTGACCTCGGGTGAATGTTTTGTCATATATATATATATTTAATAATGAATATTTTTTAGTGCACAGATACGCATGTAAACCAAACGGCCAGTAAAAAATGGCAGTTAGGCTGTCTTCCTGGAGCCCCACAAGTGACAGGCTGTGCTTTGAATTAGAAAGACGGGGGCGAGGCGTCGGACGGGAGCAGACAGTGTCCCCCCCAAAATGAAATGAAACCCCCTCAGACGCGTGCTGTGTGTGATGAAGCACACCCCGCGCTGTAACAGGGCTTCACTGATGGATCACAGAACCAAAGGAAGGCTACACGCCAGCCTGCAGACCAGCTGGGTTCGCTGGGCACCGCCCACAGTGAAAGCCGATTGGCCGGACGCCCCTGTGACTGACGGTGCCGTGAAAAGAGATGGCCGTCCCCCCGATGCTGGAGGCCCCGCCTCCTCGGCGGGACCGGGAGGCGGGGCTTTTAACGGACCCGCTGTCAGCTCGTCACCGGACCGATCGAAAGCGCTCCTGCTCCTTCCCGAGGAAAGAGAGAAAGTTCGCAGACGCGTTGTGCCTTTTCAAGGGAACGGCCTGATAATAGTCCCCCTTATTAGCGCCAGAGCACAGCCAGTGTGTGCGGAGCGTAGCGGTGATTAGCGCTGAAATCGCATTAAGCTCAATTATCGGCAGCGTTACATTATCGCTAAACAACGCTGTTCCCCACCATTACCGCTAATTATCCTCCATACAGAAATACATTTGACAGCTCTTAGAAGGGGGACAAGATAATGACATTTTAAATTACGTTAAAATGGGCCTCAATTAGCCCAACTAAATATAGCTTTAAAAAAGATTTTACATAATACATAATATTTTTTCTGCTCCCTTAAGAAGCCTGTGCCGCTAACTGTGGTCTGAACTCTCGAACCCTTTGAAAACAGGTGTGGGATTCATGACTCATTTCTGTCTCTTAAGAGCATCACGGCTACCTTGAGTGGAAAAATCTGGCAAACAGAACTACAATCCAATATATCATTTCGCAGAGTAGCGCAGACTAGGTGACAGTACATTACGATGGTGTCGGAACCGGGCTTGTGATTCTAAGATTATTGGTTCAATTCCCAGCTAGGGCATTGTGATTGCACCCCACTTTTGAATTGCTGTATAACCTGACTGTTTTAATAATAATAATAGAACATCTCATCTTCAAAATGCCAGGATGTAAGATAATGTGAAGTATTGCAAACAAAACACACTGGAATCTTGCCGAAGTGGAGTGCTTGACTAATAATTTCACTTTACAATGTTTCTCCCATTACAAAGAATTTCTTGGGTTAAAATGACCCTTGAATGGCACCGTAGTTAACTCTAAGAAAACGAAGCTGAAGGAAGAGGAAAGAGTTTCTGAAGGGGCTTTAGGCTAAGGGTGTGTGTGCTTGGTACTTTCAACGCCACTTAGTATCAGAAGTACCCACAGGAACCCTTCTGAATATATATTCATTCATCAACAGGAAAAACAGGGGTGTCTCCTATTTAGCTGTTATTTATGAGGAAAGCTTCATATAAAAATGGATTTCAGAGTTTCTTTTTTTGTGAAATATTTCACCAAAATGAATTCCAAAACCACAGTTTTTTCTTCAACAATTACACTGACGTTTGGAATCACTAGACATGTGGCCAATGTCACGGAATCTCCCTCCTTTCCTAGCAATCTCTGAGCCCGTTAGCAGCTGATGTTAGCGCCCGACGTTAGCGGCAGCGCTAGCCACACGTGGCCAATGTCACGGAATCTCCCTCCTTTCCTAGCAATCTCTGAGCCCGTTAGCCGCCGACGTTAGCGGCAGCGCTAGCCCAGCGCAGACGGCCCCGGCTGGTTGAACACCGGCCTGTCTTCCGGAGCTCAGCCTGGGCACGCTGCTATGAAAGAGCCCTTAATTGGACACTCTGCCCCGTCCGCTCCTTCCCTTTGGTCTCCAGTGAGGGAAACAGCTAGCGCTGCTGGGCGAGTCACATCAAAGCGTGAACCGGCAGGAGGGGAGGTGTCAGCTTCACAGCAACCAACTGAGCAAAGCACTCGTAGGACGGAAAGAACAGCACCGGAGTGACAGCTCGAGAGAGAGAGAGAGAGAGAGAGAGAGAGAGAGAGAGAGAGCAGTGAGATGTCAGAGATAGAAAGAGTGACAGACAGAGAAAGAGAGTGATAAAGAGAGCAGTGAGAGAGATAAACAGAGAGAGGGCGATAGAGCAATAGTGGTGTGTGCCTGTGAGAGAGAGATAGAGACAGACAGAAAGAGGCTGAGTGACAGAGTGAGACAGAGAAAGAGAGCAGTGAGAGAGAGAGAGAGAGAGCGACAGAGAGATCTAGAGTGATGTTGAAGTGACCACAGCCTCAGGAGTGAGAGAGAGAACAGCACTGGTCAATAGCGCACGCAGGTATACGACTAACTCCCTGCGGCTGATTTAGGCGGAGTCACGTCCGAGCTCTTGAGCATCTGAGAGCGATGACGGCTTCGCTAACGACGCAGTCCGCCCGACTCACACGGCAGTTCTGAGGGATCCTTATAACCACGCAGCCACCCGGCGAGTGAGCTCATTCAAAAAACGAGCTGCTCTTTCTGCCTGTCGCTCCCCCTGAGCGCCCCCTGCAGGCCGCTCCGCACGCTGGCGGGATGAAGGAGCCGGGCGTTACCGTCGGCCGCCCTGTCGCCAGCGGGGGGGGGGGGGGGGGGCCTCCCGGCAACTCGCGTTAGAGTCACATGACCAAACAGAAACAGGGGCACCACTGCAGGCTGCTGGGAAGGGAGGCGGGTGATGCATATGAGGAACATGGGGATCAGAGGGAGTCAATATATCGCTTACCTAAAGACGTGGTTGCAGGGATTGGCTCCTTGGACACTAGAAAAGGTGAAGACAGCAGAGAACAGGAGTCAGTATAGACCTGAGAGCTGCTGGGTTCTCTTAATCACCTATAAAATATCTGCTTGTACACATCTGCACACAGGACACAGAATCTTGAACGCAGTGTTTACTTGTACCAATTGTATACCTCCTCACCCTATGGCAGAACTGCACAGCCTCTGTTCCACCCAATTTATCTGGATAAATTTTCTAAACAGCTGCATGCACCAAAGCTGGTCCACACTCCTATATCCACAGATCACAGCAAAAATTTAAAAAATAAATTTTTTGTGCTGTCTTCAGCTCTGGTTTTTAACAGAAATGTCCGTTAAAATGTTCCCTCTCTGCCCTACAGGGAATTTTAAGAGAACACATTCTGATGATCCCTACAGAACTACAGCAACTGCATACTGCATGTTCTTTGTGAAATACTTATACTTTTCAATGCAGCAAATTAGAACACTTCCAAGAACGTCCCTTAATAACAAGTGTAAGGTGGATGTTCATTGGTTGAAACTTGGTTGGTTGAATTATATTTCCCATAGTTCTCCATGGTTAACATCACTGCATCCCTTTTGGTCCATGCTGACAGAGGCATTCACATCATGCCATGCCACACCCTCAACAAGGAACAGGTGCTGGTGTACCTGAGTAGTAGGAATTCAAGAGACTTTTGCTTTGAAGAGTTTTGCCCTGTACAGAGAAGGAACAGGGAGAGGGGGATGCTGGGAAGGAGAAACACAAAAGGGGAGAGTTTAGCAACATTAAACACGGCTGAGGGATGAAACACAGGGAGAGGTGAGAAACCGCATCGGCTTGTGCCACGCTGGAGCCAAAATGGCGCCCAGACAAGCCGGCCGCTAACCTGTTACGCGTAGGACACTGAAGCCCACTGTCTCTTTATCTGGCCATCAGCCTCTGTGCTTTGCGGAGTCTCAGTACTGTCAGGGTCACAGAACACATTGCAACCTTCTGGATGACAGATACTCTCAGCTCATAATAAAATCCCACAGTCCCTGAACCCCGTGTGCGGGCACAAGCCCGGCTCTCAGCAGACAGCACTTCCACCTCAGTGATATCATCTCGGTGACCGGGAGCAGCACGACACGCGCTCCGCTGCAGGGGAAAGGGAGGCCTGCGCGGGCCTGTGCCGTTATGAGCTCGTAATACCGCCAAAAAGCCGCGCTCGCCGCTCCGCGAGTCTCGCTACGGCAAACCCGTCACTCACAGACTTCGTCCTGAGCCCCGGCGACGACCGGAGTTTCAAACGTAAATAAACACAAAGGCAGATAATGAGAGGGTGTGGCACACATGTGGGCGGGAAGCCAAACGAAACTGGACCAGGACGAAGGGATGGTTGTGGGATCAACAGGGCGTGAAGACGAGCGGAGCTGTGATTGGCTGCCGTTTATGCAACAAACCAGCAAATCAGAAGACGCCATCCTCCCCGCTGTCTTCTGATCTGATCATTCTGATGATGTATTAGAGGAAAGGAGGAGAAATGATTTAATGGCGCAACCTTGGCGACGGCAGCTCCTGTGATTCAGAGGCGCTGGACAGCATAATGCTGATGACTGATCACACACTGCCCAGATGTATGTGCTAAACAGGGCTGCTCCTCTTCAAACGAACAGACACAGGGCATTCAGGTGTGTATGAGCTATACAACACAGTGCCTGTAGGGTATTCAGGTGTGTATGAGCTATACAGCACAGGGCCTGTAGGGCATTCAGGTGTGTATGGTCTATACAGCACGGTGCCTGTAGGGTATTCAGGTGTGTATGAGCTATACAGCACAGTGCCTGTAGGGTATTCAGGTGTGTATGAGCTATACAGCACAGGGCCTGTAGGGCATTCAGGTGTGTATGGTCTATACAGCACGGTGCCTGTAGGGTATTCAGGTGTGTATGAGCTATACAGCACAGTGCCTGTAGGGCATTCAGGTGTGTATGAGCTATACAGCACAGGGCCTGTAGGGCATTCAGGTGTGTATGAGCTATACAGCACAGGGCCTATAGGGTATTCAGGTGTGTATGAGCTATACAACACAGGGCCTATAGGGCATTCAGGTGTGTATGAGCTATACGGCACAGGGCCTGTAGGGCATTCAGGTGTGTATGAGCTATACAGCACAGGGCCTATAGGGCATTCAGGTGTGTATGAGCTATACAGCACAGTGCCTGTAGGGTATTCAGGTGTGTATGAGCTATACAGCACAGTGCCTGTAGGGTATTCAGGTGTGTATGAGCTATACAGCAGAGTGCCTGTAGGGCATTCAGGTGTGTATGAGCTATACAGCACAGTGCCTGTAGGGTATTCAGGTGTGTATGAGCTATACAGCACAGTGCCTGTAGGGCACTCAGGGGTGTATGAGCTATACAGCACAGGGCCTGTAGGGCATTCAGGTGCATAAACTCTAGGGCATTTACGTATTTAAGATGCAGAAGATGTCCATAGGGCATTCAGGCATTCAAAATCCAGGTGCAAGTCTGGAACTGACCAGAGCTGGTGAAAAGGCTCGATATGAGTCGCCCATTGAAATTAAAAGCGCACGTGCCCAGTAAAGGTTCTGAATGTCACGCCTCCATTTAAAGCTGACCAATGGCGGTAATTACACACGCGGCCCATACCTGCCAGGCACCCGACGGACAGTCTTTTTTTTTTTTTTTTTTTTGCGGTGATATCGCGCGCGGAATTTATGAAGAGGCGTACCGCGAAGAGGTGCACTGGACTGCGCGCCAGCCTGGAGGGCCTGACGGGGGGGGAGGGGGGGCGTCGCGAGGAACGGTTGCAGTGAAAAGGTCACGGTGCATTATCCGAGACGTGATTGTGCCACTGCCCTGAACTTTCGAATTAATCCGTCCACAAAGGCCAGTGTGACATTTTCCCAAGACGAGGAGGCCGAGATGCTCCTCCTAATTACTGCTCTCTCGCAGTGGGAAGGGCCGCCACTTAAAAGAAATAAAATAAGGATCAAGAAACCGCACAATAAGAGGCACCGAGCCCAGGCTGCCGCCATCCCTTTGTTCGGGACGCGCCTGTCTCTCTTTCAGGCACACGGAAACGCGTGGCCCTGCCCACCTCCCCCCGGAGCATCTGAGAGAGCCGGCATTCTGCTGCTCTTCACCCTACTGACCGCGACTCATTTCAGCCAATCGGGTGCCAGGCCCTGGCTTTGATCCAATCAGAATCCAATCAGGCTTCCTCTGAGTCTCCATGAAATCAATGTTTATTTTTTCACAGATGAGGACTGGCCAGTTCAATGGTCACCCAAATTAAAATGCCACCTTTCGCTGGCTTGTTACTTTGGAAACGAATAAAAATGTGTTGTGTTTATGCGCTTTTTTTTGCATGTCAAAAGCTGTGAATTCAGTGTTTACTGAATCCTTGTGTATTTGTATATGTGTAGCAAAAGAAATAAGTCGAGTTGTAAAGATGTGAGATTCAAAGTGAATAGATCAGGATCACCGGGGGTAACTGGTGGCAGATGTGCAGACTGCTTCAGTAAATTGTCTTTGTTGTGGGCTAAAATATTATATGTGACACATTGGAAATGAATTAGAAACATTATTGTTTGGGTGAAGACCAGAATATAAAATAATGATTTGTGGCTGAGGCTGAAGTCAGGGAAAGGAGGAGAGGACAGGGACTCACAGAAGCTGTTGAGGTCCTGGGTGCTCGTGGAGAAGGGGTCGTCCTTGTGGAGGGTGCTCACTTTGCCCGTGCTCTTGTCCGCAGTCCCCACCGGGCCCATCTCCCTCTGGGTGCTGCTGCTGGCTGTCTCCTTCTGCTTCTTAGCAAGCTTCCTTCAAAAACGTCCCCAAAACAGACGAGTTAACCCGGGGCCCGCCAAGGCACCCCCCACGCCATACCACGCCACACCGCGCAACAGCAAAGCTCCACACGCATGCGACACACTGCTCACACAACAACAGCCAATCAGTTTATCACACCGGAGGACCAATAAAAACCAACCGCCTTACTGTATGTAAAGACTGGTCGATTTATCGCTATGGCTATGAATGTCCTTATATGGATACATGAACGTGATTGGCTCATTCAGACTTAAGATATATGTTATGCTACCTCTAAGGCTCAGTCTACTGAAGGGATTCTTTATTCTTTTTTTGCCATTTTTCTCCCATTTTCTCCCCAATTTAGTCTTAATACCAATTCCCCGTGTGTATCACGGTCCAGGTCGATGCGCTATCCTCTGTTGGTATGGGGAGGGTGTAGACTACCACATGCCTCCTCCGTTACATGTGGAGTCGCCAGCCGCTTCTTTTCACCTGACAGCGAGGAGTTTCACTGGGAGAGCGTAACGCATGCAAAGGTTCACGCTATCTCCCACAGATCCCCTCCCTGCTGAACAGGCGCCCCGACCAACCGGTTGAAGTCGCTAATGCAACGATCAGGACTCATACCCTCACCAGCTTCCCACCCGCAAACACTGCCAATTGTGTTCGTAGGAACGTCTGACCAGGCCGGAAGTACCGGGGATTCTTTATTCTAAACAAAACAAAAAAAGTAAAAGAAATTGTGTCTCAAAGAATATAATTTGTTACTCATTGCTGACCTATTACTTTGAGGAAGGGGTTGGAAATAAAGAGATCTGGCTTGGAGGAGACTCAGCAAGTCACTCGAGCCGAACTGCACTGCAGGACTGCAGGACTATACTTAGCAGTATTTTTAGATCGCGATAAAGCAAGAGTTCCAGAATGCGTCCCGCCGTGAGGCGCCACGCGCATGCCATGCGGAAAAAAGCACGTCCGGACCCCGTTATAAATTTGTCAAAAGTCGGCGGTGAAATCTGATGACAGGAGCACGGCGAAGCGACGCTCAAGTACCGAACTTCGACAAACAGCTCCTGGAAGTTCCGGGACTTCAAACGTAATCAAAGTTTCTCCGCGCGTGTATCAACCCTCCGGACCAAAACAACATATCAAAACACCAGCCTTCTGTAGCATTGTGGAGAAGGATTATCAAGCACAGTGAGGCCCATAGCTCACTCCCAGGTAAACCTGGCCACACCAAACAAAAGCTACCGCAGCTTTCTTATCATGCAACACCATCTCATCTCACAACGGATTCGCAGGACATTTTCAAGGTTATTCTGCTATTCTCTTTCTTCTCAACGGTTGATCATGTAACACATGAAGAAAACGCTCTTGAAATGTGTGTAGACCAAGGCAAAGATTCACTGGAAACAGTGATCGTGCTGTTTCCTTGATGCTGAATATTGAAATTCATTGCCGTATTGTCAAATCACCAGCATGGCAATGCAGTTCACTGATTGGTCAAGAAGAGAAAACTGGAAAAGTTATGAAATAAATACCTGCTGGTCAGTTTACCTGAAGAAAGTCTATTATAATATTATAATAATCTTATTTTTAAACAGATATTTGACATAGAAAATAAAAGATCATTGTTAGAAAGCAAGTGTGTGTGCACATGCGTGTGTGTGTGTTCATGAGCGTATGTGTGTGTGTTGAGAATATGTACAATAATGTAGCAAAGGGTATGAGAGTGTGTGCGTATGTGTGTGTGCATGCTTACATGCATGTGTGTGAGCGTGTGTACGTATGTGTGTGTGCTAGCATGCGTTTGTGTGTGTGTGTGTGTGTGTGTGTGTGTGTGTGTGAGTATGTGTGTGTACGTGTGTGTGCATGTGTGATTGAGAGTATGTAATGTCACATACACATGGGAGCTGGGAAAGGACATGTCACATATTTGGACAGCTGGTGTAACTAATGACTAATGAAGACTACAGCTCAGCTAGCATAGAGCGGAGTCAGAGGAAGACCTTTCATACGCAAGCAGACCCCAAGTGCCTGATCGACCACAGGGGGTGGCAAGAAAGTGATGAAACCCACTCCTAATCGACTGAACCCTCCCATCCCGGGACAACGCACAATTAGTGATTGCAAAGAGAATTCTACGGGGATGCTGTTGAAATGGGCGTGGTCCAGATGCGATCCATGACTGGGGGTCATCCACATACCAGAATAGTGCCTGCTGGCCCAACCAACAGCCCTTCCTTATATGACTGACTCCAGCCAAGCATCTGTTATTTATAAATTAAACTACTCCAACTCCTGTCAGGCTCTCCATCCCCCAACACCCCCCTCCCTGCATGTCACGCCCACCAGCTTTGCCACACCCACTTCTAGAGAAAACGGTGAATCGGCAAACTATGTTCTTATTCATCTCTAGACAGACAGAACACTGAACTACACCTTCATTTTCATCTGGCAGGTAGAAAATTCCTCCGACAAAAAACCTTTACAGCAAGTGCCATTTTAATATAATCAGATAATAGACTTTTTCTTCCATGTTACATGTTTTGAACAGCGAGGCCTGTGCATAAGCTGATAGGCCTAGTATCAGATAAGTTTAAATGAAAGAGGAGCACATGGGAGAGAACCCCATGTCTTAATATCTATGGTGACCAGTGGCTTTCTGGGAGCAGCTGTATCTATGGTAATGAAGGAAAAAAATCTGATGTCCATTATGGATCCAAAGATTAATCTTGCAAGCGACCAAACCCATGTGTGCCTCATCGGACAGATGAGATATCTACAGCGATGGCATTCACGTCTACCTCGTATCTGAGAACGCAGACCCCGCTGAATAACGGCTGTGGTTTTCTGCTTATTAAATACCGCCTGCTATCAAAACATTTAAATTATCAGAGTTTTTTTATTTATTTATTTATTTTTATAACTGATGCCCCACTCTGATCATGTATAATTTCATGCATTCTGCACAGCGTCTACAGTATCTGTACGGGTGTGGGATCAGAAGTTAAATACATCTTTATTTAAAAATATCATTATTTAATTCTCTCATACAAGTTTTTTTTTTAATCATTAAAATATTGGCATTTAATTTCAGCTTCTTTCCTAATATTTGTATGAATGTTACTCCATGGATCCCTCCCCTTCACGGACAAACCCGGTGCTTGAGATGATATTTAAAATCACAGGATATATGTGAGCTTGGGAGAAGCAAATCAGCTTTTCAACCACATGCCAGCAGCTGCAGAGAGAGTGTTTTGTTTGGGAAAAGTAAAATCAAGCCATATTGTATTGATTTACATAATACTCTTTGTGTTCCTGGAATGCGCGTTGATAGAGGATTCCCTACAAGGAGAATTGTGTCGGGCCCACTGGTCTGGCCCACGGGCTGATGGGTAAGATAAAGCCTGCAGGCACAGTTTTGAATGGACAGGCATAAGCTCTGCGTGCTAATACACATTTGCTAAACAAATTAGCCATTTTGCATTCCGAACAGCTCTGAGGCCTAAGACAGAGCAGAGCAGCCAACTGCCTTCTCAGAAAGGCCCCAGTCAGAGGCATATGAGAAGAGTCTGCTGTGCTGTGCTGTGCTGTGCTGTGTTCTGCGGATCTGTGCTGTGCTGTGCTGTGCTGTGCTGTGCTCTCACCCCTGCCTTTCCCTTTCTATTAGCCCCTCAGCTTGTAACGCTCAAGCTGACAGGGCTCTGTGTGTGTTATTCCACCCATGAGTAGGTGCGCATGCATGCATATAGATGCGTGTGCTTATGTGCAAATGTGTTTAAGCGTATGCATGAATGTGTGTGTGTGCATGCCTGTGTGTGTGTACATGCATGCATATGTCGATGTGTATGCGTGTGTATATGCGTGCGAGAGTGTGCGTGTATGTGTATATCGATGCGTGTATGCATGTGTGTGTGCGCGTTGAAATTTGTGTCAGTCTTCTTCTTTAAGACGGAAGATACTTTGACCACGGTGCCTTCACTGCTGCAGTTAGCTGTCAGTAGTGATATTTCAGGAGCTCCTTTGAAGTGTAGCAGCAGCTCAATAGGCAGCCTCATCCCGATGAGGACTCAGACACGGGAGAGTATCTATGGTAGTCCGTCAAGAAAGTACCCACGGAGCATCGTATGTCCTTTTCAAATTCTGGTTGGCGTCTCTGACACAGAAGACACAGTCCCCATTGGTCCTGCACTAAATCATACCCAGCCTGCTCTGCAGGGAACACTGAAGGGGGCCCCATGGAACTATCAGTCAGCTGCTCACCACCGCCTGCTCCCTGCTCTTTCCACCACCGGCTTGGGCTACTGCAGTTCCCTTCTCACTGGCCTCCCTGCCTGTGCTACTAAGCCCCCGCAGCTAAAACAGAACGCAGCCGCACGACTGGTCTACCGTCTTCCCAAATCGACTCGCATCACACCCTCCTCACTTCACACCCATCTCACCCATTCTCTGGTGCCCTACTGCCCAGCTCAAATCAAGTTGACATCCATGGTAATAGCCTACATAGTAGCGGGGAGAACAGCTTCACCATAGCTCCAATGAGCGAGGAGCACAGCTCCTCCACACCTCTATGGCCCTCAAACCCTAAACCGTGCAAGATCTCTCTATCCTGTAAACTCAAGGGGAGTGGCACTGCCCTCCCTGCGTGGTTCTCCCAGTCATGGTGCCTATCTGCATTAGCACCCCCTAGTGGTGACAAAAAACGTCCAACAGTGGTCAGGACAGAAGGAACATTGGTATCTCCCAGAGACTGCACCTCGTTTGCTCTCCCATCTCCACTTCCTGGCACTCCCACCTTTTATATGTTCCTGAATGAATACTGTAATTCAGTCACTGTGTTTTTACAGTTTTAGGTTTTTTATGGTTATACTTCTCTCTACTTAGGGTTTGTTATGGATGTAGTCAGTACGTATTAAGAAATTGTACTTTGGCTGTTGGTGGTTATCTCAGTTGGCCAGGTCACTGTTACTCATATTAATCAGGTGAATGCACTCCTGTTTCTCCTGCATTGTAAGTCGCCCTGGATAGGAGCATCTGTTGAATGAACGTAATGTAATGTAATGACCAATGGCAGCTGGCCCCATTATGCTGTGAATTATGATAGCTAATGATGTTGATAAGTGGCTGCTTCAGGACCTCACTCATATGGCAGGGAGAGAAACAGGAGCTCTCACACGAGAGGGGGAAGAGGGAGGAAGGGGGGGCGTGGGGGAGTGACAGACTCAAAAAGAAAGACAGACACGGGGGATGATGGAAAAGGAAAAAAGTCACATTAACTGGGATGAGGAAAGAAGCCAAAGAGCGAAAGGTGAGAGGAGAGAGGGAACGAGAGAGAAGAGGTGAGGCTACATGTCATCTGTGCCCTCATGGGAGACAGTGCAGCTCCGCCTCATTAGAGCCGGATTCTCTGCTCTCATACGGAACTGTATAACTGCTCTCATACCTAACTGTATAACTGCTCTCATACGGAACTGTATAACTGCTCTCATACGGAACTGTATAACCGCTCTCATACGGAACTGTATAACCGCTCTCATACGGAACTGTATAACCGCTCTCATACCTAACTGTATAACCCCTCTCATACGGAACTGTATAACCGCTCTCATATGGAAGTGTGTAACTGCTCTCATACCTAACTGTATAACCGCTCTCATACGAAACTGTATAACCGCTCTCATACGGAACTGTATAACTGCTCTCATACGGAACTGTATAACCGCTCTCATACAGAACTGTATAACTGCTCTCATACGGAACTGTGGAATCGCTTTCATACGGAACTGTAGAATCTGAACTATATAAGTGCTCTTATACTGAACTATGTAACCACTCTATATACAGAACTGTGTAACCGCTCTCATACTGAACTGTGTAACTGCTCTATATACGGAACTGTCTGAGATGTAAGGAAGAACTAATGCAAAGTTTTATATAAGAGCAAAACCTAAATCTAAATGGAAAAAAAGAAAAAGTTTCATTTGAAATATTGTCAATAACTCAATTGCTTCTAATGCAATTCCATCTTCTGATCAGACATTTCAGCCATTTGGTTATAATTTCCAGAACTTTGCTTTCGCTTTCTCTGTTTTCAGTTGAAAATTTCAGAGGAAAATTTCATGTGTAGGTGGCGTCTCATTGAGTGGGCGTCATAGCTGTCACTCCAAATTCCGATTGACCAACAGACCTGAATTTGGCTGGAGCGCTCATAACTTTGTTCTGACTTCTTAAATTTTTGCTTTTCTTCAGCAGAGACAAATATACGGCCATACAGGTGTTCAATTGCACCAAAAGCTTTAGTGAAACTTCAGTGAAAAAGAGTGCCTTTGAATCCCTCTCCTGGAGTCATAAGGTCACAGCAATGCCAGACTACAGGAGTCCTCTCGGCTGAAAACTCCTATAATGGGCTCATTTAAATGACAAATTCCCTGCATACTGCAAGTGGCAATGAAGTAGTGATAATCCTTATTTAATGAATGTCAAAGCAGCACTTGATTAAAAGCGAGGATGTGGCGCTCTGGCTGGTCTGGCTCTTACATTAGCCATGGCTCGACTAATAGCACATTATTCGATGCTCTCATAATAACACAATTATAGGCAATCTGTAGGCCTACAGTGAATCAGGAGTCGGTGTTTGAAAGGGAGAAACAGCCTGCATCTCATTTCTCGAGCGTTTACAATGGCACGGTTTCTATAGGTTCTCTTGGCATTGTGGTTTTTCCCAATAGGCAAAAGATGTGATGCCCCACTTAGAAAAATATATTGAGTATAATTTGGGGACTTGATAAGAAAATGGAACACTTGCAGTCTGTAGACAGATTATTCACCTTACAGAGTCTCTGTATGGGCCTGATGGAACCCATGGACAGCATGCAACATCTTTTCAAACTGGACCTTATCCAGCATGCATTGCTCTCTCAACTTGGACCTTATCCAGCATGCATTGCTCTCTCAACTTGGACCTTATCCAGCATGCAATGTTCTCTCAACCTGGACCTTATCCAGCATGCAATGCTTTCTCAACCTGGACCTTATCCAGCATGCAATGTTCTCTCAACCTGGACCTTATCCAGCATGCAATTCTCTCTCAACTTGGACCTTACCCAGCATGCAATTCTCTCTCAACCTGGACCTTATCCAGCATGCAACATCTTCTCAACCTGGACCTTATCCAGCATGCAATGCTCTCTCAACCTGGACCTTATCCAGCATGCATTGCTCTCTCAACCTGGACCTTATCCAGCATGCATTGCTCTCTCAACCTGGACCTTATCCAGCATGCAATGCTCTCTCAACCTGGACCTTATCCAGCATGCAAATCTCTCTCAACCTGGACCTTACCCAGCATGCAATGCTCTCTCAACCTGGACCTTATCCAGCATGCATTGCTCTCTCAACCTGGACCTTATCCAGCATGCAATGCTCTCTCAACCTGGACCTTATCCAGCATGCAAATCTCTCTCAACCTGGACCTTACCCAGCATGCAATGCTCTCTCAACCTGGACCTCACCAATGCTCTCGCAACTCACATCATTCATATGGACTCCACGCATCTTATGCAGCACGCAATGAACTAGATCCAAGACTGGAGAGATGGACTTGTAACTACTTCATTTGTCATAGGGTTGCAATCTTCTCGAGACACTACTTTCGTATGCATGAGCAAGATATTCCACTGAACCATACAAAACCAAAATCCAGACAGAATTTCACTTAAATTGTAAGTGTGAGTGTGTGTGTGTGTGTGCGAGCATGTGTGTCTGTCTGTGATACATGTACATCAATGACACTGAATTAATTACTGGTTTCCAGCCTTTGAGTAATAATGCAAAGCCGGATGCATTATTAATAGCATGAGAGCTAAATCCTGAGGCCTGCAGGTGAGAATGTGTTTAATCTGCAGGCTGAGGAAGGCCGTGCCCTCTCTCTGGGTCTCAGAGGACGCTGGTGGGACAGACGATGAAGAAGAACTCTCCAGCAAGAACTGCCCGGGGGAGCCAGCTTTCACTGACATTCCAGGGGCCCTGATTGGAAAGGTAGCCACACCCGTACCCAATTTCCAAAACCTTTAAACTGCATCACCCAGAAAGCCTCCCAAAGAGCTGCACACTCCACACAAAGCAAACGAAACTGTTCACCCACTGACGACTACAGCCCAGGTGAACTGAGCACAGCACCAACACAACGAACCTCTGAAGGTTACACAGGGTTTACACAGCAAACAAGCTACACCAGTTACTACATCAACATACGAACGGCTGAATATTCCTCAGACACTTAATTTACAGGAGAAAAAATGATAAATCTGAGAATGTACGGCTTCACTTCGACTAGGATGTACATAATAATAATAATAATAATAATAATAATAATAATACATTTTATATTATTTCTAAGTACCATTTTCTCACACAACCAGGAAGAGTTTGGGCCAAGTAAGGGTATTTATTCGATTGATTATTCATTGATTATTCAAGTTATCATCACACAGGAACTTTACACGAGGACAGACGTGATAGATAAACATTAAAAGGACACGACATGAAAATGGCGGCCTAACAGTTCTTTTTTAGACACCGATCAGAGCGGCGACAGACTCCCGTCTCCGTAGTTCTTCGCTCGAGCGGCGCCGCTCGCCGAGCGGACTCAGTCGGCGACGCGGCTAACTACCGCGAAAAAAAGGCGGCGCGCCCCAAAAAGGGTCCGCCGGAGTCCGAGGGCTTTAATCAAGAGCAACAAGCGGAGTCAGAGTGCCTTTCAGTTTTATTCCTGTCACAGGAGACAACTCGCGGGGCGAGAGTGGAGATTTATAGCCTCGGCCGTGTCACATCCGGAGGGGAGGGTGGGAGAAAACCGCGCCGCGTGTCAGCGTGAGTGAATTCTCGCAGAAGAGAGAGACTTTTATTGTGTGTGTGTTTTTTTTTTTTTGAGAGATGACACACATTTGTCATCAAACTGCGAAACAGATTGGAAATCGATGTTGTTTAAAAGAAAAGAGATAATTGCGCTAAACGGCAATTCATCAAGTCGGTATTAGAACTTCCAATTAAAGCTATTGCAGGCAATTTAGAAATGCCTGCGCTGATATAATACTAATTACTTTTAGTCCATTTATGCGATGATTTATGGATTTAAATCATGACATAAGATAAAATGTTACCGCAGCTGCATAGATAATTTCATTACTGTAAATTTACTCAAAACTCAGTCCATCTGTGCTTATGTACCTTCGATACACTGAGCATGTAATGCTTTTTGCATCCAAAGAAGCAGCATAGTAATCGGTTCTATTACTAAGTTTACCTCATCTTTATATAAGTCCAGACAAAGGGTAGTAGCTGCCTTATTTATAATGCCTAGAATATGTGACCATGTTAAAGACTAGCTCTGCCTAATTTGTAAAAACATTTCATATTTTAGTTAGTGGAGTTGTTATAGTGGCTCTGTATATCACCTGTTTTCCCATATACACAGTTCCTGTTCTGTATTATTATTGCGCAGTGTGGTAGACTGCACCATAGACAAAGGGCCAAATGTATCCTCTTGTTCTGCTATGATGTAATTTTATCTTTCAAAATTAATTTGATGCGACTGCAGGATTTAACTGGATGCGACCTTACAAAAGATATTATAAATTACTGTACCATTACAAACTATAACACCATTAAACTCGCCTGCCATTAAACTACTCTACCATTAAGCTACTGTACCATTAAACACCCGCACAATTAAACTACTCTACCATAGATCTACTTACTGTACCATTAAACTCTTGTACCATTGAAATACTACACCATAAAACTACTGTACCATTAAACTACTGTACCATTAAACGCCTCAGCATCTTATCTCCTTTATGCTAGGATCTTAAACTGCAAGAGGAGTCATTGAGTTTATCCTCTGTAGGTTTGTATGTACTGGAAATACCATTAAACACTGTTCAACCAGAGGATCAGGCCCCAAAGAGGAGTCTTTTCTGTCGACTGGAAAAAACAGTGGGGATCTTAGGGGTGGTGTCGGGGCAAACAGGGAACATTGTGGTGTGGAAAAGTGGTTTAACAGACTTTAAAAGTAGTTTTCAAGTTCACTATAACATCACTTTCATCCAGGCGCAAATTAGTTTACTAATTCGTTTTCGCAGAATACCGAAATTAGTGCACAAATACAAGGCTCCTTGAGTGGATGAAACGTTCATGCAGAAATGCAATGTTCCTTCTGATTGAATAACGTGTTCATGCAGGAATAAAATGTTCTTTCTGATTGGGTAGAGGGTTTTCAGACAGGGAGATCGTGCTCTTTCTGATTGGATAGTGTACATGCAGGAATACAGTGATCTTTTTGATTGGATGGCGTGGTCATGCAGTAATATAGCATGCTTTCTGATTGGATAGAGCATTCGTGCAGGAATACAGTACTCTTTCTGACTGGATAACTTGTTCATGCAGGAATATAGCATGCTTTCTGATTGGATAGAATGTTTGTGCAGGAATACAGTACTCTTTCTGATTGGATAACGTGTTCATGCAGGAATATAGCCTGCTTTCTGATTGGATAGAATGTACATGCAGGAACACAGCACTCTTTCTGATTGGTGTTGAGATGCTTCTTTCACCATGACATGGCTGGGGGAGCAGAAGGGACTGGATAGAAAGCCTAACTGCAGTTTGGGGAGTCCTAGAAACAGCTCACAGATGGGAGACGGGACCCACGAGTTACTCAGTCAGATAAAATGGCTGCCAAAGGAGAGGGGGTGGAGCAGGGACAGCTCTCTCTCCTCTCAAACAGATTTACCCAGCAAGCACCTGGAGAAAATGTGTCCGTCTTGCATTCTTCAAAGAAGATATAACATGCCAAGTCTGTAATTTTCCTTCAATAATACAACAATGCATCTCACCTTTATCCAAGTGAAGGGTTCAAAAGTGCTTTTCATTTATCTTAAAAATATGGTGATGGAACCATTAAAGTACTTTATAGGAGGAGTGGGGGGGGGGGGTGGGGGGTAATCTCACCGAAGGCTCAGAACAATGTTAAGCTATGTAGGATAAAAGACAGGAAAAAAAGCAAAAGAAGAATAGATAAGAGAATGGAACAAAAGGAAGATGTTCTTTTTCTCGATTCTACTTACAGGTAATAAGAGTAGGAATGCGCATGTCTTCTGACGCATGAAGGTGAGCCAGTGGGACAAATTTGAGCACCCAAAAAAAGGACAAACAGGTTGATTAGTTATCTGTGCCGCTCGCATGGAAGACAAAGAGCTGATGGAGGAAACAGCTGGTTAAAAAAATGGGTTAGAAACATTGGAAAGCTGTTTCCTTACAGACCTCTGGGCATCCCACAGTCAAGCAGATATCCCCACACACATATCACTCAGAGTGCTTTCTAACCCATGTCTGCCAGGGTAGGCCCGGCTTGTCTCTGTCTGTGTCCCTGTCTCACACTGTCGAGGAGCGTTTAAGGCCCTCGTCGGATACACACAGGGTAAAGCATCACTGTAAAAGCAGCACACCTGGCTTCTCCTCGGATCACAGGGAAAACCCCCTGAGAGAGAGAGAAATGGAAACGCGTGGATGGAGAGATGGAGAAACGGAGGGAGATAGAGAGAGGGAAGGGTGGAGAGAAGAAGAGAGGGGTGTGGGGGTTCCATCTGAGAGGATACTGTTTGGCCATTTTGTAGTGCGAGAGAGACGGGAAGTACCACCAACGCAGACGACTCTAGGCATGGGCGGTCTGCGTTTTGGTCACCAAGTCCTGGCTGAGGAGGAATTCAGTGAACAAGATGGACACCCGCAGATGACATGCAGCCAGCTAAAATGGAACTAGAACTGAGATATCAGAAGATAACCCATCATTATGTTTATCTAGTGAAATCTAGTACATGAATAGGGCTGGAATAACATCTGTATAGTTAGGCAAATATCTGCCTTATAAATCATTAATGAGATCGGAGTAGGAATGAATGGTATTAAGGGTACCCAGGGTATTAACTGCAGTGCATGATGGGTGATGATGATGTATCTATTACACCCCTTACAGGCAAAGAAGGATGAGATTTTTACTACAGCGTTCAGAAGCTAAAGCTAATATCTCAGTAAACTGAACAGAGTGAGCTAGATTAACATGCATTTTTCAATCTGGTCTGTTTACTTTTTTTAAACCATTTAATGAAAAATTATTTGATCCAGTTTAACTGTATGCCTTATTTGCATATGTGATGTGAGAGACCTATTCAGCAAATTAACGTTTCTCAGTAAAGAGTGATTGCAATTTAATTAAACACCAATGATGGTTAAAAACTTTTTTTGTACTTCAATGTATTTAAAATCATTTTAAAATTAAAACTAAACTGCTTGTTTAATAAGTCTTCATTTCTTCATTTTTGAGTTCCTGAGTTGGCTAATGGTCAGAATTTTGCAGACCTGTGACCTCTTATTACAAGGTCAGCTCAGCAGAAATATTCCAGAGCAAATAGACACACTTAAGGAGTATCTCTCTTTAACTTTACAATGCAGTTCAACCCAATACATACAGTGAGCTTCATAATGTTTGGGACAAAGGCATTTTTATTGATTTGGCTCTGTACTCCCAAATTTAAATTTATAATCAAACAATTCACATGTGGTTTTTGTATTCTCACTTTTTATTAAAGGTTATTTTTCTACATTTTGGTTTCATAATGTAGAAATTACAGCACTTTTTTATACATAGCCCCACATATACAAAGGTGGGCATGTTTTTAATCATTATTTGTATTTACAGAAAAAAACAACTATCTCAACTTCAAATAAGTGCAAATAGGGTAACAATTTCTAATCATCCTTTTAAATGTATTTATATTCAGCACAGACTTTAAAAATGCCATTAGCTGCCCTCTCAATATCCAAATAATCAAGTGTTGAAGAAGGCTCTGTTTTTTTGTTTTTTTTACCGTTGTTAAAACCTAATTAAAGAACAGGCTAAACTAATTTACTGACATTTTCTTTGAGTAATGGCTATGAGTAATGACTCCACAATCTCAATCTGTGAACCTTTATTACAATCAGTACCCTCGCAACCTAGCAGCAGAAACCCACTTAAGACGAACCAGAGAAAACCTTTCCTTGGCGATCCAGTCTCTTTATGTATTTTTTTCTTTCCATGTTTAATGAATTCTGTTTGCACCGAAAGCTTTTCATTACCCCAGACTCTCTGCATGCAATGGTGAGGATAAAAATATAATAAAACTTCTATAGTTCTTCATTTCCTGTTTCTGTTCTTATTTAACCATTTCACTAGTTCAGTAGTTCATGGGGGGGGGGGGGGGGACGGGGGGGTGGGGGACGGGTGATTTAATAACATCCCTGGCACGGTTCTTCAGCTATGATACACCTTTTTCATGAAAATTATGGAGATAAAGCCCCTAACTTTCCTGAAAAGCTATTCTGGGTATGAGAGCTGACCAGCTAACGTGCTAACCACCGCTTCGAAAAGCCTTCATTAGCTCTTCTATAGTTCTATCAATGGTGATGGAGTCTGTCGCTATATTGAAGCAGAACAACATAAAAAATGCATAGCAATTGTTGTTATCTATGTTCACTTCCTGCTAGGCATGCAATTCCCTGGAAAAACGCTGTGGTAACCATGGTTTCACAGCAGCACTCAGTAGCATAAATGGACTGCTATAAATGTTGAGATGCAGTAAATATTACCATGTATATACCCTCACCTTTCAAAGCGTGTGTCCATGTTTCCACATTATGAAGAAATAAATTAACTCAAGTTACTTCTCAATATACAGTATTTATATAAACTGAAAAACTGAGGTCAAATCTGAAAAAAAAAGTTTATCAAATCTAGTCAAAGTTCAAAATCTTATCATTCATGTAATTATCATACTTAGTTTATTAGCCATATCAACACAAAATATCACCCAATGATATACAGTGCATCATGTACCACCCAAAAATAATGATGGGACAAGGCCAAAAAATCACATCAATATTTTGGGCGGTACATGACGTGCAGTAAAACACGGTGATGTTTTGTGTTAATATGGCTTCAGACGCCTAGTGTGAGGTGCAACGGTAGCAACATCACTAGTATAAAACACAGAAATCACTGCCCCCAGACTCCTATCCACTTTGTATGGCTGTGGGTGCAGCTCTGTAGTCACAAAGGAACAATCTGGTACAGGGAGCATCATTCATGCTTACAAATTCTCCTTACAGTGATATTACATGTTAAAATATAATTGGTAGCACTTTCACAAGGCCAGTGATAAAGCAGAGAAGTATCAAGGAGCACTTAGAACAAAACTGAACAATATGCTCACAAATCACAAGAATGTGCGGCGTATACAGGCTGCGATATATCACACTGATATAAACTGCAACCCTACAGACATCTGCAGTTTGTAATAAACTGTTATGCTCGTATTACGATCGTGTTAATGTTCCCGCTCTGCCATAACTGCGCTCTTACCCTGATAATTGCACAAGTTCAGCCTTTGTAAATCCATTAAAGGCAGTAAAGGAGTTCTGAATAAGCGACTGATCTGGGACCTGTTCCAAGCACGGAAACACAAAGAAGAGTGCAGCGGAGCATGCTATTAAACCGATCTGAGATCAGCTCCACTGATCAATGCCACGGATGCCCTACAGCTTCTCTTCATAAAAAAACCATAGTAATGGTGAAAAGGACTTTTCCTTGGTTATTAGGACATCAGAATTGCGAACTGAAGTCCGCTCTGCCAAAAAGCACTGTGAGTATAGGCAGGAAGACCATGGTGAAAGCCGAGTTCACCTGGGGAACAGTCTACTTTTCACTGGAGTTAAAACGGTTTGTAGCCCTCTAACTACCCTCCGCACTGCCAGAACCCCCTCCCCCACATCCTGCAGTATTGGCGATGCAGCTCAGTAGTTTCTGATGACTCATTCTGGTCACCCTGTTTGACAGATCATGTCAGATATCTTAACAAAACAACACGGGCCCTGACCATCTTCTGACCGTGGAAATGTACACCCCGGTGGACGTTAAATCGCTGCACGCGTTACCAGGTAAAACTTTCCCAGCTAGCTCTTCATCCCACGGCGAACCCGAAAAGAGTTACCTCACGCACCGCCAGAACAGACAGAGGCTAATTGGTTCGGGGCTAACTGGAAACCTGCCCACGCCTGCAATCGGAGAGAGGGATGGCACAATTTGCATGGGCTCGCTAATTAAGCCGATTATGATATAATAGCTTTTGAGAGCAACGTGTTAGAACACTCGACGTGTTTTAATGCTTTTTGAACTCGACAAATTCAATAGAAGCCAAGAGCAGTCTGGCTGCTCTGACCAAGATCAGAAAAGCCCGTGTAACAAGGGCTTTGCATAATAAGTGAGGCCGATGTGGATAGATTTCAGCAATGAGAACAGTCAGTCGATACCGCCAGGTCATGTGACCAATATATAAGTCTCCACCTTTTAATTCGGATTGCCTTTAAACAGTGCTGCTGCCATCATTCTCATGGTATTAATACAGGAGCATGACAGTTCCAACGACAGCAGCCAAAGGTGGCTATAAATACTAATACACACAAGCTGCTTACTGCACATTCAGTCCTGCACTTAAACAATAGCCTCATTTTTTTATTTTTTTCAATAAACGCTTGGCCTCAATATTTTAAGATGAATTCTCAGTTCTTCGGTGTCCCAGCTAAACAGCCTTATGTAGGTTAACCCTTCCCTTTGCAGAGAACAGGCTGCCATATAATTGCACCATTAGTTACATCTTTTAGATGTTTAAAATGCTTTATAACACTGATGACTCATATGATTAGTATCACATGCAGTGCAAACACGAACATGTAAACATACACATGCAAAAGCATGCACGGACATGTACAGCCATGCATAAACATATGTTCATATCATATGACACATACAACCACCATCATTTTAAAGATTATAAAGTGTTATACTTTTTCAGTGGTCTTCCCCTGAAACCTTACTAAATGATCAGTATTGCTTTCATGTGACTTTGTAGGGAATCCCTTGTCAAAAGAAAGGCATTTCCTTGAATTATTATTATTATTATTATTATATTATTGTTATTATTATTATCATCATCCAAGTATCAATCGTAAATATCAATGAAAACAGTTCCACTTTTATATTTTTTAAATGTATTTACTCATTCTTGCTCTTGTCCAGATTCTTCTATGCAGTTGCTAAATGGTGTGCTTCCCTTGTCCAATAAATTGCGGAATCACCTGTCACGATGTACCTGGATCTGGGCCCAGGCCTAACCTCGCAAGGCCGCGTTCTCAGCCAAAGGCGCTCGTTTCCTCCGGCTCCATCTATCAGTACCCATAAATCCACTTGAGCCTCTTCTCAGAGCACAGAGCACTATTAATGCATCCATCAGCGAGCCGGTATGGATTATCTGACCTGAGAGTGTGCGGCTCATTGAGCCATTAGCATTCCGCGCCATCGCAGCGCTGGTCTGTGCAGGCATTACAGCAGAGCCGACATGCCCGTGTGTCTGAATCCCATTCATTATGCCAGGCCTTATTAATCACACACAGAGCAGGCAGGCCGTGTGTTATGTGCGCTAACAGAGGCTATGCAGGGAGGGTGTTATATGTCCATGGATAGAATTTATGCAGGAAGTGTGTTAAGTATGCTAAGAGAGGTTATGTAGGGAGTGTGCTAAGTATGCTAAGAGAGGTTTTGTAGGGAGTGTGTTAAGTATGCTAAGAGAGGTTATGTAGGGGTAGGGAGTGTGTTAAGTATGCTAAGAGAGGTTATGTAGGGAGTGTGTTAAGTATGCTAAGAGAGGTTATGTAGGGAGTGTGTTATGTATGCTAACAGAGGTTATGTAGGGAGTGTGGTATGTATGCTAACAGAGGTTATGTAGGGAGTGTGTTATGTGTACTAGCAGAGGTTATGTAGGGAGTGTGTTATGTATGCTAACAGAGGTTATGTAGGGAGTGTGTTATGTGTACGAGCAGAGATTATGTAGGGAGTGTGTTAAGTATGCTAAGAGAGGTTATGTAGGGAGTGTGTTATGTGTACTAGCAGAGGTTATGTAGGGAGTGTGGTATGTATGCTAACAGAGGTTATGTAGGGAGTGTGTTATGTGTACTAGCAGAGGTTATGTAGGGAGTGTGTTATGTATGCTAACAGAGGTTATGTAGGGAGTGTGTTATGTATGCTAACAGAGGTTATGTAGGGAGTGTGTTAAGTATGCTAAGAGAGGTTATGTAGGGAGTGTGTTTAGTATGCTAAGACAGGCTATGTAGGGAGTGTGTTATGTATGCTAACACAGGTTATGTAGGGAGTGTGATATGTGTACTAGCAGAGGTTATGTAGGGAGTGTGTTATGTGTACTAGCAGAGGTTATGTAGGGAGTGTGTTATGTATATTATGGAGGGTGGCAGAATAACGCTCATTAGCAACTGTAACCCAGTAATATCAGAAGGAACCCACCCACACAGGCCATGCCATTGTCATACGGGCTTGAACAGGCTGTGTGCCAGCCAGCACGACTGAGGCTGATTCCCATGTACAGCGCGACTGCGCTGCCTGAGCAGTGCCCGTGGGAGCTCCAGCAGCAGGGCGCTACGAGGCGCTAACAATCCGGAACATACCGGAAAATTCCGGATTTACAGTATCTTGCCGACCAGCGCAGCAAAACCGCACAGCATTTCCAGGAACTGCGCCGGCGCAGTCACTGGGGAACGGGCTCATTTGAACGTTCAGGTTGCGTTCCAGCTTCTCGCACTCTTTCACAGGTGTTTAGCGAGTTCAGACAGCGACGCGCGACCCGGGACCAGAGATCTCTTTGATGGGATTGAAATGCTCGACAGATCTTTTGAGTGTAGATGAGGGAAGCGTTTCGGAGATAAGATGGGCCGCGAGAGCAAAGCATGCTGGGAAACCGAACGCACGCGGTGCCTAATGAAACCGAATTAGTGTACCACTCCACGGAGGTTGTGACACTTTTAGTGGAAAATAATTACTAATTTGACATGGAATGTAAAACAGTGTTTTAAGCCTTCCTCTTGAGGGATAAGTGCAAGTAAAGTGCAGAAAGAGTAGCACTAAGAGCAGTCATTATTGTGCCAGAGGCTTATGCAAATTCCACTCATTGAAAGGTGTACTTAGTCTACAGTGCATGAAATTCACTCTCTGAAATTTAGCCCGTTTAATATGCTAATTGAGTGGCCTTGGTCTTTATGCAGCTCGTCAAACGTGGCCTGTCTCCAGTGTGACATTGCACAATATAAAAGCTGGCAACGAACCGGAGGATGTAAATATATGGGTGACACTGCGATCGGAGTTCTTTCAATGCACTACTGGATGCTGGCAGGAATCCACAAATTCTAATTAAACAATACTTAGACGAGGTTGACTTAAGTCCTTCTACTCATGCCTATACTGTAGCAACGCTCACTGTGCTTAACTTTTTAGCAACAAACGTTTTTTAGGCAACACTTTCTTTGTGAGCACCACATAAACATTCATACATGCTTACGTAAATACGCATGTGGCACGTGCTTATGAAGGTGTTATGTAGCCCTTATGAATGACCTAGCGTAGATGCTAATTTTCTTATTTATTTATACGTTTTCTCATTTATCGATGGATTTCAGTGATCACAAAAACACAAGGCCAGCAATGGGAGAAATGAAACGGATGCAGATATTCATCTCATGATGATGGGAACGGAGGGCATTACTGTGGGTCTGAACAGAGGCTTCAGTCTCAGAGAGGCGAGGCCTTGCGTTTTTCGTGCGCGTGGAAGAGATGGATGGCGAATCCGAGCACACAGACGGGTAAAAAAAAACGATGGAGGTGAGGAGTGAGGATGCATAGCCAGAAATAAACATACAATACCCCACGCTCAGAGCTCTCCACGTGTGTATGTCTCTAGGAGTCGCATGGTCGGCAGGAGGAAGAAGAGACAGGGCGTGAGACTATCGCACGAAAGCCGTTGCCACATTATTGCTATTTTTACCGTGTTAAATTTGACACACGGTGCACACAAATTGCCCTGTAAAGATGACATTTTGCGACACAAAGCCATGCCGTTCGGTTTGAGAGGAGAACAAATGAGCCAATACATCTGCATTCCGTAGAGATGTTCATGCCGTGAGAAGTGATTGACAGGGGTGGGGCAGAAGGCGCGGGTCTTCTGCTTTGGCGGATGGGCGTGCGGGAATGGTTCACGGCGCGTCTGAGGCGATGTAAAGCACGGGCGTGATGGATGGATGGCTTCCTGGTTACTGGGTCGGGAAGTGGTCATTCAAAAATGGCTTTTTTTACATGAAACCTGAGGTTCACTCATAAAGCAAGAGTGCATGCCATTGGTGTTCTACTTTATGCAATAGACTCACCTAGCACATCACAGTTACCTCCCAAACAGCCAGCTCCCAACCACAGTCACCTCCCAACCACAGTCATCTCCTAACCAAAGTTACCTCCCAACCACAGTCATCTCCCAAACACAGTCACCTCCCAACCACAGTCATCTCCCAAACACAGTCACCTCCCAATCTGTGTCACCTACCAACCACAGTTACCTCCCAACCACATTCACATCCCCACCACAGTCACATACCAACCACAGTTACCTCCCAAACACAGTCATCTCCTAACCAGTCACCTCCCAACCACAGTCATCTCCCAACCAGTGTCACCTCACAACCACAGTCACCAATACAAGTCACCAACCACACTAAAGACCACTTCCACAGTCGTTCTAGACTGATGGAGCAGTAGAGACGTAGAGAGTCACTTTTAGCGGGTTCTGACGTGGTTTTGCAACCACAGAGTTTGTAACCCCAATGTTTTTTTTCCCCAGTTTGGAAACCACCACTCTGCTCCTCTTCACCCACTAGCAGTCATCACAATGAAGGAATACATTTGACCTGCAGGTGACAGACTGACTGCAGTCACCTGATTAGCCAGCGTAGTTTCATTAGCATAATGCTAAGGTAATCATGCACTGGGTCCTGGGGAGCAAGTAGCACAGCATTAAACTAATTATACATTCAGGGTTGGGGAGCACAAGTGTGATGCTAAGCTCATAATGCACTGGGGCCTGGGGTGAACTACTGTAGCATCGTGCTAAGCTAATCATGCACTGGGGCCTGGGGCTACCAGCAGCCTATACAGAGAACTACTTCTCTGGTTGGCTTATATGGTAATTCATGCCTATATCTGCTGTTGCACCCTTAAGGGAACACTCCAGGTATGAGATGTAGCCGCAGTTTACATGGGCAGCTCATCCCAGGGGAAGCCAGACTCACCTGGGACTGAAGCTAAATCAGCTACTCCGATCAAAGGAAGCCCCCCTACAGACCTGCACCAGCAAAATGCCCCAAAATTCAGTCAGCAAAACACGCACAAGCCTAAACAACCGAAGCAGCCTCCCCCAGCTGGTTTCACATACGCTTTCTCCATATGGTGCCAGTAATAGCTATTAGTCACGGGATATGGTGAAGACATAGATAACGTTACGCACAGCGGAAACTGTATTATTTCTCAATATCCCGGTAAAAAATCAACCTGCCACTCGTTATTCATTTCTCTGCAACACGCTAAAGAACTGACAGGCCCAAATACACACATCATGCAGCCGAATCGTGCCCGTAACCATAGAAATCCCACACGCATCATGCGCCGAATCGTGCCTGTAACCATAGAAATCCCACACACCTCAAGCTCCGAATCGTGCCTGTAACCATAGAAATCCCACACACGGCATGCAGCCAAATCGTGCCTGTAACCATATAAATCCCACACATGGCATGCAGCCAAATCGTGCCTGCAACCTTAGAAATCAAACACACAGCATGCGGCCGAATCGTGCCTGCAACCATAGAAATCACACACACGGCATGCGGCCGAATCGTGCCTGCAACCATAGAAATCACACACACGGCATGCAGCAGTCTCCTGTCCACTGCTACACTACAAATCAATCACAGACCTCCAGCGCCTTTTATGAAGTGTAAGAATGCACTGCGTTTTCTGATTCACTTAGCGGCTGCTTTCAGCAATATTCAAAACGTTCAGGGCTAAATCAACTATTACAAAGTATTTTATGAGTCCACTATGGCCAGAACGGACTCATATAAACTCTGATAGACCTGAATTAACACTGGACATTTCACTGTGTCTGATAAAGATGAATTATTATTATCATTATTGTTATTATTATTATTATTATTATTATTATTGTTATTATTATTATTATTATTATTAATAATAATAATAATAATAATAATACTTTATTGATCACGTAGGGCATATACAAATGTACAGGTGAGCAGTCACTCTACCTTACTCTGCTCATGTGGTCACAGCAGAACTGCCTCCAGGCTCAGCCCATTGCTAATCTACAGTGAATACAGGGCACCAGTGTGTAATGAGACTTCTCCTGAACACAGTCACTATTATCATTTGTTTTTGCACTCACAGGAACAGACGAGAAGAAAGTTCATAAGATCTAGCACATATGGCCTCGTTATTTATCTCTAAACGCATTGCCCTTATTGCTGTAGTAACAGAATGAGGTAACACAGATGCATCGTAGGCCAGTGTAGTGCTTATAAAGGTGCTATGACATGCTTATGAACGTGTTATACAACTCTGAGGAAGCACCTTTCACAGGTTTCTGAATTTAAACAACACACAATTTATTTAGGTTACAAAAGACACTCCTCTGTCCCTTATTCTGCATTGTGAGCATACAGTCAGCGACGAACATCAATTCCTCCTTTAGGGGCATAAATACTTAAGCACAATTCAGGGTGAAATTTATAAGAAGGGGATTTTAAGCGAAACGCAGGGGCCCCAGAGGCAGCGCGAGTGCACCAAGAAACATAAGATCACCATTAGGGCCTCGTCAGGCTGTCCAATTCATTTCTGCGTTACCATTGCCTTTTCTTTTTTTTTTTTTTTTGTAAAATGGACCCTGTCTGTACAACTCAGAAACATATGTATCACCAGCCATGAAAAATTAAAACAGCAGTTTACCCCCTTGCCGCAAGTGCTTTTCTGCAAATAATTCATCGGAGGTGAACGGCATGAAAACGCTTCTGATATATAAAACAGTGGGGTCCCACTTTCTGGGTGTAACCGGTATAAAATATGGATGATGGCAAAGCTGGATACTTTAGGGCACCGCTGGCTAAGTGCTCTTCTCCCATGACCCTGCTCTACATCCAACGGCGGAACAGGACGGGCTCAACTATTTATGAGAATACCGGCTCCACGTGTCTGATTTACAGAGACACACACACTTACGGACACGGACACACACACGCATGGACACAGACACACACACACACTTACGGACACAGACACACACACACGCATGGACACAGACACACATACTTACGCACTACAGAAAAACACACTTACGGACACGGACACACACACTTACGGACACGGACACACACACACGCATGGACACAGACACACATACTTACGCACTTCAGAAAAACACACTTATGGACACAGACACACACATTGCCAGCAGCCATACCACCACGCACTCTGCTCCTGCCGACTGGCTGAAGATAAGCAAGTGTGGGCTTGGTTAGTACGTGGATGGGAGACCACCAGGGAATGCTGAGTTGCTGCTGGAAGTGGTGTTGGTGGGTCAGCAGGGGGCAATCTTCCCTCTGGTCAGATAAACCCCAATGCCCCAGTGCAGTGACGGGGACACTGTGCTGCAGGAGATGCCGTCTTTCGGATGAGACGTTAAACCGAGGTCCTGACTCACTGTGGTCATTAAAGATCCCATGACACTATTCGCAAAGAGTAGGGGGTTCCCCGGTGTCCTGGCTAAAATCCCAGATCTGGCTCTCGCAAAAACTTGCCACCTAATCATCCCCTGATTTATTTGGCTAAAAAATGTTCTCTCCCCCCATTGGAGCTGCTCAGTGGCCAACAATAGAGGATTGTGGTTGTACTGGGCAGCTCCCAGGTGTATGTGTATGAGTGTGAAGCAGGGCGTTCCTGCAAAAGAGCATCCGTTCTCAGAGAACCTACCCTGGGTTAATAAAAGTTAAATAATTTTTTTTTTTTTTTTAAACACACATTTCTGGACACAGAAACACACACTTACGGACACAGACACGCACACACATGGACACAGACACACATTTACGGACACAGACACACACACGCATGGACACAGACACACATTTATGGACACAGACACACACACGCATGGACACATACACACACACTTACGGACACAGACACACACACTTATGCAGACACAGGCCCCTTGTCTAGCATTAATTAACATGTGGCAGAGCTCGCAAAGGCAGTGCAGGGGGCCTTATCTTCCATCTCAGCTAAAACTCAAAAACAAACTAAACAAAATCTATAAATGTCATCTACAGATCACCATTGATTTTTTTAAGATTGCTCATTTATTTTTAGGGGCTTGTTGGAATACGGTTCTTGTCATAATGTCATTTTCTAATCGTTTCTCTGCGTGTGCGTGATATCGGACGGCGTCAGTGGGGTTCTTGAAAAAGCGCAATGTAATGCTGAACGCATTAGCGACGCCGAGGGCCAGCGACCGCCGTGGCGGAACGCACTGAGCGCGCTCAGACGTCCTCGTCAGGGGAACCGCTCCCGGTTCCGTTAAAGCGGCCCAGGTGCGCGCAGGGAGGCGTGTGATTCCGAACCCGAAGGAGCCCGGCGCTCGTTATAAACGCATAAAAGCCGAGCGGCGCCCGTCTGCCTCTCCCTCCGCAAGCTGGCGTCAGCCGCGAGTGCCAAGCGAGCCTGATTCGCGCGTGATCAAGAGGACGCGCGATAGGGCGTTTCCACGGCGCTACCCTTCAGACCCGACACCTGGCTGCCTGTCCCCGGCACGGCACAGGTGGAGAGCGAGGCGCACGCAGCGCGTGTGTCCGATGCTTCGGTTACATCTAAATTACGCCGAGCTGACGTGTAGATAATAGGACGGAGGTGTAGCACAGTGGGTAAGGAACTGGACTTGTAACCGAAAGGTCGCAGGTTCGATTCCCGGGTAGGACACTGCCGTTGTACCCTTGAGCAAGGTACTTAACCGAAATTGCTTCAGTATATATCCAGCTGTATAAATGGATACAATGTAAAATGCTATGTAAAAAAGTTGTGTAAGTCGCTCTGGATAGGAGCGTCTGCTAAATGCCTGTAATGTAATGTAATGTAATGTAATGTAATAATCGACGACGGCCAGGAATAACACTACTACACAGGTTAGGAACATGAGGCAAACAATGACATTACCGCTGTCACTGACACTACTGCTGTCATTCTCAGGAAAATGGGCAGGTGATTTATCCATAAATGAGCAGGCAGCATTGGCCAGCAAGTCTTCAAAGAGAGGACTGCAGTGTTACTAGTTCTGAAGATGTGACTACGTTCTTAAAAAAAAACTAGTTTCCACATGTCTAGAACAATGTATGCCAACGTCTTCATTTGCATATGCATATGCGAGACCGGCATGCAGTTCTTAATGAGTTGATTAGCCACATAGCACCCGCTGCTAATGTAGTGAATTTCAGAGAAAATACAGACGTGCTCTCGATGGGTGGGATCAACTGAGCGGCGTGAAAACTGAGACAGTATGAAGTGGCTTTCTGCTAATTAAACTTAAGGTTAGTGTGCTTTGCATTTGCGACTTCCAATTAAACCTTTTTTTTTCTTTCTTTTTGAACCTGTGCCTTGAAATAAACGGGTTTTGACATTTATATGTTAGGTTTTCCAGACAAACCGGCCAAAATGTCACAGATTTCGACTATGTGGGATTGCAGAGCTACACAGCGTTTCAAATCGCAAGATTCATGAGCAGAAATGGTCACATTTGTGTTTCCTTGGAAATCAGGCTGAAGGAGGAAGCCAGTTGACACTTTGGTCTTTTTTGCTGTGTTTTTTTCCAGAACTCATGGTGCTGCAGTAGGCACAGGCTCAGACAATGGTGTTGGCTTTGACATACATAGACTAATACATTTAAATGTACATTAGTCAATAGCATAATACTATTTACAACATGACTAACAAAAATAAAAATATTGTAAACCTAACTGTTGATTGTGCTTGTTTAATTTCATTGTTGATAAAGCTAAAGCTAACACTAACACAAAGCTAATGCTCACACTAACACAAAGCTAAAGCTAACACTAACACAAAGCTAAAGCTAGCACTTACACAAAACTAAAGCTCACACTAACACAAAGCTAATGCTCACACTAACACAAAGCTAAAGCTCACACAAACACAAAGCTAACGCTCACGCTAACACAAAGCTAGAGTTCACGCTAACACAAAGCTAAAGCTCACAATAACACAAAGCTAAAGCTAACACTTACACAAACTAAGTTGAATAGGAGCACTCCCTGGCAATATCCAACACAGCTACTATAAGGAGGAATACACTGGTATTCAAAAATATTCATATATATTTATTAAAATATAAAAATGGGTATGTTGTCCTAGCAAAGCTCAAAACAAAATTTATTTATTTCATTTTGAGCTTTGCTAGGACATCATACCCATTTTTATATTTTATAATAAATAAATAAAAATATATAACATAATCATACATATATATATATATATATATGATTTATTCTTTCATCCGTCTATTCTTTTGATTTAGTATGCTCTACCGCTCTGTTCCTGGATTGATTTCATGGAATCAGAGTAAATTCATAAGTAGCTCTATCTTTCTTCAGCACAGATTGGCACTGGTATCAAATAACACCAGGGGAGTCAATGGCAGCGTACACATCGGTGTCATCCAATCACAAACTTGTAGCTTGCCCCGCCCACATGTGTTAGGTCTTCTTCAATTGGGTGGAATAATGAAGGGGGTGGGGTGGGGAAGGATAAATAATATAAGATGGCCCTGCACTACAAAATGGCATGAGCAGTATGAAACTGGGGAGTTCCAGGGGGAGTGAGAGAGAAAGCAAGAGAAAGAGAGAAAGAGAGGGGGAGAGAGAGAGAGAGAGAGGGAGAGAGAGAGGGGGGGAGAGCAAGAGAGACAGAGAGAGAGAGAGATGTAATGGGAGTAAGCCAGTGTGCATGCTTAATGAGAGACAGAAAGCTATGTATGCTGAATGCAGCTCAGAAACACCTCCTCCCTCAGTCCCCTCCCCTCAGCAGGGCTAGGAGTGATCCACCCAAAAACACCAGCAGTGATCCAGTCACACGGGCCCGGGGTTCTCAGACCTGGGGTCCCCTCTGTATGCTTCTTTACCTTCCAAACCAGCCGCACAACCAAAGGGATGATCTGGCCTCACAAGCTCTCCAGGTAATATTGCGTCAGTGGTAGCTACGCAATAACTGTATTATTCACATTTAACTCAGTCAGCCTAACTAATGCTTCCATTCCAAGCAATACGCATTAAAACAGAAAATGATCCGTTTTTTAAAAATCAATGAAATCAGGCTGGCTGATAACATCATTGGGGTCCTATTTGCATCTGGCCACCTGGTTACTGAAACGAAATGAAAACATTCAGCCACTGCACGAGGAGATGAGGTAGCTGAGCATACAGTGGGGGGGGCCATAGTGCCAGGTTTGGGGACCCCTGCCCGAGACCTCGAGAGCCCGTTCTCGCGCCCCGCCCCTCGGTACCTGCGCTTGAACGTCAGCACCACGCCCAGCAGGATGATGACGAACATGAGGATCCCGGCGATGACGCCCGCCATCTTGACGGTGCTGTCCACCTGCTTCTCCGGCTCCACGGCGTTGGAGTTCTGCGTGGAGGCGCCTGCGGTGGGGGGGGGGGGCGGGGGGGCGGGGGGGGGGGCAGAGAGACATCACAGAGAGGGGGGGAGGAGTTTACCTAGCGACCGCGCGCACGCACACGCTCACCACGACCACATGGGAGGAGAGAGAGAGCAAGAGAGAGACCAAGAGAGAGAGAGAGAGAGAGAGCAAGAGAGAGAGAGACAGAGACAGAGAGAGAGGGAGAGAGAGAGAGAGAGAGAGACAGCGAGAGAGGGAGAGAGAGAGAGAGAGAGAGAGAGAGGAAACACAGGCCACCACAGCACACGCACGGGCATGCAATATTCCGTGGCTGTGCGGGACACATTTAACTGGCATGAGTCGTGGAAGAATGAGCCAGACGTTTATACCGGTCTGTTAGGCATGCTGCTGTATCCAAGGGCTTTAGAAAGGGAACAATCGGGTCTGTAATCTGGGAATGGACAAGCTATGACCACTGTTAGGTGACGTGACTTCACAAAGGAGCACGGGTTTTGACGAATGGGGGGGGGGGAGGGCGGCGATGCACATGCATATCCGAGCTGGGCTCGTACAGGGGGACACACAGGGGCAGGAATGATTTGGGCGCTGATGTATTGTCATTTCTCTCACTGACATGTTGTGTCAAGACAAATAAATCGGGGGGCGGGCGGCAATGTTTTAATGGAATTTCAAAACCATCCAGATGTTATTGCGCACAACAGTGCCACGTGTAAAAGCAGACCCGGTGTCTATGCCTGGGGCAGGAGAGGGGGGTTATGGAAAGAAAAAGCATGAAGCTGTTTCAATGAGATGGGATGCACACACACACACACACACACATGCGCAAACAAGCACATGCACACACACAAATACACACAGACACACACATATACTCATACATGCATGCACACAGACACACACACACATACATACACACACACAAAGACATCCTTGAGAATGAGAAATAGACACATTTCCTGGATGGTGGTGGAAAAGAGAATAAAACATGACTGAGTGACTATAAATGACAGAGTGACTGTGTAACTGAGTGATGGAGTGATTGTGTGACTGTGGGTGACTGAGAGTGACTGTGAGTGACCATGTGATTGTGAGTTACTGACTAAGAGTGACTGTGAGTGTCTGAGAGTGACTATGAGTGACTAATAGTGTCTGTGTGTGACTGAGAGTGACTAAGGGTGACTGTGAGTGACGGAGAGTGTCTGAGAGTGACTGAGAGTGTCTGTGAGTGACAGTGAGTGACTGAGACTGTCTGTGAGTGACTGTGAGTGGCCATGTGATTGTGAGTTACTGATTAAGAGTGACTATGAGTGACTAAGAGTGTCTGTGTGTGACTGAGAGTGTCTGTGTGTGACTGTGAGTGACTATGAGTGTCTGAGAGTGACTGAGAGTATCTGAGAGTGACTGTGAGTGACTGTGAATGACTGTGAGTGACCATGTGATTGTGAGTTACTGACTAAGAGTGACTGTGAGTGTCTGAGAGTGACTATGAGTGACTAATAGTGTCTGTGTGTGACTGAGAGTGTCTGTGAGTGACTGAGAGTGTCTGTGAGTGACTGAGAGTGCCTGTATTTGACTGAGTGACTAAGAGTGACTGTGTGTGACTGTGAGTGACTGAGTGTCTGAGAGTGATTGAGAGTGTCTGAATGACTGAGATTGTCTGTGAGTGACTGTGAGTGTCTGTGAGTGACTGAGTGTGTCTGAGAGTGACTGAGAGTGGTTGAGAGTGGCTGAGAGTGACCAGAAGTGAGTGAGAGTGACCGGGAGTGTCTGTGAGTGGCTGAGAGTGACTGTGAGTGACTGTGAGTGACTGAGAGTGATTGTGTGTGACTGAGAGTGATTGTGTGTGACTGTGTGTGACTGAGAGTGACTGTGTGTGACAGAGTGATTGAGAGTGATTGTGTGTGACAGAGTGATTGAGAGTGATTGTGTGTGACAGAGTGATTGAGAGTGACTGAGACTGACTGAGAGTGTCTGTGTGTGACTGAGAGTGACTGTACTGAACTGAAATCTTCCTTAAATGACCTCAGGCAACTCTAACCAGTTTAAAAATTACAGCTGGAAATTGGCCTTGACCAGAAACCACTGTTTCCTTGTCTTTTTTTCCCCTGGTTGGAATAATGTGAAATCGTATTGTTCCAAACAACTGAACAGCCAACACCTCTGTGCTACACTGTGTGTGACTCTGGCAGACAGAGCCCAGCACAGCCCACAAAAACCATAATTCTGCATGCAGTTCCACTTCAGTACGACCG